>RJWH01000717.1:0-346220 GCA_004363575.1 Solenodon paradoxus | reverse complement strand
GTCACGCCACCTCCACCCAGAAGTTCTTGTGCCTTCATCACTTTTAAGATTAGCTACTGCTTTCTTATATAGTACCTCATTCTAAAAGATACAAAGTGACAAAAGTGTTCTTTACATGAACCACACAGAGAAACTGATTCATCCTCTTTGCCTCTAGAATGACTTGGAAGATTTGAAGATTTGTAGCCATCCAGGGTACAAAGCCAAAGTTCAAGAAGAAATGGACAGAGGCAGCTGTTTAGTACTAAGGGGCTGACAGAAGGGGCAGCAACTACTCGGAAGCTTCATTGTCTGGCTAACAGCTTCCCCAATACTGAAAATCTACTATTTTTAGGATAGAGGCATAGAACACCCTTCTCCTTAGTTTTGTTAAATTAAAAATTCTGAAGGAGGTGATTGCTGATGCCGTGGGATTCCATGCTTTTACTTCGCACCTAGGAGAGGTTGACTTGCGTCCCCTCCATGAATATTTATCTAGGGGTCCTAACTTCTTGGACCTGTGAAGGTGAGCTTCTTTAGATATAGGCTTTTTATATTCTTGTTTTTATTTCAGGTACTCAGTTCAGATGAGGTCATTAGGACAGACCCTAATCTCATAGGGATTGTTTTTATAGGAAAGGGAAATTTGGACGCAGATTCAGTCATGTGGAGAGTAGACCACATAAAGAATAGGGAGAATACCTTTTATAAGCCATGGAGTAGCTGAAGCTTCCAGAATCTAGCAGAGAGGGCTGGAATAGGTTGTGCCTCAGCCCTCAGAAGGAACTAATTCTGCTAGCACCTTTATTTCAGCTTTCCAGCCTCCAGGCTGGAAGACAATCCATTCTTGTGATTCAGGCCACCCCAGTTTGGGGTACTTTGTTTTGGCAACCCCAGGAAACTAGCACATTACCTTATTTTATTTTTTATTACTGTTTATAGCTTGGGCATACTATTTTAGGACTGATAACTTATTTAAATACCAGAGCTCTAGGTTTTAATGATCTAGAGAAAATTTCCATCTATCTCTTACTCACTAGTGAAATCGTGGTGAAGTATAGTAACATTCTCAGACATGTAATGAAAAGAAGTGTGGTTGGTGACTTTTTAATGCATCCTTCGGAGGGCTGCCTTACAAATAAAATAGTAGATTCTGCTTATCTATTTAGTGCTAGATTTCAAGAAGTATTTTTGATTAGTACTGCTTTATAAATACACCTTTTATAAATTGAGACCACTTCCAGATTTTTCTGAGGTAAGGAAGTATTTTTACATAATCTTAAGCATTTAACATGAAATATTGGGATGGTGAATAGAGTTTGACAGTAAGGGTTCTTCTTTACAAAGCTAAATTTGGTCATTTAAATTGTTGGAGAAAGTTTTGAAAACATTGTGAATATCATTGAAAATCATTGACACTACTTTTAAGAAGTGATTTTGTATATTAAAATCCTTTCCCTCTTTTATTCAGTACACATCTCAAAATATGGTTATATAAATGTAGGACTGTATTTTAAAATAATTTAGTGTGAAATTATTGCAAGAAAAATATCTAAGAAGAGTTAAGTGACTTGATTTCTTTGTGACAATGACTTTGGAGGGTACCTAAGTGAATTATAAACTAGAGACAAGGTGCTAGAGACTCAGATACTGATATTGAATATCATTGCATTGACTCAAATTTCTGATCCACACTTAAACATATCTAGCATGTTAGGTAACTTTCTTTCATGTCTCAGATGTCTGCCACTCAAATTGTATATCATTATTTAAAATATGACATTTAAAGATACAGGACCACTTAGTATCCATGAAAGTACGTAGCCCTGAGTATACAGGACTCTGGCAGGCCTTGCAAATTGTGGATCTTAGTTCTAGCTCTAGTTTTACTGCCAACCAACTTTTTCATTTCATTTCTTCATCTGTAAAGCTCTAACAGTCTATTTAATTTGCCTCTTGACAGTATGCAGGACCTGAAAAAGTTTAGACATGTGATTCTTTTTCCTGAGAAGTCAGAGACTGCGTGGTCCTGTTTTCACCAAGCTCTCTTGCTGTTGAAGTGTGTTCTTGCCTAGCTCTGCTGCTGGCTGGAGTTTCCTTTAATCATCAGAGCCCCTCTTCGGACGTTGGAAAGAGTACTGCTCCTTCAGTGAGACTTTGGAAAATGCCACAACGACGAAAGGGATTGCAGTGGAGCAAAATGGAAGGCATTTCACATTTTGTCAAGGGGGCGGGGGACTTTTAGTATCTACACTTTGCATTGACTTGCATAGTGTCTGTGTTGTCAGTTACACATAGGACACATTTATTTAACAATATCTACTTGAGGAAAGGAAATGGAAACACAGGCATATTTCTGGTACTTCTTTTAGATTATAGGCTAATGTTTAGGACCATACTTGTGCACATAAGAGCTGAGCTTGAAATCAAAGCAGAGGGGACACTCTGCAAAGATTTGTGTTTATAATTCAGGGTGCAGGGTGCATAGTGCTTTCATGGCAGATCATTAGTCTAAAGTGATTACTCTTTTGTCTATACTTAGGATTGTGGTAAATGTCAGGTATAATAAGCAAAGAGGGAGCAGGACTGACTGGTAGGAAGGGATTTAGGGGCCCCTGTAGCTTCTCCCAGCTATTAACAAGCTTTTGTGGGAGTAGTAGTTCTGGAATTTGCAGGCGAAATTGACAGGCATGGAAGCCCTGTTGTATGTATCAAGGGTAGGAGGATGCAGTGGATCCTGAAAAGAACATTCTGTAAGATATAGATTTGGAGGTTATGTACTTTTTAAGACCTGAAGATGCTTTTGATGATGAGACATAGCACATGAACGCTCTTATAGATGAAGACAGACTCCAGTGTTACTCCAGTTCCCAACAAAAGCAGACTGCCCGATGGGGCTTTGCAGGATGTCATTCCGGGACAGGGTCACCGTGAGCTGTAGTTCATGTGTGGCAAGTAGGGTGGGGTTTTCTGTGGAGCAGCTCCAGGGCATAGGGACTGTTTCTAATTGTCTGGTACCTGCCCCTGGGACAATTAGGGCAGTTTCATAGTAACCTAGAGTGTAAGTCTGATAAGGAAAATACTTGGTGCTGGGGACTTGCTTATCTGGACAAGAAATACTGACTTCTAGCCAGAGTCTTAAAACTGGATCAAAATAACATTAAAAAACAAAAACAAAAAGCAAACAACACAACTCTATTACATATAGGTATATGCTCTTTATAGTTATCCAAATACTAATGCCTCTTCTCAGTTCTGTCATCTGCTGGTGAGTGGCAGGGGTGGATAAGTGTCCAAGGAGCTCAAAGAATTTAGAAATCACAACCCAAAGCTGGCCTGGGTAAGGCTGTTGGGCGTCTTGATGTCTTATGGAGGCTGAAGATCATGCTGACATGGGAGGATGCTGGTCATTGCTAGTTGGAGGTGGCTGGTGAAACTGTATCATGTGCTTATTAGCGGACCATTCGCATGAGCAGGAGAGCCTTGAGACATGCTAGTAGGTAAGGTAGAAACCATTTTCTGGTTAAGCTGCCTCAAAAACACTTGTAGGTCGAAAGTGGTTGGAAACCTCTAGAATCACCCAGGCTAGTTTTTGACCAAGAGGGTGTCCCTGGTTTGGACAGAATTCAGTGATTAGCTCAGGTGGTCTTGAGTCCCCTGTGATGCACTTGACTTCAGGCTTCGCTAACTGAGCAACACAATGCCTTGTCCTCCTAGTGCCAGCTTCCCTTTCATCCCTTGTCTTTGATTTTCTGGAACTGATATAGGAGGCTGGTGGGGTTTCTTTGCAAAAGCTGAACGGGAAGGAACCTTGGCTGAAACCCTCAGGTTCTTCTGATCCCTCTCGAGAAAGAATTCAAGGAGAGTCAGAAATGGACTAAAGAGTAGAAAGGTGTATTAGAAAAAGAAGGCACACAGTCAGGAGTGGGTCTGGGTGTTCTCTAGAATAAGTCACCGGATTTGGATTTGACTCAATGCCCAGGCTACCAAAATGGTAATGAACCATGTTGTCGAAAGCTCTGATCTGAGCTCCTCTCCAGTCAGCAGAAGGAGTATAAAACAGTGTATTGGTAAAGCAAGAAGTGCACACGTGAGACGTGTGGGAGTGCTCCAGGAAAGAGAGACATGCACCTGCTGAGAGTCTGCTAAGGTAGTTTTAGGGAATCACTGGGGAGTGATTGCATCAGGCTCATTAATATTCATGGATTCTTGTGAATAGGGTGGGATTCCTTGGCAGAGGGGAGAGGTCTTTCCTTCTTAAAGGAAAGGAAAGTGTATCCCTTTCCAGATGCCGGTTAATTTTCCTGCAGCTGGCTAACCTACCTCAGTGCCACAATGAATAAAACTGCTTACTGCCTCTTCCAGCTCTTTTCGTCATAGTTGGGGTGAAGGTTTCCATGGCAATTCTCATTTCTGGAATAAGGCGTCTTTGAGGGGCAGTCTGAGCTGGTACACGCAGCCGCAGTTGACTAAATCGTTGCCTTGTGGAGTATAATTTTGTAAATCAGGTCGGGACTGGAGTAACACTTCTCTCTCGAGTTTCTTTCCTACAGACTTTCGGATCCTCTCTGATAAGAACACTAATGACTTGCATAAGGTCTTCTTTTGGTGTATTTTTAAATGTGTCTAGAAAACAGAAAAATCTTCCTGTGTATGTGTGGGTGGTAGAGTAATTTCTTAGAGCAGGCTCACACTGTCTTACAGACTTGACCTTGCTGTAGGTGACTGGTGTCTGGGGAGTAATAAAACTAAGTGTTTGACATTTTAGGACACTGAGTTCTGGCTAGTTTATCACCATTTATCTTATTTATTTATGCTCTAAGCCATCATAAATTATTGCACCCCTAAGCATCTGGTAGTAAGCTGAAAGCTTGGACTAGTTGGTAATGATGTATTTTTGGTTATTAGTCACACTTTTATAATTATTTTTATATTGAAATACTCCCATTTGCTTATTTTTATTTCATTTAAATATGTACTTTAAAAAGAAGATGAGTTCTCTAAGACTTTATAGATTACAAAGATTTCAGGAGCTCTGCCAGGAACTGGTGACAGAGACATACATACATGCATATATATATATATACACACATATCTACACATGTGTGTACATATATGTATGTATGTTTTCTATACACCTTTTTAAAATAAGCCAAAAGAAGCTGTTTACAGGGCATTAATGTTCTTATCACAGAGAACCCTAAAGTCTCTAGGAAATAAACTTGAGAGAGAAGAATTTCTCCAATCCTTACTTGATATACTATATATCTATATCTTTATCTGCATATATGTTTTTTCCCATTATTTCACGGAGTTCCAGCAGAAAAATAAACTGATAAAAAAGAAAGACAAGATTTTAGCCTTATAGTCTCATCCATCTTTGGGATAAATATTATAAAAATCATTACTCACAGGTCAGCAGTGATGTATACTATAATTATATTTTAGCCTAACCCCTTTGTTCTCCCTGAAATGTTGTCTCATTTTTCATTTGATTTTCTATGACTAGTTACTACTTTATTCTCATCTCTAACAGAAGTAGTATGAATATCTCCTCAGTATATCCACACACATGAAATAATTGATCAACCATGTTTTCTCTTTCTTTTTTTTTTTTGAAGAATTTTTCTCTGGATTTTGTTATTAGCTTCATCCCAGCATCTCTATTTTCCATTAGGGCAGTGACTCTCACTTATCTTGAATCCACTATTTCCTGGGTTCCTTTTTCTGGGTTTCCTTTCTCATTTTGATTGGACACATTCTACATTATCATCCCAAGAAAAAATTTCATGGAATGTAAAATTTTCTTCTAGAATTACAATTGATTCTAGCTTGGAAAATACATTCCCGTTGTTTCTGCTTTTCAGTTTCACTAGTGATATGCCCAAGGAAATTGTCATTTCTGGTTCTATTAAGAGAGTACCTCACCTAGATTTCTCACTTGCAACATTGTGGTTTTCTGTGTTCTCATATTTCATGATGATGTGCATTAGATGATGTATATTGAGGTAGGTATTTTTTCATCCTTTTAGCTAGGCATTTGATGTGTTCTCTCACGAGGAAATTTATAGTCTAGGATCTGAAGCATAAAAAGTCTTTTTTTTTAAATTTCTCCCTCTCCATTTTCTCTTCATTCATTCATTCATTTTTGAGCAACTGTTTTTTGGAAGTAAGGATTCTTGGTTTGACTAAATTCTGTTAAAATTTCTCACCTGTTTTCCAATTTTTGGATATGTATTCTGAGGATTATCTTAGCTTTATCCTCCAACCTTTAAGTAATTTTTCATTTGCACTATCAAATTTTAAATGATTCTTCTGTGTTAATAGGCATCAGAGCATTGGAAGACTTGTTTCCTGAATATTTATATAAACTTTTTCTTTTCTTTTTTTTTTTTTAAGGAAGAAGAGCTTTTGTTTATTTTGTTTATTTATTTTTGCTTGTTAGCCCCGGTCTTGAGTCCTTGAGCTTTATGCCCCAGCTGCATACTTAGCACCTGAACCTGGAGGGCTTGCCCATAACCTTTTTCTCTCTTAAACATGTGCTTTCTTTTCTTATCCATTTCAAGTTATTGATAAAAGTCTTGTAAAGATATATTCTCCATTATCTTTGCTACCTCTAGGTTCCTGTTTCATGCTGATTGCCTTGGAACTCAGTTTTTCTAAGTATATACCTCAGACATTTGGTGGTCTTTGGCTGAAACTGCTGTCTAGGGGGAGAGGCATGAAAAAACTAATTGAAAAATTAAAAATGACTGATAAGCCCTTTGTTGGGGCTTTTCTTGTCTAAGGTCTTTGTCCCATGCAGCTAGTAGACTTCTTAGCTACAAGTAGGACTGATGAAAGAAATGTGCACATTGGTTAAAGAGGTGGAACTCACACTCTAAATGCCTTCCGCACCCTGGCCTGTGGGGTTGGGTTCTACACTTTTTGCAAAGAAAGGGGATAGAGGAGTGGTGGTTGGGTGTCTGACTTCTGCAGACTTCTGGAAGCGGGCAGAGGCTTCCAGAACAAGGGGATCCCACCTACTTTCACTTCCATTTTGTTTTGGACCAGGACTGTCCTGGCGAGGAGTGGTAGGGACTTATGTGTCCTTCTTCTTGAAACTTGTCTTTGCCTCTATATTGCTGCCTTTAGCCAGTTGCCATAATTCTCTACGCACACATTCCGGAGCTGGGACAGTCCAGCTGCCATCATTTTCTAACCTATGGTTGTAAATTCCATTGCCTTCTGTAAAACTGTCCACTTAAGCAGCTCTGGTAGGCCCTAAAAAAAAGCATAAATGACCCATATGTTACCTTTAGTTAACCATTTTGAGGAAACAGCCAAGCACCTAGTGACAAATCCCTAAACACCAGGTGACACTTCAACTTCCAGGATGTCTGGGTGTTTTTCTCTCGGGTTGTTGGCTCCCTGGCTAGGTATGTCCATGGCTGCAGTGTCCTGGGAGCCACTGGGGGAGAGGACCCTGGGCTGTTCTGCATTCTCTCACACGTACTCTAGAATGAGTTGCGGAATTTGACTTAGGGGAGGTTTTATTCTCAATACCCAGGCTTCCAAAATGGCGTATGAACCATGTCCTTAAAAGAAGCCTCTGTCTTGAGTCCCTTTCTGGCCAGCACAAGTTGAGTATAAAAGGCAGGAATTTATCAATAAGGCAAGAAAAAGTGCACACACGAGAAGAGACTGGTAGCTTTATGGAATTGTTAGGGAGGCATTGCATCAGACTGATTAATATTCATGAGATTCCTGGGTGGTATTTCCTTGGTGGATGGTGGGTCTTTCCTTCTTAAAGGAGATGGTGGGCTTAAATCCTTACATGGTTTTCCTCAGAATTGTCATCGCCCTCTAATGGGGTAGTTGTTTTTCACATGATTTTTGGTGGATTTTCCCTTTTCAGCTACTAATTCATTTTCCTACAGCAGGTGACTGCCTCAGTGAAACTCTGCCATTGGTGTCCTTTTCTTGTCATTAAATGGAGTTCAAGTTGGACTAGCAGTACCCATTCTAGTTTCATCTATCAGATTCCTGAAGGAGCTCCACTACATTGAAATTCTCTTTCACTACTAGAATCTTTGCTTTTGGGGGTCAAGACTAGGCAACAGCGTTTTATTTCTGGGCTCAAAATTTGGTAATCATGGTTATCTATTTGCAACACAGTTAAACTGCTTCACGGGATACCTTGGAATACAGACATCAAGAAGGATGAAAGCTTCATGTCACAAAACACTGATGTACTTACTGCTGAACTCTTTCTTGCAGACACAACTTGCTACCAAGCTTTATCATGAATGCAGACAAAACCCTGAGTGGGAATAAGAAGAAACAGGTGGAAGAATAACTTAACACTGGGGGACCAGTCACTACTTCCACATTCTGTGGACAGTGCTACCACCGCTTCCCTCTTAACAGCCATATGTTGGCCTGAGATTTTCAAGATGACTTTTGGGATGGGAGTTCGCCATTATCTGCCGAGGGTTAACCACTGAATGAAGCCCGTGCTCTCTTGCACCAATCGCCTGCTTCCATGTCCTTGTCTTCCATGGATTTGGCTTGTAGATGGATGAGAGTGACTGGACATTTTTCCAGTAACAGATGCAGGGTCAACTAAGGCTAAAGTATTAAGGAAATAGGAAAACTTTAAGATGTGGACTATACTGGCTGCTTTGTGAAGCCTTTAATGATATCCTACAGAAAGAGAAGAAACTGAGTTGAACTAGTCTGTATTTGTTTTTTGTTTTTTTTTACAGAGGTACAAGAATAATTATTATTTGAAAGATGCCATTTTTGGCTAGGGCCTGAAATCTGTGTTGGTTGATTAAAAAGCCAAACTATTTCTTCAAAGCAAACAAAAGCAGGGGAGGTGGATGCTTAAAAGGAGATGAAATTGGGCCAAAAATTAATAATAATCTGAGTTGTCATGGTCTTCCAAATCATTATGCATTTGGACCTGCAGGGTGATCAGAATTGAGGGAAAGGAATGTTTTGTGGGGTTGCTTCCTTCCAAGACCATGGCTTCTAAGTGCTTCAGAGCAGAGACCTTTAAACCAAAAGCCAAGGGATGAGTAGACCCAAAGCCTGTGGCAGGGAGACTGTAGTTCCCAGAAGGAAAGACTTTCTGAATCACATGATGAAAAGCTAATTCAATAATCGAAGATCGGGATTGACAAGAAACTTACACCAATGGGATTTTAACCTGAGACTTATCTCCTAACATCGTCCTTACACCTCCCTCCTCATTAGCAGCTAACAGTGGGTTACTGTGGTGATTCAAATCTTGAGAAGGGTTTCTTGATAATCATCTCAAGGTTATTTTTGTTGATGCTCCTTGTGGATATAAACAAAGAGAGCTTCTAGAACTTCTTTCCAGAGAACAGAGTTGGGCTGTTAAGCTGACTTCTCATATGCAGGGTAGGAATCTTGACTCTTTCTGTCCAGCTAGCTCTGATTCGCAGTGGGCATCCTGGAGCTCACACCTTTTATGAATTAGATCTTTTTAAAAAATATATTAAAATTTCTCATTCTTGGGTCCTTATTGACTCTTGTGTGTTAGAATAGACCATTTCTCATTTAACTTTGTGTTGAGTGACCGTAGAGAACTCTATTATCATCTAAGTTCCCAGACATGGAGCTGATTGCAGAAACAAATGCAATGTACGAAAACAAAACACAGAATCCACAAGACAGCTTATGTTCCATCAGGGCAGAGGGTTTGGAGCTGGAGGGGTCAGGGTGCAAATCTAAGCTCTGTCCCTTACACTGCGTACTCTTGGGCACTTTCACTTCTCCCAGCTGCATTTTCTTTAAATATAAAGTAGAAAGGACAATGCTCTTTACCTCATAGCGTTGTTGTGAAGATCGTGGCAGGAAGAAAATGGAAGTTTCCTCCCCCACTCTTGGCTCTTCCAGGACTGATGGAGTAATCAAAACAGCATTAGAAGGGTTGACAGAGGAAAAATAAACATTTAATAACATGCACATAGGGGAGGTGCAATAATTAGGTAGATCCTACTTTCAATCAGGGAAACTGGGGTCTGTATCTCACTATGAGGTAAAGGACCTGGGCTTCAAGAACAAGAAAGGGGAGCAGATGACCTTATCTTTGCCCAGAGATAAAGACAGTTTTCCAGTTAAATTTGATGGAGACCTTCCCAGTTACTTTCTTCTAGGTGATAAGGGAATTAATGTGACTTCTTTTTAGAGAAAGGGGAGAGCCTTCAGGAGTGGTTAAGAGAAAAAGTTAGGAGGAAGGTAGAAGATTCTCCTGCTCCAAGGTTGCCATTTCTTTCAGTTCAAACTAATCTGCATGGCAGATTGGGGTCTCTGCAGAGCCTTGGAGTGATCTGGTTCAAGTTCCTTCAGTTTACATGCAGCAGCCTATGGAAGCACATAGAAGGTTGCACAGTGCCTGGCACAGAGGTTGGCATTGGCTGTGTCCTCTGGTTCTGATGATGCTTCTGTGTGGAGACAGGCAGGAGGTTGCTGTCAGTACTGATGTGTTCAGAACTAGGTGGGCTTGTGGGCATTCTTGGAATCATTCTGAAGATTCTTAGGCACGCCAGCACTTCTCCTGGTGCCATTTTTCCCTGTTTCTCATATTATGCCCTATACGCTGCCTGCTCATCAGCATGATTTTATAGCTCTTGTCTCCGAGCCTAATATAGTTCTGTGTTCACTGAATGGTTTTGAATGATAGCTACTTATCATTAATTCCATTCTTAAATCAATATTCCAGCTTTTTTTTTTTTTGGAAAATGTTGAATATTTTTGTAGACATAGTGGCTAAAATGACAAAAAAATGTTTTCAAATGTGGCATTTTCTGGTCATATGTAGAAAAATTAGTCATTTATTTCCAAGTATGATTCTACAGTGTTAGGGGAAAATGGCATTCATTTTTCATGCAATAAAAAAAATCTATCACATATCCTTTTGATTCAAATCAGTGCAGAATTTGGCAATTTTTGAATTGGGAAAGAGGAAATCCCACACATTTTTTTTGAAAATATTTACTATTTTTACAATGTGGCTTACCTAGAAATTGTGTTAATTTTTAAATTAAATGTTTTTTGTATAAATTAAAGTAATGAAAGGTTTTTCTAATTAAATCCAATTTTAAAAATCGCTTTATTTTATGCTTGAGGCATGTTTCTTTGGTCAGTCATTGGGAAGATCTCCTTTCATTCTGTTGGAATAGCTTTTCTTCAGTGTGGACAGCTTGGCACCATGTGAATTCTCAAATGAAAGCGTTCGTAATTTTTGTGTATGTATGGGTATAATTTTCAGTCTCTCCATTGCAGCCCCATAGATCACTGTGTGACTGTTTCGTAAATTGTTATATGCAACTTCTATTCCTTAAAAAGGTTACTTTAGTGAGTTCTTAGTGCTGCTTTTCAAACTGAGATGCTCTTCCCCTGGGCATGTATGGGATTGCCAGGAGGTATTGTGAAGCCTGGAGGTGAATTTGATACTTTGTATGTATATCTAGCTGTGTAGATGATGCTACCTTTTTTTTTTTTTTTTTTTTTTTGTGATATTGGGGCTGAGAAATGAAGATTGAGGGACTATATTAAGTACTTCTTAAATGTGAGTTGTTAAAACATTCTTAATAATAAAAAAGTAGATATGTAATAGATACAAATTCATATATACTTTTGAAAACTGAAATTTGAGACTTTGAGAATGTGTATGGATCTTAAGTATATCACATAAAAACTCTATGGAATGAAATTTCATCCACCTCTAACATTAATGTGAATTTTTAAAATAAACTTTGCTAGAAATAAGTAGTGCCTATGTTAATTTCCACATATAAAGGTGATTTGTAATTTACACATCTTGATCTAGGATGACCTACTTCTGGAGTTCAGATGGTCTTCCTGGGATCAAATGCCATCTGCCTTCTTCTAAAACTGAGACACTCTTCCCCTGGGATGTATAGTAATTTGCCCAGAGGTATGATGATCACATGAAAACAGTCCCTGATTTTCAGCAGATTCGTGAAGGTTTTTTTTTTTTTTTTTTACTTTGTCATTCACCAATTATAGAATCTCTGGATAAATGGTAACTTTCCACATTTAGATGCCTATGACTTGAGACTAAATGACAATTTGGATGACTTTGCTTATGATTTATGTTGGAGTTATTTGTTTACCACATTTCCTTCGTCTACCATGAAGGCTAAGACCTGTGTCTTATTAGCTTCAGAGTTTAAGCATCTAGTACTATGCCTGACTCAGTGGTAGATGCTGAGCTGAACTGAATAATAAGTGCGTTCATATAGTTCCTCTGAAGCATTGCCTTTGTAAAACAATAGAACATTCTGCTGCACATTAGTTTAAACTTAAATGCTTCAATTATCATGTTTACTTGCCAATGTCATCCTATCAATTGTGTTTTAGAGTTGGATGTTTTGAGAAATAGCTTCTTCTTAACAAGACAGAATCCAGACAAAGCAATAATCTGTCTTTACTCAACCCAGACCTAATATGTTAATTCTGATTTAATTTAATTTTCTTCTGCTCATGGCACTGAAATTTTCAAATGGTTCATTTGGTGCTTAATTATCAGCTAAAAATTTCACCCTATCTAGAGAGAAGCCATGCTGTGTCAAGTGTGGATCATTTATCTGGGCACATTTCTGTTCTTCTCGTTATTGTTGGGTTTTGTGTTATTGAAGAAGAAATGCTTCCATCTGTGACTGTAATCTAGAGATAACTGATATATTTCAGAAAGGATTTCTAAGCGGCTAAATGCCATGTCCTCTTACTCCACATCTGTATTCTGTCCTCATCTGTACTTTTGTACTGATTTCTCACTTTTCTTAAAGGGATTTATTATAATAGGCAAACTAACCAAAACATCATGGAAACTTTTATCCAAAGGGAATAATATACTAATAGAGGTTGTTTTTACTTTTTAGCATCAATGGCAATCAGACTTCTTAGTCTAATCCTTTTCTGCCTGAGAGAGATGGTATCTTGCTGTTCCTCACCTTTCCTGTGTTAGCTTCTTATTTCTGCTGTAACAGACGGCAAGTACATCTCACTTTATTGTACATCACAGATACTGCATTTTTAAAAAAAACAAATTGAAAGTTTTAGCAAAAAGATTATGAGTCACTGAAGGCTCAGATGAAGGTTAGCAATTTTTAACAATTTTTTATAGAGGTGTATGTGTATATATACAAAGACACATTAATAATTGTACACTTATCTACACTATAGTGTAAGCAAAAAAAAATCCATATGACTCCCTTAATTGTGACATTTGTTTTATTGCTATTGTCTGCAACTGAACCCAAACTGTCTCTGAGGTGCATCTGACCTACATAGTTAATAACTTAAAACCAGACGTGTTATCTCAGGTCAGGGTTCAACACTTGTCTCACTGGGCTAAAATTAAGGAGTCAGCAAGGCTGCATTCTTTTCTTAAGGCTCAAGGGGTGGGGGGGAATATATTTTCTTACCTTTTCCAGTTTCTAGAAACAGCTCATGTTCCTTGGCTTGTGGCCCCTTCCATCTTTAGAGCCAGCAGAACAAGTCCCCGTCCTCAGATTGTATCACTCCGACTCTTGTTATGGCTCTCTCTTCCACACTGAAGGACTCTTGTGACACTGGTGCCTACCTGCATACTCCAGGATAATCTCCCATTCTTAAAGCATTCCAGTTAGCAGCTTTAATTCTCATTGGCCACATTACATAACACGTGCCTATTCCCAGAGGTAAGATACTGACACCTTTGCAGGAAAGGGGAGGGAGGTTACTAGTCTTACTACCACACCTCCCATTACCTTTTCCTTCTAACTCATAAATGTTTGATTAGCTTCCCACCTTCCATATTTCTTCCCTGTTGCTTTGTGATTATAATATTCTGGATTATATTTTACTTATTTTTAGTTTAATTTACACATACATAGTATGTATTATACAGATGTTTATATCTAAGTGACAGATTAAACTTTTAAAAAATATTAGCACTGATCTCTTACATCTTTGTAAGAACTCAGTAGTGTTGTCCTAAGATAGGCACTATGGTAATTCTTGTTTTAAAGATGAGAAAGTTGGAGTTCAAAGAACATAGTATTCATCTAGCTCATTCTTTAATAATCAGTATCGTCTTTATTTGGACATTATGATGAAAAGAAACTGAAAAAAAAAATAATCAGGAGGAAAAGCATACTTATTTAAGTGTCTTCCGTGAGGTAGGTATGATTGTCATCATTTCCTAGATAAAGTCTCAAAATTTAGAAGACATGCCCTAAGTCAGACCATCAGTAGTTGATAGTTAGGGCCAAAACTGATAGTTTGATAGATAGGATTAAAACTAAGGCTTATGATCTTTGTGTCGCATCACACAACTCTATCCTGCCTAGTGAATATTTGTAGATTTGGTTACACATTGTCACTCCACCTTTTGTTGTTGTTGTTGTTGATTGGTTACTGTAAATATCTTGAGAGGGCCTTTTGTTATGTTTATCATTTGTTATGTTTATCAGATTTGTAGCCTCTTCCATACTGGTTAGTGGCACACACTGACCCTCAACTATCCTGTAGTACAGAGAAATGTTTGATCTGTATTTCATTTCCTCCTTTTGAGGGTACTTTCACACAGGATGTTTTGTTTAATGAAGGTCATTGTGTATAAACAGTGTCATTGGTCTTCTGAAAAATCATCCTCAGGATCAGTGTGATGAGATTGCTGATTGAGGAATTATATGAATGTATGTTTTGTCTGTAGATGGATGAGGAAACTTACGACATGCTCTTTTGGCTTTCTCCCTTATTATTGACTTGTCCACATGTAAATAATGACAGAACAGAAAATTCCTTTTCAATCTCGTGAAGCTCAGATGTGAACAGAGGTATCAGCACATAATCACATTTTCTAGCAAAATTATCTCTGGGTTTCATGGTAAAGAAACATTTGGATTCATAATAATCTCACCCCACAGCAAGGATTAAGGTGGCATTTGAGAAATGCATTAGAATGAGGGGTGCTAAGAGACATTTTTCTATTTTGTGCTGTTTTGGAGATATATTTGCATTGAATTAGTCAGCCTTTAGGAGAAATCTCCTTAAAGTGAGCTCATATTGCCTTGTTTCTCATAAGGCTATCATCAATCCTTGAGAAATGCAATTACTTAGAAAACAAAATATAGCCGGTAGCAATTTACCTGGAATATTCCTATTGTTTTATTTTCCTTCAGAGCATTGTTGTTATCCCATGAGACAGTTTTTTTCCCAAAGCAAGTTTGTCTTAGTAACTCGATTAATTTTTAAGTGCATGTACCTATATCTACTGCCCAATATTATTTATTGGAAGTGGATGAAGATCTTATGTTGTTAATGGTTTTCAAAAACAACTAGGTATTCAAAAATTGTATACGGCCAGTAGAATCTATTTTCGACACACCCATATTTACCATTTACATTTCCTTCTGTTTCCTTCATGTGTAAGAGAACAATGTTTGCCACTTAGTTCATATGTTTCTTATTTGACCAGAATGAGGTAAATTCTATTCCTTTACCCATGATGAAATTGCTTATTGGAGCAAGTTATATTATGATAATGCTAGATAAATAAAAATAGCCACGTACATCATTAGAACAGAAGAGAGTGTCTAGAAATAAATCCACACATATATTGGCTAATTAATTTATGACAAGGGAGTTGAGAATATGAAATAGAGAAAGGACAGTTTCTGCAATAAATGGTGTTAGGAAATCTAGACAATTACATGGCAAAGAATGAAATTAAATTGCTGTCTTACACCATACACAAAAATTAGCTCAAAATATATTAAAAACTGAATGTAAGACCTGAAGCCTTAAAATTCATAGAAGAAAACATTGTAAGTAAGCTCTTGACTTCGGTCCTGGTGATAATTTTTTGAATTTGACACTAAAGCAAAGACAACAAAAGCAAAAATGTAAACAAGTGCGACTACATCAAACTAAAAAAACTTCTCAAAGTGGATGAAATCAACAAAAAATGGCAACCTCCTGAGTGGAAGAAAATATTGCCACTTATATATCTGATAAAGGATTAATATACAAAATATATAAAGAACTCATGTAACTCAATAGCAAAAGACAGACAAGTAATCCTATTTAAAAATAGATGTTTTGATCTGCAAAAACATTTTTCTAAAGAAGGCATACAGATGATCACCAACAGTATCACGAAAAGTTGGTCAGATGATTAATCATCAGGGAAATGCAAATCAAAAACAATGAGATATCACCTTATAACAATTAGGATGATTATTTTCAAAAAGAAAAGAAACAGTAAGTTTAATGAAGATGTAGAGAAAAGGGAACTTCTGTGTACTGTTGGTGGGAATGTAAATTGGTCTAACCACTATGAAAAAAAGTATGGTGGGTGCCAGAAATATTAAACATAAAACTACAGCATAATCCAACAATTCCACTCTGGCATTTGTCCAAAGGAAATGAAAACACGAATTAGGCAAGATACATGCACCCATATTTTCATATAGATATAATATATATGTTTGTATGTGTGTGTACATGTGTGTGTATATATATAGGTATATGTATATGTACTTGAATATTGTTTGGCCATAATATAGAAATCTTACCATTTGTGACAACATGCATTGGTGGACCTTGAGGCCATCATACTAAGTGAAATAAGTCAAAGACAAATACTCTGTGGTCTCACTTATATGTGGAATCTAAGCAAATGAAAACAAAATAGATGTAGAGGACAAATTGGCAGCTGCCAGAGCAGGTGGTGATGAAGGTGGTTGAAAGGCACACATTTCCCTTTAAGTCACTAGGGTGTAATGTACACCATTATGCCTATAGCTAATAATCAGTACTGGATTCTGTATTGTATATTTGAAATTAGAAAGTGAGTCTTAAAAGTTATCATCATAAGAAAAGAAATTTCAATTACGTATGATGGATGTTCACTTATTTTGACCATTTTGCAATGTATAGAACACATATGAAGTTCTATTTTATACTTAAAGTTACTCTAATATTTTATGTCAGTTGTGCATCAAAAAAGGCAATCATATTGAAGTCCATTAAAGTAATTTTTATAATAGAAAAAATGTATAACCCAGAAAAAGAGACACTGTAATTCTAACTGTGGATATTCTGGCTGGAGAATTGTAAATATGCTGTAATTTGAGCACATCTTACACTGACCCGAGACCCACTCAGAATGGACCAGGAATCAGCCTTTTAAATGGGCCCCAGTGATCCCAGCCTCCTTATGTTAATGATCTTGTGGAATCCCCTCCCCTTGAATAACTTTCTTCTGACATATAGACAAGGGTAACATTGGAGGAATGTCACTTCCATGATTAGATTATAAGAGATGTGACTTTTGTCTCGATAGCCAACTCTGTTGGCTTCTCTTCCTGTGTACTTTGATGAAACAAGCTGTCATGTTGGAGAGGGGCCCATGGCAAGGAACTGAGGGCGGCTTTTAGCCAACAGCCAGCAAGGAACTGAATTCTGCAAACAACTACATGTACCTCAAGAGGATCCTTTTTAAGTCAGAACTATGGATGAGACCCTGCTTTGATACCTTCATTAGAGCCTGTGAGAGATCCTCAGGTAGAGGATCCAGGGAAGCTGTGCCTGGCTCCTGGTCCACAGACACTACACAGTAGGAAGTCACATTGTTTTAAATTGCCAAGTTTTTGGTGATTTGTTATGCAGAAATAACTGTTATAGACTACTTCCCTGGATCCACCCTCACAAGCTTTTATTCTGCTATGAATCACATGATGGGATTGCCAACAAAAGCAGGTAATGGCTGACCATTCATTCCAATCATATCTGTGCCCCTTTGCATTCGTCTGCTACCTCTTTTCTACCTAAAACCCAGGGTTGATGAACTTTTCATGATTTCTTTAGTCATTGTTCAGAAAATCTAATTTCATAAGTGAAACCAGTAGCCTGATGAAAGCATTCCCTGTGTACATTCTCCAACTTTGCCATTTGGGAGGATTTTATACTGCAGGATCAATTACTATTCCAACTCTATAGGAAAGTCCTTCCTTCTGACTGGACCACAGTTATCGTTAATAGAAATTTAAAATATAATTAGAAAAGAGGCAGTACAGTGATGCCACATTGTTTTTGGTTTTCTATTTCAGAGGAACAGAACATATTCTGCGTGTCTGTAATTAGGGAAACAATCTATTCCTATATTCTGCCTCCATTTGCTATACCTGTTCTTTTTCCTAGTCTTTTTTTTATATATCCCGATTAAATGCCACTTTTTCTAGATACTTTATTGGACTCCCTTTGTAACTTTTCCTTTTTCCCCTGACTAGGCTGGGTGTGCCTACTGTGTATTTTCCATTCCAAAAATTTAATTTTAAGTTTAATTATTACTATTTTTAATAGGCTTCAGGCAAATAAAGACAATGAGCATAAACCCTATGATCATCACAGCACTATTTACAATTTCCTAGGTGCTCATAGACAGATGACTGGAGGAGAAGAGTTAGAGTACAGATAAACACAAAGGAATACTTTCGTCAGCTATTAAAAAAAAAGATGAAAACTTGCCATTTGCAACACCTTGGAGGGAACTAGAGGGGGTTATACTAAGGGAAATAAATCCCAAGGAGAAAGACAAATATCAGGTGATCTCACTCCTATGTGGAATCAAAGAAACAAAGAAACCAGACAGAAAAACCATAATAAACAAATCCATGGACACTAACAACAGAACTGAAGTTAGCAGAAGGGAAAGGCTTGGAGGTGGAGGGACAATGATCAGTGATGGAGAACTATCAGAAATCTGGTCATGGGCATGGTGTGATCATATATTTGCTGAAGAGGGAATCATCATGTCTGAACTTGATATTGTAAATCAATGTTTCCTCAATTAAAACAAGTGATTAAACAAGACAAGAAGCATAAATCTATCCAGTGTGTACCCCTAACACCCAGCACAGTCTTCGGCAAAGAAGAGGCATCTAAATTTCTTGTCTAAGAAATTTAAATGTTAATGATATGCAATCAGAATACTTACCAACAGTCAGCAAAAATGTAGGAGGTGTGTTTGCCCCAGAAAATCGACAAGTCATGGAAAACTATTAACTCTTGCTTTCTACAGTATTACAGCAGCACTCTCCTGGAAAATTTAAGAATTTTGGATATAGATTCTGTAAAAGAGAAAGCCATCTAGGAGGTGTAACAGTCAAAGTCCGTTAGAGTCAGGCTGAGAACATAGTTTCAGTTTCTCAGCATTAGTTGGTGTTTGATTATTCATGTAACACAGAGAACTGTGGGCCATATCATATTTAAAGGGTCCGAGAGACCATGCCTCAAACTATGTCAGCATTTGAAATAGCAGTAATCAGTGAGTAACCATGTAAGGTGAACTCTAGTTGTTACAAAATTAGAAAATATACTTCCCCTTGCATTTTTCTTGAAGAAATATTTGTCAGGGTAAGTAAAACTGTGCACATGTGGATTCCACAAGTTGTGTTGTGAAAGGCTCCCTCAGAGGAACTCATCTTGTCATCACAAGAACTGCAGATATTTATTTTGCTGCTCAGAGAACCAGCATCCAGGGCAGTTGGACTAGTGTACCTTCTTAGCTGATTTCCCAAGGCCCTCTTCAAAGTGGTGAGTGCTTCCTGGAACAGCCAATTTCTATATCTAAATCTATTCAGGCCACACGTGCCCTTGAAGATTGGGCTGTTTGCTGAAAGAGGAGTAAAACTGAAGAAGAACCTGATAACAACTGGGTTTTACTAGAACTAAGTTACAGAGAAAAGTCAGTGATGTTTTGAATATAGACAACCAACAGGAAAATAAATTCAAGTTTAGGTTTAACAAAAATATAATTTCATGATAAGTAATATCCTGGAATACTGTTCCAGTTGACCTAATTCTGATACCCTAAATATTATGCTCTCATAAACAGACATTTGTAAACACAAAGATTTGATGTTTGACTCTAATCTTCTTTTGAATTTTCTATAATCTTAATATCTAGGAACAATATTCTGTTACCTTTTTCTGAGTTAGTGCTTTGGTGCTCCCTCTTAAAGTGAAAAAATAAAACTCAGGCTTATAGCCTCTCTCCATAACTTGAAATAACTAAGTTAGGGTCAAGTTGAGTTTGTGTGTTCTGTTTTATATTTTTAAGGAAATTATTGTGGTGGTTTTTTTGTCTTAGAGTCATTGTTCTTTGCTTAAGTTAATTTTTCTCCCTTTGTTGACAACTCTCTCCAAAAGTGCTGAATAATGTTTTCAAAAATTTAAATAAAATGTCACAACCACTCCTCCAAAAGGAAACATGCATGATATTATTTCTACTACATGAAGACTGAGAAACGTGCATGATATTATTATATTTCTACTCCATGAAGATTGAGATTCACTCCATCTTTGAAAGTATTTTGATGGTATACCATGGTGCAAGCTTTAACTTGCCATTTTCCTTTAAAGCAAGTTTATTTTTCAAATACGTGTTCTTGGACTTCATTGAAACATGAGTCAGACATTTAAACCACCTTTGTCATCTCAGTTCAGCAGAAGTAAAAGAGGAAGAGAAAACTTTACAATGAAAAGATGGTTGCATTGTTAGTGCCAAGACCTTGATATGCTTGTTGAATAAACACTTAGGAGAATTTATTCATAGAAACACCAAATTATGTTGTTATTGTAAATGTTGACTGGAGTTGTAAAGAGGGAACAAAAAACCAACAAAGTGTTTTATTTCAAAGGAAATAATTTAGCCCAGCTGAGGTGTTACAGGAAGTGAAGATGAAGCTCTCCCTTTAGTTGTTGACAGAGGCACTGTAATAAATCTTACTCTGGTCTAGGACTACTTGTTTGTTTGCAAAGAGAATTCTGCAGCATCCTAAGTGAATGTAAACTCCAAATCTGCAGAGTTCCAACAATCATAAATTTTCTCGCCTGGATTGAATAGTCGTTCTTGCCATCATTCACATCAATCCTGTAGCTACAAGTGAGTTAAGCCACTGAAATTAGTATTGAAATAAATCCAGTTTCCCAGGTCTATTGTTTTTCATCATTCTCACAACAGATGTTAAGACTGGAAAAGGTCTGAGCAGAACCCATCCATGGTTCTAAGTTAAGCACAGAAAAAGCCAGCTTCCATGTTACTGTCACGGTCTGCACGCTTGAAAATCCTGTAATGTTTGGTGTGAGATGATTCTGCTGGTGTTGACCAATCCCGCTTATATATCTGGCATTGTGATGAGTCACTTTGGAAAGTCTTGGCATAATGTTTGCCTGTAAAACACAAAAGAGGGTCTTCACAAACAGAGTTTTCATTTATATGCTGGATAATGTTTCTAGAAATAGAATCTGTAAAATGCAAGGTCTTCAACTCAAAGCTTCTACGTTCATTTTGCCTTCTGTATAAATTGCTAGATGTTCTTCTGTTAGACATAGATAAGGAAAAAATTGACACTAAGCAACTCTAGGTAATAATGAAGCTTTTACTTACCTAGGTGTTATTTCAGCTTTCCTTTCCTTCACATGTTTATTATAATAAAATTGAAAATCCTTGGAGGGTGTTTTAACACCTGCCAGTGTATTCTCAGTGCAGTACAATGAAGTAAAAGGGTTTGCAAGCTTCTAACATTTTTAAAAATCAGCTGTCTCACTTACCCCATCATGTTCTGAATTTCCTGGGTCTCAAAAATTCTACCCATTGCTTTCTCTCCATCATTTTTCATCTTAAATTTATTTTTCAACTTAAATATTTAATAAATTGCATTACTTTCAAAAGTTATTAAATGGAAAATTTATTTGGGAAGATCTTATTTTCCTAAGCAATGCCATGATGTTACATTTTAACATTTTTCATTTAGAAGCAAGTTTTTGTTTATTTCTGTAGTTCTAATTTCTGTCTTCCTTGGGTTAGTCTTTTGGTTTAAGATCAAGGAGAAATAAGGATAGTAAGTGAAAGATGGTGAGCTGTGACAATAAATAACTGCCATCTCTTACATTTTTGTTGATAAGAACCAGAGAGCAAGGTTTAAATTTAGCATAATTAAAATTTTTAATTATTAATATTTCTATAAAATTAAATGTATAAAATATTCATCCTAACCATTTCAACTCAATTGGAGAATGTGGAATATTTAACTATAAGAGTATTCATAATAATGAAATAAATCAAATGACTGCTAATGACATAATGTTTTCTGCCATCATAGTATACGTTTAGGGTTAATATTTATTACTTCAGTCAATGCAATTGCAAAAGAATATCTATAAAATGCTAATAGCAATAAAGTAGTAATCCTGAGGCTAAATTATTTCCAGATGATTTGATTACATACCTGAAAGAGACAAAATAAACAGGTGTCTAGCTATTTGAAAAATGACAGAATTCCCCAAGTTGTTTGGTTAGAAAATTATTAGTGAGATAAGCCAGAAGGAGAAAGACAGTGTATGTTATCACTCATTTGTGGTATAGAATAGAGAGAAACTAAACAAACAAATGCACTAAATGAAGCAAATGTAGACTTTCAGTCAATTGAAGCAAACTGGTGGTTGTAGGAAGAGAAGATGGACGGTGGGTAGGCAAAAGAGGTGGTGGGTTTAACTGTATCATGAAAGAAGAACTAGACTGCTGGTGGTGAAATTATTACAGACAGATGTTGATTTACTATCATGCCCACCTACATAATGTTACGATGCAATGTCCCTTTAATACAATTGATGAAAAAAGAAAAGTAGTAGGAGTTAATTGCAAATTGAAATGGAAAGTATCAATACAATTAGAGAATAAAGTAGGATATATAATAGAAACAAAAAAATAATGAGAAATGTGCTATATCTGGATGAATTAGACTTAAATACTAAGTTGAAAGCAATCTTGACTCACAGGAAAGATGAACATAGAATCGTTCAATATTGTGAAAAGATCAGTCTTTATAAATGAGTCTCTCATTCAATGTCTTCTTAATAAAACTGCCAATAAAAAGATGTATTTTTTTATGTTTGTGCATAATAAATGAGCCCAAGGTTAGTGACTTAACACTATAATAAATGTTTATCATTTCACCCCATTTCTGTGTATCAGGAATTCGGGTGAATTTAGTTAGGTGGTTCTGAGCTGGAATCTCTAATGCAGGGATGAATCATTTGAAAACTTGACTTTGGTCTGGAAGATTTGCCTATAAGATAGTTCACTTCCTTTTTTTTTTTTTAAAGGGAATGTGTAGGCAGGAATGAAAGCAAGTAGGCAGGCAGACAGAGGAAGAAAAAGCATCTTTATTAATTTTTATTTAGTTGTTCATACTGGTTGTCCACTCCTCCCCAACACCCCCACTCCCCCAGGCCCTGGGACTTAAACCCAGAATTATGTGGCCTGCACTTCTTCAGAGGCCATTGACCCAACTGCTGCTCCACCAGGGTGCGCCAGATGGCTCACTTGATGGTCACAATTGTTGGCAGGAAGCCTCCATCCCTTCCATGTGACTTTTAATAGAGTCTGCAAAATCCTCTCCTCCAAGAGAGAGGATAAGGTGGGAGCAGAAATGTCTTTTATGACCTAGTTTAAAGTGTCACACACTGTTATTTCTGCAGTATCCTATTGGTTACACAAGTGAGTCCTGCTTAATGTGAGGAAACTTCCTGAAGACAGGAATTCCATGAGCCACAGATCATTGGGGAACATCTTGGAGGCTGACTGCCACAGAAGATTTGGATACTGGCAAATCAGTCCTGTGTTCATATAGATAGATACAAATCTGATAATTGTGAGAACATGTTAATATTTATTAGAAAATTACTCTTTACCAAGCAAGATTATAAGCACCTCTGTAAATTATCAGTTATACCTGCTAAGTTCCCTATGGGGTAGTTATTATTATTATCCCCATACAAATAAGGATATGGAGACTCTGAGGAATTTGAATAACTCTCCCAAGTTCTCATAGTAAGTGACAGAGGCTGTAGTTGAACCATGCAGGATGGCTATAAAGCTGAAGTCCTTAATTCGAAGTGGAAACAGAGGGGATGTTTACATGAACCAATACCTACTGACATCTTTTGCAATAAAAATTATTCTGGTATAGCTACAGAGAAAGAAAGAAATGGATCCAAATGGAGCCCAGACATAGGTTCAAATGCATTGAGAATTTAGTATGGAAGATGAGTGACATTACAGATTAGTGAGGACAGTTGAATAAGTGGTATTTTGACAATCTGGCTAATGTTTTTTGAAAATAAATAAAGCTACCTTCAATTATTCTTTAGACAGAATTTCCTGGATAAAATACTATGATATAAAGATATGAACAAAAATACCAGAAGAAAATGTTGCCAAATGATTCTTACTAACTAGCGGGGCAAGTTTTCCTCTCAAAAAGTCATTCAACAGGACAGTTATCAGCTTGACTACATATTGAAAATACACCATACCCAGTTAAAAACTACACAATGTATTGTAGTGTTACTTACACTGCTGACAAAGCTCTAATTTTCTCTTTTGTAGAGTTCTTACAAGCTCATCAAGCAAAGACATAATTCAGTGAAAAATCACAGAAATGGTGATTGACAAAAATATATAACATGACAAATTCTCATTCTCAGATTTTAAAAAATTAAACTGAATTTCCACCTATAACATTAGCATATGGCACAGATTAGACTTTTGCTATTTTATATTATCACCAAGGTATAAGAGAAAAGTTTACTCTCGTATAGTGCTGACAGTATCTCTGAAAATAAAATATGCTCTAGTCTTCTGACGCTGTAATTTATTATTAGAAACTCTTTTCTAAGAACATACTCTCACATGTGACACAAAAAATGCAGTTATGATTTTTTGCTCCTTAGCTTAAAACAGCAAAAAAAACAGCAAATAAGGAAACCCAAACTCTCAATCAATATGGAGTTGGTTAAATAAATTCTCTTTTAATAACATGGTGAAAACTGGGCATGTTTCTGCTAAAGAGAGTTAACATGGGGGTGGCGATGGGAAAATGTTTCTCAAATTCAGTTTGCAAATCAGTCAAATGCAGAACTTGTTGTAACTTCTCATTTATTGAGTGAGCAATAACCACAGAGAATTCACCTACATCTGTGTTTATGAATTTTAAATGTCTGGAAGAAAACTCAAGAAGCAGTGAAAACAGATGGACTTTGAAGGATGAGATGACCTTGAGTAGAAGGAAAACTGATTTCATTATATTCCATTTGTGTTGTTTTTCTTTTTTTAAAGTCATGTTTCTATATTGCTTTTATACTCAAAATTAATAATTAAAAATGTCGTCTAACAGTCTGGTTTTATGATATATGATGTGAAACTTCATGTCTTTCGTTTTATGTCTGGTTCATATGAAAAAATTAAATACATGTTACTGTTTACTAGGTGGAAACAGCACTTAATAGAATATGTTTTATTATAACAATGTATAGAGGTATAATCAAATAATGGAAATGACAAAGTGGACAAGAGAAGGTAATATAAGAGTTGTGAGAGCCTGATCAATAATTAATTTTTAATATCTCTATACTGTTAGCACTAGTAGTTTTATTTAAATAAAGCATGATGAAATAAACCTCATAAAATTGAATTAAAGAATTACTCAATATCAAATATAGAACCATATTATTGTCAATATTTCCAATTATCCTACCTCAGATTATTCTGATTTAAGTTACCTTTAGATGAGCAATAATTTATATTCCTTTCTGAATTATGTAGTCTCATAGAAATGATCCAAATCCATTTAAAATGGGGATTCACTGAAAAATTTAAGCAACTCAACAAAAAACAGTCAAAGTGAGAATGTATTTACCTCTAGGAATTGCCATGGAGTAGGTATAGCGGCTAAATTTTGATGATCAAAAAAGAATAGTTTGCTAGTAGGCTGTAATGCATTAAATAAAAAGTAGAAGCATGAGTCTATAGTGACATATATCTATATGTTTATATACATACATGCCCATCTATTAATATATACATATATTTGAAGATACCTTTTTTACAAAAGAATGCTAACTAATAAATATAGAAGAAAAGGTAGAATGAGAAAGCTACACTATTCAGCCCCTAATTCAGTAATTGATTAGTCAAGGGCCATCAATGGTTATCGGATCTTTTGGAGAAACAAGAGGTGAGTCACATGGTCTCAAAGTATCTTCTCAAAGATTACACATCTATTACAAAATGAAAAATGTCCCTATATAGTGAAAATCATCATATCTGTGTGATCAAACTATCACCTGTAGTTGAAAAATCTGATATTATATATCTCCTGATTTGATATAATATCATCTAGGTAATATTTGTGGCAAATGTATTAAAGCAAATCTAATCATAAGGGAGGAATCAGACAAATCCAGAAAGTGGGACATTATGACAGACAGTTGGCCTAGATTCTTTGAAAAGAAAAAACACAAAAAACAAAAAAAAAAACCCAGTAATATCATGAAACACAAAAAGAGAAAGGGAATATTCAGATTAAAAAGAGAGACCTGAAAACCAAATACAGTGCATGAAACTTGGGTACTGAGATATTAAAAGTATTATACATATTAAAAGTAGAGAAAACTACAAAGCCCTTTAGGGGACTTTGGGAGCCCTCAGAGCATTTTGAATGTGGATTCTATATTAGGATATACATTAAATTAATGCTAGTTTTCTTAGCTTTCATAAAGGTTTTCTGATTGTTTATGGAAATACTTTATTCTTAGATGATGCAAGTTGAGATATTTGGTGGCCAACCATCAAACGGTTAAGTGAGGAAGGAAAAAAAGAAAAGAAAAAATAGGGAGAGAGAGAGTGCACCAGTGTGGCAAAATGCTTCCTATAATATTCTCTTGATTTGAAGTTTTGCAGTCTGAATAGAGACACTAAACACGGATTAGTGGCTTGCATTATTTCTGATGGGCACACTCGCAGGCCCGTGGTGCTGCTTTCTTTTTTGCCGTCAGAGAGAAGTCGCAGGCTTTGTGGGAGGGTGCTTGGCAAAGAACTAACCCAAGCAGATGAAGGGGACTCTTACTCTTTCTAGAACCAAAGTTGTCTTGCTAATGTCAATGAATGTATTTTTTTGGCAGCTTTATCTATAGTCATTTTTCTCCTCCTAAAATTTGTGCATATGATGCATTATTTGTGTTTCAGCATTGATAGCAGTCGAGTACTAAACAACATATCAGAAACACAGCACTTTGACTTTTTTTTTTAAATTCGATTTCTGTGTAGGGATGTGGGAAGCCGTTTAGTTACATAGGTATATTTATTAATGAGCATGGTTTTAGGCAACCTTGGTTCTTTAGTGAAATTTTCTTTGAGTCATTAACTGGTTCCCTAAATGTGACTCTCGGTGCAAGAGCTTTTGCCTCACCTGGCAAACTAGAAATGCCGATGATTCAGACCCTCTAGGGAGTGGGGCCCCCGCAGTCCCCTCCGTAACAAACCTTCAAGGAGTGAAAAGGACAGGTCTTGTTTATTGGCAAATGGGGTTGTCAGGGATGGTCACCAGAGTTCCTGCTGCTTCAGAGAAGGGAGAGGGAAGAGCACATACATTGCAGTTCTCCTACCATAGGTCTGTGCATGCTGAGCACACTGAAAACTCCAGATTTGGCCTGATATGGTAGAGCAGTAGAAAATGGATTACTACCTCCAGAGATAACAAGATGCCCAACAATTCTATTCATTATTAGTCCCCAGCAGAGTGAGACCCCTCCCATTGGGACAAGGGAAGTCTTGTCAGAAAAGCTAGTAGTAAGGTTGGAGTGTGCATGAATGAGCAATAGGGACGTATTATTGTACCCTCTCCTGCCCTAGACAGGGCTCAGAACCCAAGTGCCAGCCTGGGAAGTGCATTAGTGCAGGTTTTCTGGATCAAAAGTGAGGACATATTTCAGTAGGCCAGGGCAGAGCTGAAGTGAACAGTACAGCCAGCTGAGCAGAGCCTGGGAGTTAGCCCCTTTTATTGAAGGGTTGGGTGCTGGCACAGTCCAACAAGAGAAGCTTCTAGGAACCTTCCTGGGGAGATAGAAGAAATGCCACTTGGGTGTTGAAAGAGGTTTGAAGTTTCAGGTTAAAAGAGACTCCACTTTGGAGGGAACAAAAAGACCCAAGGTACCTTAGCATCTGGGCCAACAGGGTGGGTACCCTCTTGTTCTTTTGTAGGAGCTGCTGACAAAATGAGGGCAGAGAGGGGAAATGCTGGACACAGTGCTGCTTTTTTGGGTGCAGGACAAATGGGATTAATGTTCAATGCCTGTAGGGTTTCAGGAAAGATTAGATCTTCAAACCGATCACGGGAGAGGAGCTGAGAAGTAAGCAGAGCTCTGATATTCAGTGCAGGCAAGAGGAGCCAGGGTTAGGAGAGAAAACATTTCAGTGACCAGCTCACAGAGGAAGAGCTGCTGACGCTGTCAGAACAGGCTTCTCTTGATCCCCAGGTAGGCTTCAGGTGCGGGCAGCCATCCCGCGGAATAGCCATAGAGAGTTAAGAGGGAACCTCGTGGTTATTGTGAAATTTTTAGAGACAGCCTTGAATTATGATGTTAGTGCTGTATCATTAAAAAAGTGCAAGAGGAGAAAAAGGGCATTTGTATACCAGATATTTATTATGAGTAAAAATATTATAGGAAACACCATGTAAGAATGGTGTATTAAAGTGATACTATGAATAATTAAGCTATTAATAGCTAACAAGATGATTATCCCTGTTTAGATGGTACTTTGATACACATTATTTGACGTTGTGTGACTGTGACTTTCCCCCATATTACAAGTGAGGGAGAATTGGGCTAATAGTAATTAAATGATTTGATTCATCAGGAGAAAACTGATCTCAGACAAGCCTCCTGACACCTTGTAATGTTTCAGCATATTTTTAATGACTTTATTTCCTCTTATTCTGAATAATCTGTAATAGACAAAACATGAGAAGGATTTTTGTTTTAAAGACAGAAAAGGAGAGGAGGAAGAAGCATATTTTTAGGGAAGGAAGAGGAGGAGGAAGCACTTTTTAGTTTTTTAAAAATATATTTTAATTGTTCCTCCAGCTGGATCTTGAACCAGGGTACTTGGGCTTTACCTGGTCCACACCCCAGCTGCCAGTTTAGTGCCTGAGCCACCAGGGCACACTGAGAAAAACTTTTTACAAACTCCTTTTCATTTTAAAACTTATTTTTTAAAACAATTGGATTAAAACATTATGTAAGTTTCAAGTGTACAGCCTTATAAATCAGTATCTGTTTCTTAACACATTATGATTGCCGCCAAAAGTCTAGTTTCCACCCTCTTAACATACAATGAATCCCTGTTACTAAGGGGAGCCACTGTACGGACTCCTTTTAAAAGGCTCTTAAAGAAACCTAAGATGATTTCATCCCCCTATGGACTCATTGGGTTTGAGTCCTAATTCATGCTTTTAAAGTAACACCTAGCAAACCCTTCCCCATCGGACAGTCTCAGTTATTTGAGAGCAATGCAAGGGTGAGTTACCCATTCCTGGACGTGCTGGAAGCAGAGAGCAAGTTGTCGGCTTCTTTGGACATAGAGGAATTTCTCACTTTGGGAAGAGGTTACACTGGAGGACCTTTAAGGCATGACTGCCAAGATTCCAGGAGAAGCTGGAAGCAAGTGACAAACAAAACAAAATGAAGAAGCAGTAACATAACTTAGTTTCTCTGTAGCCAAAGTAGATGTACTTGGGCTTTGCTGGAAGGACCTGGGCTTCACCCTCTCGCCACCTGAAGCAGCTCATGGGCTCCTTAGAGACACATTCATGTCATCTTTCAGGGTTTTGCTGTTCTTCTTTGAAAAACACTGGGATGTATTTCTGATTTTCTAGTCCATGGTTCCCAGAATGTCTTCCCACACCAACAGCTTCATAGTCACCTGGGAAACTTGGGAAAAATGCAAATCAGTCAGAAACTTGGAAAGGGCTCAGTGGTCTGCTTTGCAATAAACCCTCCTGGTGATTTTTTTTTTTTTTTAAATTTTTATTTAAGCAAAGGTGCTGGCAGATAAGCAGAGAGGCAGAAGAAGCTCTTTATTGATTTTTTATTTAGTTGTGCACATTGGTTGACCTCCCGATCTCTGGGTCTTGAGCCCAGGACCTAGGGATCTACGTGGTACTGCTCCCAGGTGTGCTGGACCATCAGGGCACGACGCCCCAATGATTTTGCTTCCTCATGATTTTGCTTAAGTTTGAGAAACCCTGTGCTAGGTAGCAAGAGGGTAGAGGTTGTATATTAAATCTGGCGAAAGAATAGTATTAGAGGGAGGCGAATGAAATACACAGGAATTGAGTAAACCATTCTGCTTGGGGAACATTTAACACACTTTTAACCTAAAAAAGTCAGAATAAGAGGCAATCAAGCATTTATGTGGGGAATAAAAACATTGCAGTTCTGGGCACACGATTTCAGGTAAAAACCAAAAAAATAAAATGTGCCTTGAGAAAGGAAAACCTTGGACATTTTTATGAAGAGAAAAGATTAGTGTTAACTGTTAACAAGCTTACACTATTTTTGGCTATTCATGATCAGTTACTGATTCAGTACCTGGGCAAAGGCCATCATCAGTCTCTGTGACCAGATGTCATGTCTCCCGTTCAGTTCTCAAACAACTGTTCATGAAATATTTGCTGTTTGGCCCAGTCCAAGGTTCTTTGGACTCCTTGCAAGCAGACAATAAGCAATGTTGCCATCATGACACCTCTGGTCCTATTTTAAAATGACTCTGCTGATGACTATTTCTCACACCTGCATAACCCACCTATACTGTTGTGGTAATGCGGTAATGATGACTTTATTTTCCAAATAAACAAGGTTTATAAGATTTCTAACAAAATGGTTAATAGCTTTTTTCAGTTTTCTTATCGATTATCATTTATTTGCAGACAATATATTGAATTCTTGGTCAGAATGTGTTAGTTTGGATTTGTCAGCTTTGTGGTATGAGATAAGATGGGAAAATGACTATGGCAGACTCAGATACTAGACAGGAGCATGTCTGACTTGTTTAAGGGCATCCCCGAGTGATAGGAGGTTCTTCTCCACTCAGTAATTCAGCAACCAGGCTCCTTCTATTTTTTGAACTCTCTCCATCACCCCCCGTGCCCTATTGTCATTTGCATCCATGGATGGAAAGGAAAGAGATTATGGAGGAGGCGTACTTACTATTTGAATGATTAGCTTATGGGTATTGACACCAGAGAATGAAAATGCCTGTTGTGTAAAACCTGTATAATATCAACTTTTATTCATAATAGTCCAAATTCACAAACAACCCACATGTCCTTCAATGCGTTACTAAACACACTGTGATGTCGTTACACTGTGGGCTGCTACTCGACAATAGAAAGCAATAAACTATTGATAGAAGCAACACGTTTGCTGACTCTCAAGGCATTATGTCAGAGGAAAAGTCTGGTCCTAAATGATGACATACTGTATGATTCCATTTGTATGACACTCTCGAAATAACTGAATGATGGATGTGGAGAACAGATGAGTCATTGGCAGGCGTTGGGATGAGAGAGGAAGGTGATGACTAATAAAAGGGTAGCCTGGGTGACAAAGGAATTCTGTGACTTGATGGGGATGCTGCTGCCGTTAGACGAAGCTGCACATATGGTAAGTTGAATGCAGGACATGGATTCCACAAGTGTCCTTTTCCAGCCTTTAAAACTTGTGAGTTACACAGGAGCATTACTCATGGAACAGTCTGGGTGAAGGATTATGAGATCTTCCTCTACATTCTGTGTTTGCAACTTCCTGTGAATCTATAGATATTTCAAAATTAATGTTTAAATAAAAGATACTTGACCTAGAAGTGGCACACTGAATTCCCTCAGACTTAATTGACAAGAACTAATAGGGTAGCTCCACATACTTCTGCAAGAACTCTGGAAAATGTGGAAAAGAAGAATATATTTTGGCAGACAGCTTGCCTTCTGTGCCTCCATAAAAAAAACAACTAATTTGCTCATAAAACCAGACTGCTAAATCCAGAGATATTTACCCCAATCTTTCTCACATTCCCCTTATTATGCGTCTTCTTATATATTTTCAGAGTACCGCCAGGAAATATCCTTTAAGTATAAAGAGCAAAGAGGATGAAAAAGTCACTTGTCATAATTTTGTCAAATTATAAACGAAAGAAAAAGAGCCCTTTTACTTATATGTGTTCCTTTCAGCAACTTTAGAGTTCCATAAATATTATTAAATCAAGTTTTTATGTTGTAATTTTGCAAATGGACAATGAGGACATATGGTATTCTCCTTTACTGGCATTAGTTAATACTGTGACATACCAGAAAAAAACCCTGCCATCATAGAAAGTAGCCTTCTTAATTTTTATTCTGGTAAATACTAAATAAGGTGATATAGTCAAGAATTTTACTCAGCATGTTCTACATACAATAGTATATAAACTATTGGACACACACCCATGAGAGTCATTGTTATACAGAAAGGGGGAATCACAAATGTTGATGCTGTGGAGAAACTGGGCCCCTGGTGCATTCTGATGTGACTTGGAAATGACAAAGCAACCATAGGAGGAAGGAATAGAATATGATGTTTGCTGACAACTCCTCAAAAAGCTAAACTTAAACTGAAGTATATGATCCAGTCGTTCCCATGTCTAGTCATACATCCCGAATAATTGAGTTTGGGAACTCAGATGCTTTGGCATCCATGTTCGTAGCAACATTACTCATAGTAGAATGGACTTAAGTGTCTTCCACAGGGGAAAAGATAAACAAAATGTGGAATAGACCATACATTGGAACATTATTCAGACTTAAAAGGGAATGAAATTTTGTTTTACACATGAATCTTGAAAACATACTAAGTGGAAGCAGCTCATCTCAATGGGACAAATGCTGCATGATTCTGCCTACGTGAGGTAGTTAGAATAGGCTCATTCATAGACAGAAGGCAGAACCAGGGTTATCAGTGGCTCGAAGGAGATGGGGCTGGGATCAATGGTTATAGAGTTTCTATTTGAAATGATAAATTCTAGAGATTTTCAAATGGAAATTCTGGATAAAGGGAAGGTTACATAACATTGTGAATATAGGTATTGCCACTGAACTGTGCACTTAAAAATGCTTAAAAGGATATATTTATTACCGTGTATATTTTGCTACAATAAAAAGTTAGGGGAACATATTGGAAGAAAAATATTTTAATACTTTAAGTCAACGGCTGCTTGTGTTCATCCAAGACATAATACAGGATTATGTCAGACCAAGAGGAAGAAATAGATTATCTTGATTTATTTAAAAATTTATTCATAATCTTCCCTCTAGGTAGTAAACACTGTGCAATACAGAATTGCTAAGGGCTGATAAACTGCTTTTTAAAATTTTTCTAAGTACTTGTTTAAAGGGATATTCTTCAAATTCTTTAAACAGATTCTTCCTTTCCCTCCTCAATGATCCCATGTCATTGGATTAGACTCTTATTTTCACTTGGTCAAGCCCTGGGTCAGAATGTCCATATGTCAAATGACAGAAGTATAAGCAGGTATTTTAGATGGTGTTTGCTGAGACTCTGAGGTGCAGCTCCCTTGTATTCGAGTCTTGAGTGTCCTGTCCTAACATGCTAAGAATATGCCACCCAGTACTTTGTGAGACATTGAACATGGGGGTTCTGGGTGTGGATTAATGTTTGAGGTTATTTCTGTGGTCATAAATTTTCTTAGGGTGTTCTTTTCAAATTTTCCATTCCCCCTTTCACATTGGCACCCAAAGGGTAATGCTAGGGTATCTGTAGTAGGTCTCATTTTAACAGGTATTGATTGGATTATCTTTTTCTGCTCTGTTCTAGGCCCTTGGAAGTCATGAGTAAAAAGAAAGACTTACAAATAAGGAATTAAAAATCATACTTTTTACACTATATTATTTATATCCTGTGACTCTCCTTTGTGAAAACCTTGTCATCTGTGACACCTACTAGCATGCATTATGTTAATGTTGTTTCTAAAGGCTTATTTGCAACTGTCTGTGTAGGAGGATTAAAGAGAGGTCATGAGTATATGGTGTGCGTATTTTCAAGTTAGTACCTCTATCAGGCCAGGAACTATGGTTTCCTTCTTAAAAATGTAGTCATCAGGCATACACGGGGAAAGAGCAGGAATTTCAGGAGAAAATGGAATGTTTATGTTCCAATTTCATGACTTCGAGTTAATTTCACTCAGGGTGTGTCAAAAGTCCTGAACCTAAATTTGCTGATATGTTAAAATCAAGAGCATAAGAAAGCTACCTCACAAGGTGGTTGTTATATAAGAGATAAATTAAAAGAACTCCTTTGGAAACACTAAAGCTCTCTAAAGATGTATTTTAAATGATCATATCTCAGCATGCCCTGGTGGAGTAGCGGTTAGGGCATTCGCCTTTAAAGGATGCAGATCACATGCCCCCTGGGTTCGAGTTATAGGTCCAGAGGGAAACAACCAATGTGAACAACGAAAATGGAAAATAAGTAGAAATTGCTCTCTCTTCCTTTCATTTTAAAAAAAAAAAATCACATCTATTATTGGGATAACCTTGCTTCTTCTCTAAGGAGGAAACTAAAGGAAGAGAGGACATCAAATGTTCTTATACATTGAATATTTTTGAATCCTTTTCAGGTATATGTAAATAAAATGTTTTTCATATAATTTATTGAATTTTAAGAATTACCTGGATACCTTATAAGGCCACAGATTCTAGGGCCCACGCTTGTAAATTTTTCTTTAGTGGGTCTTTAGTGGCGATTCTCAGTGTTGAGCACATGTCAGAGTTACCTCCTGAGTTTTACGTTTCCACACGCTCAACTTTCACACCCCCTCTTCAGGATATCAGGATTCTGGGGGTGAAACCCAGCCATCAGATTATTCCATACCCCAGATTATTCTGGTATGGGTGGTCCAAAAACCATCACTTAGTAAACATGACCTTAGGTGTGTCTTGGCGGCCCCATGGCTTAGTACATTGGGTGTCAGTCACATACATCCCAACGTCCCCAGTGCAACACCAGAGGCCAGGGGGTCGGGGGGGGTGGTGGGGTGGAGTGTGGGGGTGAACCATGGGCAATTAAATAAAGTAAAATAAAATAAAATAAAATAAAATAAAATGTTTCTTCCTCCTCCCTCTTCCTGTCCACCTGCTTCTGCTTGCCTTCATTCCTGCCTGCCCCTCTTCTTCAAACAAACATGGCCTTAAAGAGTAATTTGCTAGACTGAGCTCTAATTACTACTTGCATTTTCCTGTTGTATAAGGGAAGATAGTTGTAACCTAGATTAAAAGGGATATTTAAAAATCTTAGTCAAAGTGGAAGTAAGACAGTGATCTTAATTCTGTCTGATAAAACTAATTCTGATTCTGTTGTTAGACAATGGTGATATAAAGCAATACTTATTGAAAACGAATGATAAAGGAGGATTTGCATTTTTAAATATTTTTATTGCCCGAAGATAGGGTTCAAATATATCTTTGCACAAGTTTTTGCAAATCTGATGGCGTATGTGTTGTCCGCTGCGCTTAATGTGTCTAATTAAATATTGATTCCCTCTTTACTCAAATCACAGCTGTCGACTGATGCTGGTGTAGTCTTATTCTGCTTATTTTGTGAGATAAACTCATAAATTCTTGCCTCTCCATTATTACGAGTTCTTTGTTCTGTTCTTTAAGACTGGCCCACTTCTTGGATACTAACAATGATGAAAATAAAAGGGATGCAAGTAAGAGGACATTAAAGCTCTGCAGAATGTGAAATACAATAGCATGTTCCTGGTTGTATTGGAAATGTTTACTTTCAGCCCACCTTCTGTGTATTTCCTTCACTATTCTCACCGAACGCCTCTAGTCAACAAATTGTGTGTGTGTGGTGGGGCGAGGGGTGGACATGACCTGGCACTAAGAAATGCTGTGTTACTAGCTGTGTTTCCTATAGTTTAACTCATTTCTAACACTATATTACTGTATTGCTTAGACTGGTTCCCTGGGTGAGTTTCAAACAGAAAGCAGACCAAGTTTCTTTAAACAAGGAAAGGTTGACTACAGGCAGCAAGTGAGGAGACAGGGAGACGGTTCTGAAAGCACGGGCTCCTTGCGCAGTTTCTTGAATGCTGTGTAGGGACTGGGTTGAAGAAGTGAGCAGTGGTTGGTCTATTGACCTGAGGCTGTGGGGCGGGTCATGAGGACTGAGTGGTGATTGGTCCCAGGCTCATCTTTAGGTCACGGCTGGTCTGCTCATGCTCAGACCATGGACTGGATCATAGCCATTCTGCGCAGGTCAGAGTTCCTTTAGGTAAGAGGAAGAAAAATGTCCCTGAGGGAGGGGCTTGTGTTTTTCATATGCGCAGTCATTAACTCCATTTTCAGCCCTTCTCCTTTCTCTGGAGAATAGTGGGCAGGGCTGAAAATTCTAAGCTGCTAATTCTGGCTTGCTCTTTCTGGTGACCCATCTTCAACCAGGAGCCCCTCAAGGCTCACCTCATTAGAGTAAAAGATGCTTCTAGTTTTCTTTCCACTTAGGACTTTATAACAGTTTTAGGAGCCCTTTGTCAGGGCCTGGGTGCAGACACCAATCTTCTCTCTCTGTCTCTCTCCGAATGTGCAGTTTTTTCTATTATCTCATACCCATTATTGTTGTGGGTGTGAAAACTCAAAGTTCTAGAACTTAGTTATAAAGTTACCAAGTAGGAAGTAACTGATAATAATACCTACCTTGATTGGAATGGCTGGTCTTGAGTCCCTGTATATTTTGAAACACATTTTTTTGCCCATACCCAGCTCCCCTCTTCTTTTCCCCCTAATGACTATTTAGATTTTATAAACACTGTGCTGCACTCAAATTTTTATTGCTTATTCAATGAAAAAGGTGAATTTCATGATTTTCAGTTTTTTCTTCCTACAAACGACTGAGTTTAAAGAAAGAGTTAGAGAATGGTATTTTATTCCAACTCCTGCCCCCAGTTCCCCATCCCAGACCACCCAGTCCATCCTCTTCCTCTTCACAGAGTCAAGCATTGGTGGCTACTCTTATGTTTCCCTTAGACACGGTTTCTCTTGAGACCCTGTTTTATGCGTAATATTTCACTAAATGGAGTTTCCCCTTCTATCCTTGTGAGTTGAAACTATTACCCACTCCAAAATAGGGGACTCACCAGTCAGAGGGCCACCTTAGTTGAATTGAAGATGGGATGCTTGTAAATAACAGATGGTTCAGACTTAACAATGAAAAGAAGCCCACTTTGTATCAAAGATTGTTGTCTATATTAAGCTTTGCTGTATTGGAAAGAGGCATGTTTTTCAATCCAGCTGGTAGATATGTTCAATGAAAAAAGTACTTCTTACCTTATAAGCATAAATCTAGACTAGAGCCAGAAAGCCTGATGTTCAGAGCTTTTAAAAAAACATAATTTTTCCTTCATCTTAAATTACATGGCATAATTCAGGATCTGCCATCTAATTTTTCATTTTAACAGAAACATAATAAAACTGAGTAAAAATTCAATTTTCGTCAGTCATATTTATGCATTTTCTCTTCTTAGTCAACTATCAATTATTTAGAATTTGTCTGTGTTGGGGATTATTGCATCCATTTTCTTCTTTTCTCTTTTATTTCTGCATTTACACAAACCATTCTGGATTCACAAGGGAAATGAAAGGAGATAAAATCTAAATTAGTTATGATATTGAGAGAACTGTGTAAAGGTTTAAAAGTAGGGCACATCAAAATTGTTGACACTTGCCAATGGTTGTTATTACTAACAAACCCAGTCTTATACAAACTTCCTCATTCCTACTTCTTGGCTTGGCATAACTGTGTAAAGAACACTTTCGCTCCCAAGAAACATTTATCTTAATATCTCTGGGATCTAGGAGATACATACAGTTCCATCACAGTGTACTCTGTACACTATGGATTAGAGAAGTAAGTCTGCGGGGAAAAAATGACATCTCCTTGAGGTTGTGTGTGTGGAGAGGGGGCAGGGGAGTTGGGATATGTGTACACTCATTATTGTGGAAAGATTCTATGGAACACCTTCATTACCAAACATATATCTCTCCTCCTGGAGCAAAATCCAAATTCTCCATTAGTGGGGTCAATTCTCTTGTAGTATATTGGAGTGAGGGACCAGAAATTCTTGCAGAAAGATCACAAAGTGCCAACCAGTTAGTTCTCTGTCAGCACCACATGCAGGAGCATGGGCGGGCAGCTATTTGATTATTGAATCTAAAGATCCCTGCTCCTTCCCCAGTTGTCTGCACAGTGAAGCAGAAAGCAGACGCTTTAACATCCCTGATGGCCTGAGGAACTCTTACAGCTGTCTGATGACTCCCTGTGAGTATAATCTGGGTTTCTGTGAAATGACCAACGTGTAAGTTGCCATTGAAGCCTTTCTGGGCAAAGCCTAGGGAAGGAAGTTGCTGAAAGTTTTATTTTTAATCTTTGCCCCTTCCAGCCAGCCCTGCACATTTGTCAGCCACGCTGGCCTCTGTCATCAGGGCAGCGGTCACACAAAAAGACTGATGATCACAGGGATGAGGCTGTTAGATACCTCTTCAGGGTGATTTCTTGGACTTCCCTGCACTCCAATATGTCCAAAGTGGAGCAAAGGAGAGAAAGCAGGTTGCCCTCCTCCCCTCCAAGAAAGGGAGAGGAACAAAAAAGATGAAGCTTTATATAATTTTTGCCTGGAGAAAATGTGTGGGGAGAGCTAAAATGCCAGAGGACTGGTGACTATTTTCAGAATGAGATCTTTTTTTTTAATGTTGTACTTTCCCCACCTCCTTAAACATTTTTTAGTACAAGTTTGGTGAAATTTCCTGGCAGTCAAATTATATTGATGAACTCAGTAAATGGTTCCAAGCCTGGTTTTTATACAGCAAGTCCCTTCACCTGGCCTCTGCTTCTCATGTAGAGCGGGAACCTTGGTTGAGCTCAGTGATTGGTCATCCTGGTTGCACGTTAGAATCGCTTGGCAAATAGTTGCCATAAACACAAAATTACACAAACACACTGGTGGTTGGTTTCCAGGTCTGGAAATGCGGATTTATCTGATATCAGTAGAGTCTAGGCATTGTCCTTTAAAACAATTCTTAACTACCTTGAGTGATGCTGATGTTTAGCTAGAGTTGAGAACCAGAGGTCTCTAGCTAAAGTTATTCTCAGCAGTAAGATTTTATAATTATTTATTTGTAACTTTTTCTCTCCCTATGAGACATTTTGTCAGTTCTTTCTCCCTACTTTTTACTTAAATATTTTCTATGTAAAATATGCAGTGTATGAAAATTTTATGTAGTATATGTGTCAGTTATAAAGCAAAACAGGTGTCCACTTTACAAGTGTTACTAGTGAAATTGCTTATGTCTTCTTTTAAAACCTCGCATCTCCTGACCTTCTCAGTGGTTATCAGTGTTATGGATTTTGTCTTCATTATTCCTGTCTTTTAAATGTTTGCCTAATGATGTTTTGATCATCGACAGATGATACATGCAGTGGTGGTTCTTATAGGCTATATCCAAGAGCTCTAGCGTATAGTAGGTTATCCTGTGTGGGGGTGTGCATCTGTACTCTATGACATTTGTACAAAGATGAAATCTCTTCATATCACATTTCTCTGAAGTGTCTTCGTTGTTAGGCAGTTCATGTCTATGCTCAGTGCATTTATTGTTAAACATATTATTTATCTTTGTTGGATTTGGGGCATTAATAAAAACAATTTTATACTCTATTATCTTAAGCAATTTGATTGTTCCCACTTGAATTGTTTCTGAGTCATTCCTGTGGTGCATAGCTGTGTTTCATTCGTTTTTCATTGCTGTTTAACATTCCATTTGTAAAAGCCCAGTACAGATTAATTTAGTCATTCTACTGCCAATGTATATTGGATTAAACCATACTACTTTATTCCATATTCTGACCACATTCTGTTTCAGATCTTTAGAATTTTTGCCAATATAATATTTATTAATTGATATTCTTAGTAGTCTTAATTGGCATTTTCTTTATTAATATGTTTTAACACATTCATTTCATATTTTAGTTTTCGCTTTTATGTAAGGTCAGTTCAAATTTTTTGTCCTTTTTTTTCTAATGGTTGCTTTTTATTTCTTTATCAGTATGTATATGTTTCTAACAGAAAGTCATATATGTGGAAATGTGAATTTTATGTATGGAAAATAGCATTTGACAGTGACTTGATGAATCTTAGTGAATCTTAATATAGTCAAAATCATCAACCTTTTATTTATTAACTGTGTTTATTGTTTCTTTAAGAAATTGATGCCCTGACATCACATATTCAGCCATCTTACTAAATTAATTAACTAATAATTTGCGGTTATTTGGGAGGTTTTCTATATAAAATATGTTATAATTGGGAACTTATGATAGTTTCAGTCCTTTCTTCAGTGTTGTGTATTCTGTTCCTTATCTTTTAGGATTTCTGGTAGAATATTTAAAGGAGGTGGTGAGAGCATTATTGTCTTGTTGCTGAATTTAAAGGAACTGCTCCTCATAGTTCTCCAGTGAAACATAGTGTTTACTGTGGAGGTTTAGGAGATGCCTTCTGTTAAATTAGGGCGATTTTTACAAATCTCTAGTTTGTTAAAAGTTCTGTTCCTTCTTTACTGATCGGTTTTATCAGTTTATCAAACATGGTCAGGTTTCATCATATTTAGAAGACATGTTGACTATATTTTATCAGTTTACCTTTTGGTTGTCACAGGAACTGAGAGTCCATATACATTCTTCATATTTACTGCAGTCTGCCTTTAGTGTAGAACCATGCCTGACACTTACTAGTAGGTCAAGAAATACTTGTTGGTTGTTGATTGACAATTCTTTTGGCATGGTTAAAATAATGTATATATATATATTTTTTAACATCAAGAGTACATAGGACTTTTACCTGATAACAGTCGAATGTTACTTATTACCACCACCATATAAAACTCAGTCAACATCTTCAAAAATTACAAATGTGTAAGCAACGTATCAATTCACTGGAATGTATAAAGAAATTAAAGTGCATTTGAAGACCATTATGGATATGATGAAAACGCTTATGATATAATGTTTAGTGAAAAAAGAATAACCAAACATGTATATAATTGAAAACAGCAGTTTCAGTATATGAATAAAGAAACACCAAGTGTATGCTAAAGTGAAAATACCTGTTAGATTAGATTGTTGAGCATGTGGATGATTTGTCTTGATTTTATCATCATACCTTTTTTTCCTTTGAGAGAGCACTTTTTTGTTTTTAAACTAAAGAAAAGGTATGTACAGTCAGAAATGAAGGCAAGTAGGCTGCCATGAAAAGAGAGGAGAAGCAGCATTTTATTTAGTTCCTTTTGGGTTTTCCCCAAGCCCTGGCTGGAAGACATGGGTCCTTGGGCTTTATGTAAACTGTGCTTCAACTGAAGAATTAACGCCTGAGACACCAGTGTGTAACTGTGTGTGTGTGTGTGTGTGTGTGTGTGTGTGTGTGTGTGTGTGTGTGTGATATTTAAAGGAATTTTGGGTATATATTATTTCTATTAAAAGAAGATCAAGAAATATAAATAGTGATTATTATTAAATAATTTATAAACCTAGCATTAGTATAAAGCTTTCTGAAGGGTAACCTTTCTGTTTTTTTTGTCTTATTACATGTATTCCTTACCAACTTGAAAATAGGGCATTTAGATTTTTGTCCATGTTGTTAACAAATATGTGATTTAAGGAGCTCTACAAAGACTCTTTTATGTGAAACTGTGAGAGTTACACAAAATCATCCTCAAGCATTCTCTGCTTGTTTCAATTATGTCTGTTCCCATCAATTTGATTGAAATAAGTGGCTGGATTTCTCCCAATATAATCCCGGGGGTATACAAATCATGGTTTGGCTGACAGACTGATTTTGATATTAAAAGCATTGACTATCACAACTTCTAAGTTGCAGTTATCTTACTTTATCATGATGTTAGTTTAAATCATTTTCCTTCTTTTTTTTTTTTTTTAGAATTTGACCCTGCTAATCATGCTCTGCTTTCAGGGAGGCCAAAACAATTTTGTTTTGTTAGAAAGAACAGTGATTACCTAATTGTATACTTCAGCTTCTTGCTCCCTAAACCTTTAAACACCTTGAGCAGACCAGACCAATCTCTCAGAGTAGGGTCTGTTGCACAAATATCCTATCATGTGTCTTTATATTATTATATTTTTGTTTTACTATACAGTGTTTTGTTTGTTTATATTGTTTAGGCAAAATATAATGGATAGGAGTTTTCAGATACATTTTAGAGAGAATCTGGCCTAAATGACAATCAATAATTGGATTTTTTTAGCATTGAATTTTAAAGTTACTTTAAATGTATTTTTAGATATTTATTGTTTATCTCCAAAATACTTACTGTCTTTCCCTCTTTAGCTATTGGAATCTGTTATGTAAGGCTATGTATCACCTTGTAGGAGCCCCCATTCTCTGTAATTTCATCAAATTTCTCCTTTTTGTGATACTCACTGAGTTTTTATCCCTGTCTGTCTTTCTAGATCCTATTCAAGCTGTAGTGTGTCTAAGAAAGAGCAAATCATGAGGTCTTGAAGGCATTCCTCCTGTGGGCATGCAGTACTCTCTTGTTCTTTTTATTTCTGTTTTCTGGGAAGGCGTAGTAGCTTTCTTCAGTCTAGCTGATTGCTGTGACACAAGGACTAGGACTAGAGTCTCAAGGGATAAAAAATTGTAAGACCAATAGGTGTGTATGTATCAGTCATATATATGTAATGGAATACTATATAGCCCCACAAAAGGTGAAACCCTGCTATTTGTGACAACATGCGTACAACTACAAGAAATTATGTTAAGCGAAATAAGTCAGAAGGAGAAAGACAAACACCACATGACCTTACTCATATGTGGAATATAAAGGAACAAAGCAAACCAACAGGCAAAACTGAATCTTACCTTTGGGCATTGACAATGGAACGGAGGTTGCCAGAGGGGATGAGGGATAGGGTGGCAGCAAAGGATAGTGGGTTCCCATGGATGGTGTTGGAGGACTAATAGTCATTTGGCGGTGGGTGTGATGTGGTATCATAGATTGATGAAGAGAGAACCTGTATATCTCGAGTTCTGTTATTTTGCAATCTGATTTTATATTATTAAACATTGACTATTTAAATCAAAGTTACATCCATGAAGAATGATATCTAACAAAAACAAAACCTTAAGCCTGAAAGTATCATAGAAAGGTCACTAGAGGTCAGAGAATCTGATTACAAGGAGCTCTTACTTCTCTATCATTACTGAGTCATTCATGTCACTCAAGGAAGACCTCCCCCTGACCATCTCTTTAACTTCAGCATAAGCAAACACAGTCTAGACATACCACACCCTTTCCTTTCCTTTAACATAGAAAACATTTTCTTGTATCTTCACCTTTAATTACTGGATGCACCCCTCTCAACTCTTCCCAGCCTTATTTCTTCTAATTCTTCAATAGTTAACAAAAGGCTACCTTCTCACTAGGAACTGACTGATAACTCTGTCGTGACCTTCTCCTTCATCCATTCACCTCCAACAACTCTTGCTTCTTATCATTTTGCTCATTTATATCAGGCTCTTTAATCATCTCAATTTCTTGTTTGCTCCTTACTGTTTACCTCCATTCCATATCCTAGTATATATGTGCGTTGAGGATAGGAATCTCCTCTGGGAAATAAGATATTTCTGTCTTATCCCAAAGCTAGAATAGTCTGTTATCTATAGCCCTCAAATATTCATTGACTGCATGAATAATTTCCCAAGCACATCAGATCACTCCTCAATAAAGAATATTCAATAAATTATCATGATCTCTCTAAGAACCTCTGTCTTCAAACCTTTGCTCTGGGTCAGTGTATATAACAGAATGTTTATTTTGTTTCTCAAATTATTTGCCTTTATTTCTTATTAATATCTCTCAACATGAGATAAAAGCCAATTAAGACTTGCCACTAAACTCTAGAAAATTGTAATATACTAAGTACACTTGACCTTGAATGGGAATTGAATGCTGGTATTTACTTGATATGGAAAGTATGTTCCATAGATTTAAACATCTTAGATATTACTGATGACGATTTTTCTTTATGAATATTACTGTTTGTAGCACTAGCATCTAATTAGTGATGCCAAAGGCCCTAGGAAGATAAAAACTTCTTTCTGTGTATGTTTTTAAGGATTTATTTCATTGATATTTTCAGCCAACATTTTCCTTTGAATTTATTTACATATTTTGTCTTCAGTATTTTGAGTTCCTGGCATTTCATTTCTGTAATAATCTGTTTTCTGAGCTTTAAAAATCAGGCAATATGGTAACCATGGCCCCAGAACCATATGGAACCCTGAATGATCAACATAATCTAGACTTCTACCAAGTAGGTGGGGTGACTCGAGTCATAAGAGCAGATGGAGTTTAAAAGGGTGCATAATAATATCCTAAGGATTAAGCCAAGCAAAGAAAAATAAACTTGCTTTCATGGCTTAACTAAGATACAAGTGTATTTTATCTTTCATAGAACATATGTGCAAATACTCTACCACTTGTGCTTTTTATGGATTGACATTTTATCTTGCTTTTGGATTATTAACTACAGATGCTAATTTGTTACTGTAAGCTCCTGTAAGACTAATGATACAAATACTTGGGAGCCATTGTGTTATCCTTCATGTCAAATAGTTAGCAGTTGATTCACTTGGAGATAAATTTGTTCTTCGCTGTCATATTCACATGACACTGGCATATCATGTTCCCAAGATGGATGTTATTGTTTTAGGAAGAAAATACAGCGCCCTTTAGACACAGCTGTAGCATGGCAAGAATCTGACATACCAGGAATTGAGTTCTTGATCTGCCTTTTATCAGCATCTGTGACATCATGAGATGATCATAAGCATATGTTGATTACAAGTAGGATCTTTAGCTCCTCGTTAATAAAATTGGGAGAATAATAGCAAAGTCACAGAATTATTCTGAGTATGTCAGGAAAAAATAATGCAAATTCCTGAACTGTAGTATATACTCAGAAAATGCTTTTGTATTATGTAGTATGTGTTCTTTCTTCCCCTAGATAGTTTGACTTTTGAAAGTTAAGGTATTGTTCTTTTAAAGAAACCAGCCTACTTTTAAAAGAAAAAAACCAAACACATGCATATGTAATTGTTGATGGAAGTTCTCAAGTATTTTTGTTGTATTTAATGAGATCTCCTAGGCACAGAGTTTTCAGCACTAACAAATACTAGGAGTTCTACAAAGGCTTAAAAGCAGTAGTTATTGAGCTATTTTCTGTAAATAAAGAAGCAGCGATTCCTATAGTGGATGTAAAATCTGTAAAATAATGAACCAAAAGATGCATTAAGGCAGAGATTTAGAATACAGGTGCTGACATCTGGGCTGTTCCTGTCTGGTGTCCATTTTTAGTCAAAACAATTTAAGCATTGTTATATAAAGAACAAAAAATTAAGTAACTGTGGTAAAAAAAAAAAAAAAACACACACACACACAATTGAATAGGGAGGGGTAAAAATCCACAATGTATACACAAAGAATTGTTAAACTACCAGAGTTAGTAAAAAATCAGACAAATGTTTTATTATAGAATAACATGCAACTTCGACTAATAGAACAATTTGATAAAATGCTTGATATATCTTTTCTTTCTTCAAATTGGGAAATATCCAAAGGAAGTCTATTTGACCTACTTTCTGAATTTTAATGGATTAATAGATTGAATTGTTACTTTTAAAGTTCTTCTTGTTCATGTAATTTATGTTTTGGGCAAGGTTAGAATAAGAATAGAGAAAACCAAACCATGTTTTCACAAATGAGAGAAAATACTTTTCTTTCTATGCCAGTGAATATTTTATTTTAATTTTGTAGAAGGAGCATTATATGATAACAAGATATAGATTTAAGCTGTACGTAATCATAATCAACATTTGCATATAATGTAATAAATTTGCCACCATCTGATTTGACACATTTTATCTGTTTTGCCCCCTTCCTTCTGGTAACCACTAATTGAATTCTATAGGCTTAAAGTCTGTTTTGAATTTGTTCATTTGTTTGCTTTGTTTCTCTATATATCACATGAGTGAAACCATACAGGAATATTCTAGAACAGGGGACTTCAGGCATCACGTAAGAGGTCCCTGGTGCTGTCCTTGGTGCTGGTGATGAGCAGTGAATGAGACCGTATCCTTGCCCTGTTCCATCCTGCCTCTAGTGGAGGCTTTGTGGCTGCTACTATGAGTCCGGCAGCTCTGTCTCCCCACCAGGCCAATCCATACTGCAGTAACATCTGATCAGTTTCTGGAGAGTTGGCGAGGGCTTTTATGAGGTCTGAGGAGGCCTTCCAGGGAAATGATCCTAGAAAAATTTATCTTGTATGTAGGCAACTCATCAGGCAATCTACCTCTTGATTCCTGGGAACTGTTCTATATTGTGTCATTACACTTGTGCAGTAAAGAAGTGCATCAATTCCTAAGAACAATTTCTGTCATTTTTTCAGTGTTTCTCTTCATTTGTACATGCTGCTTGCATGTTGGACCTTGATGGTGGGGCGGATGGGGTTTAAATCCAGCCTTTGCTAAGAGTCCCCAGCTGTGGGCTCTAGCACAGGTGCTCACACACATGAGCACACTCAGATTTCACAAATGGTTTTCCATTTACCAGTCTGTGTTCACTCCTACTTAAAAAGTGGTGACTTTTTCTATTTTGAACAAGGACATCAGATGAATGGCCAATACCCCTGCTTGCACAGGTCCCAGACTTGACTGATCATCAGAAATGGTCTCAGTGATATCTCCAGCTCATTGTCTTCAAAGCTTGAATTCTGGAAGTTAAGTTGTTTTTGACTAATCCTGGTCTCTCATTCCAACCCTACTTCCCTGTGTCTAACAATGGAATCACCATGAATTATTGATCTAATCTGTGAATATTCAACCTATTAATAATTTCTTCCCATTCTGTATTTTTCTTTGATGTTTCTTGCGTAAATTGTCATCTGGATAACTGGGTTTACTTGACTGCAGCCTCTTTTTCCTGAAATCATTCTCCTTGTCACCACTACAAATGGTCTGGCAAACACCTTAAATCTAAGTTTTCTGTTTATAGATTGACTTCGCATTTTCTGGAACAACGTTTTCCCTAGTATAGTGTTTATAGCTTCCCATAAAGCATTAGGTCCCCCAAATGTAGATCTCTGGACCCATTCCATATCAACTGAACTACAATCTCTCGTATGGTATAGTGGATTTAGGGTTTGCATATTAATAACATCTCTAGACGTTTCTGACAAACTTAGGTTTGAGAACTGAGTTAAATATTGCTGAGAAGATGCTTGTGCTTTGTCATAAATTTTCTTGTGTGGAAAATTCAAGAATTTTTGACACTGTCTATATGTCCAAACACAAAACATGTCTAGCACAAAACATGATTTTGGGGGTCCATAGAATTAAGGGGACAAGGACAATATTATAAAATCAGTTTATCCTAGAAAGGAAGATCTTGTTTTTTTTTCTGCAAAACCATAGCCATGTCGTTAAAGAGAGAGGTTGATTCAATCTTAACTGAGGTAGAAATTTTCTTTTCCACATTGCGATGACTGCCCCTTCAGCACTCCATTTTCAGTGGAGCTCACTGCTTCCTAGAAGATCTAGATTCCAACTTGGTCACAACAATTTCACTTGTCTGATCTTGCATGTGCTGTGAATGCATGTTCATGTTCCTAAATGACATAAATAGCATAACAGATATTACTTTCAAATCATCACACTCTTTTTTTTTTAAGATGGCGTGTTTTAAAAAAACAAGTTTTAGGGAACTGCTTTATTATTTGTATGAACATGATAAATTATGTTTAAAACACTTGTCAAGATGTTCAGAAAAAGATCTAGCCTCTAAATGAGAACTAGTTTAAACAAAATAAAGTAACTGCTAACTCCTTTTAATAAAAATAATAAATGGTTCCTTGTCATACTTTATTTATTATTATGCTCATATATTTGTTCATTTTCAAAAAACATTGAGGAACTGAGCTAGATTCCAGTGATAGAAAAATAATGAGCAATACCTTGTCATTACTCATAAGCAGGCCATAATCTGAATTGGTGAAGAAAGTTACAGACAGAATGGAAGACTGAGCTGGACTTATCATTATATAAAATTATATTGGCATTTGAAAGGAATAAAACAGAAAAAATTGTGAGGAACTAAAATATACTGATCTACTTTCATATATGTAGTGAAATGATATCTGTAGAGACTAGAGGCATCTGTACTATGCCACCCATCCTTAACCAGGCAGAGATGAGCCTGTCCTCCATTTGTATGCTCAGTAGAAAATACTATCTATTTGGTAGTGGTTTGCAGAACTAAAATCAGGGTAACCTTTGAAAACCCAACTTTATATTGAAAGATGCATTCATTTCAGCTTGTTGTCTGGTGTCAGATCGTGTCCATAAAATTAATTCACCAGAGATCGTGTTCATTTTGAGGCCAGTAGTTGCTCTGGCAGTTGGGTTAAAAGAACAGGTTCTGAGATTCCAGCTCCATCACTCACTAGCTGGCCACTAAAATCCTTTGTGCTTCGATCTCATCATCTCTAACAATCGAGGAATAATAGTATCTATCTCACAGGATAACTGCGAGACTTAACTAAGATATCTGTGTAAAGAGCTCAGCATAGAGTCTAATATATAGAAATCCCTCATTATGTGCTATCATAAATTCAGACAGCTCTGGGGGTTAGATTTTGGTAGTGGTAATGTCAGAAAGCCTGGCTTGAGATAACCAGAATGGCTTGTACTTTAATAATCCTTTCTTCACCCCAATGCTGAGTGAGGATCCCTCATTCTAGAGTTATAGGGGTGACCCAACACAGGACACCTGACAGTGGACAGATGATGCTGAGAGCGGTTGCTTATATTACTTACAGCCGGGGAGGTGGACAGGGTGCCATGTAGGATCTCATAGGGGTTGCCCTGGGAACAGAATGAACAACCAGGAGCTGTGAGGGGCAGGTTTTGTGGTATTAAGAGAGTGGAATGTCTCCTGGATCCCTGGATAGGTTGATATGGATCCTGGATCCTGGACGGGTTGATATGATTGGCTTGTTTTAATGATTTTATGGGTTGGCAGGGAATGGAAATCGTCTTGGGAAGAAGCAAGAACTGTGCTTGGTGTCTCCATTGATAAGGAAGGTTGTTCGGTTATAAGGACTTTTTGACCAATGAAGAGCAAGGAGGAGAACTTGCAATGAGGCTGTTCATGGACCTCCTGATTTCACCAGATGTCAAAGCAACTCAGTTTTAGATCTTATGCCATACTCTGTGACTCTGAGAAAAATTCACTTTTATCTCATGGAGACTGTTTTTTTCTCTCTTTAAATTAATGTCCCCCAAATATACAGTTATTAAGTAAGCTGTTACTGAATATGATTTAGAAAGTTTACCTGTAATCAAATTATAATTTTCCATAATAGTATCTTGGTAAACTCCATTGTCAAGGTCTTTCCTATATTTATGCCAAAACTCCCTTTCCTTTCTTTCAGAGTCAAGGATGATGTTCCAATACAGAAAATTAATGAGTTTTAGTAAGATTTCTGATACTATAACAAACATAACTGTCAAACTCAGTCATGTCACTTTATAATTGAAGCCCAAAGGCCATAGACTTTTAGTAAAAGGTGATCATAATAAAAGTTGTCTTGTAGATAGCAGACATCATTTAAAGCTTCTGGCTGATTGTGCCGGTTTATATCAGATCAATATTTGCATCTGACAAATAATGTCGAAGTTATGAAAACTCTATGATTAAGGGCATTTCTTCTTTCTAGTAATCTCCTTCCCTCAATCTAGGATAAATGTATAATTAACTTATTTTTTGCGCACTCTATTAATGGGAATGATAGACCACAATGAAAGATTACATACATTTATTTAAAAAATGTTTGACCATAGATGTTTGTGTGCATGAGTGTGTGAATAATAGCACATCATTGCTGAATTTATAATGAGGGATGAAAGGACAATAGTCCACCTCCATCATATGGTATATTTTTGCACCAACTGATTTATATGGGGCTATGGGCCCAATCTAGAAAAGAGACAACGCATTTTCAATGACTGAGATTCAGTCATACAATTTGAGATTTTGTGACACAGAGACAAGTCTGAAAGCTGGTAAATGGAATGAGAACTGGAGAAAGAAACCCAAGAAAACCCAACTACCCAATTACAAGAAGAAATTTCTGGAACAATGAGCCACATTTGGCAGCAGAGACTGAAGCTCTGAGGGGATCTATGTTTTCGAGTCAGGTGTGTTGTTATTGAATGGTCCTACTCTTTACCAGGCCCTTGATGGTTTGTACACAACCCGGATGTGAACACCTATTGGTGTAAAAGCCCATCAGAGCTCCAGGCATGGTAGCCAAACTGTTCAATGTTGTGACCGTTGAAAGGAGAACATGGAGGAAAGGGCGTGGTTTCCAGTTGGCCAGAAAAAGTGAGCACAAAGTGACTGAGAACAGTAAGTTGACCTCAGAGTGAATGTTAGTGAACAGATAGTATCTGAAGAAGATACTAGGCTGAAGCTCAAGCTTGGAAAGGCCCTAAGTCTTAAAATGTGGGTAAATACAGCCCGAAAGAGTGTTAGCAATAGGGGCAAGGGTTTCCATGCCCTAGGAAAGCCTGACATTGAATAAAGGAAGATAGTTGAGGAAGATGGTGGTTCATGGAAGAGCATAAGTGGTCCAGAGGCAGCTTCTGAGGTGGCGGGTATGCTCTGAACACACAGGAGACATCTCTTAAAAATTCCCTGTGTCATCAGAGCCAGACTCATTTAAAATCTTGAAATTATCTTTGTTTTTGCTGTTACTAGGAGCTCTGTCCACTGTTGTAGCTGTGATTGTGGGTAAAGAATGTTCTTTCCCCACCCTGGTGTTTGGCCTAGACAGAGGTACTCTTTTCTTTTTATGGTGACTTTGATCTCAGGAGCTGCTCCAACTGAGTCATAGAACCAACTCAACAGGGTCAATAACATTGAACATTAGGGAGAAGGTCTGGAGTTCTCAATCCTTTCTATCCCAGAGGACTCCTGCAATGCAAATGTGTACAATCCCTTTTCTATAACTTCTCACCTTCCTATAACAATGATTGTGGGTGAGGGACAGAGTGATTCCATGCACTATTTGTTCAAGCTCAGGTTCTAGTGTAACTGAAATCCTATTGTTGTATACCCCAAAGATAAAGCATTGAGACTTGCTTTGGATTTCTATCATTTAAAAGAACTCTTAAAATGATTTCAAAATGAAGAGTTTTTCCTAAGGAGAAAAACTAATTTCAAAAAAGATGTGTCAGTATTTGTGAAGACTCTTTGCTGCTCTTAAAACTATAGTCTTTCCGTGTCTTAGCAACTATTTTATATCCATACACTCACTGCTGCATAACATTGGTTGTAAGAATATGTTATAAAATGACAGTGGACACAATCGTCACCCCAGGTCTTACCCAACTGGATAGCACTGTGAGAAAGGGGATACAGCATTCTCTGACTTGGAAGACTCTGGAAGGACTAGGTCTCTACCACTTATGAATGTGACTACAGAGAAATGATTCAATCTTAATGGATGTTTATGGAATTACAGGATTTGAACTATGGTCTTCAAAATTTATCCTTTGAAGCCTTTTATCTATTTATTGGGAAATCTTTATCTTTAAATATATGGTAATGCTGGCAATTGGTCACAAAATTATTATTTTATATAGTGAGGTATAATTAATACTAAAGACAGTTCTAATAACAAGAATTTTTTTCAATGTTACTCTTTTTCAGGTACTGCATTTTATATAAATTATCTTATTAATTAGGCTATTATGATATTGATATTATAGTATTAGGGTATTAAATATATGTTTTTAAATGTTTTATGTTAATTTTTAACCCCCACCTGGATCTTGAACCCAGGTCTGTAGGTTTCGCATAGCCTGCAGCTTCATGGCCTTAGTTGCCTGAGCCCCAGCGGTCTGCATACTATATTCATTCTGTAAGGATTAAGTAACTTGTCCACGTCAGTATGTAGCAGACCTGGGATTCGAAGTCAGGTCCATCTGGGCTCTTGTTATGTGCATATATTGAAAGAAGGAAAATGCACAAACCAATGTTCTCGCATGATTTGGCTATAAAGAAACAGAAATCTAAACAAAATTAAATCAATAATAAGAAAAGGGAAGGCCAGCAATAAATTGTGTAGAAAAGAAAAAAAAAATATAGAGATCCATAGGAGAAAAAAAACTGGAAAGTTACCTTATAATGACAGAGATTGATCACATACCTTCAAGGACAAAGCAACAAGATTGATCTGTGTGAATAAATATTGATGTGACAGGAAGTCAGACAAGTTATTGTTTGAATAAGTCTGTCTACCACTATATTTTAAACAAAGCCACACCGAGAGCCTTGTGGAAAGAAAACTGCTCCAGCAGACTATCCATGATAGAACTGGCACTTGCCTCCCCTGACATACTCTCCCTGCCGAAATGATGACTTCAGGAAGCTCCAGAGCTCTCTTTCCAGAGGATGCCATTTCATTTGGCCTCCCTTTTGGTAACCTCAAAGGAGTTACTGGCTTGGTTCTTTCTTTTGACTCTTACTCGTCACTTCCCTTTTGATTCTTGTGTAGATTCTGGGCATTGCTATTGAACTAGACATTGTCCTTGTTCTCCTTAAGCTTGCTGCTTATGGAGAGGTACTGGTCGCTGCTTGAGGTTGGGATTCTGGGGAAAAGATTCCAGAATGGGGTCTTGCTATGGTCAAATGCTGGTAGAATCTAGAAAGATGATGAAGTCTGCCTCAAGGCTTTCGGGAGGCTGCTGAGGGAAACAATCCTGGATGACTAGATGAATTCCTCATCTATGTAAGTAACCCATGTACAACATATATGTAGATATGTGTGTATGCATATGTGTGTACATATGTATACGTATGTTGAACACACGCACAAACGGCTGGTTCTGGAACCTGTCCTTACCTTTTCATTCTTCTACTTCTTTGGAGACCCAAGCTTTCATTATGTCCACTTGAGTTGTAAGAGACTCTTCTGATTGGCCTTCAAATCGTTCCTCTTTCTGCCTTATTTTCCTGACAAATAAAGTTGTTTTCTTTTAAGTCAAAGGTTATTGTGTATTCTGTGTCCCTATTGTTTTTCTAAGTCAAAGAAGACTTCCTCATTTTACAATTCAAAGATGCCATCAGTTGTTTTCTCCTTTCTTATTCACATTTCTTAGCTTTTCTCATCACTTCTCTGTGCCATCCAGCCACCTAATCTAGTGCCATCTGACTCATTATTTCTTTCCACACAGCTATTTATTTCACTGAGACGCACCAAAGCCACCTTTACTTTATCTCTTTTTGTGGGGTGTGTTTATTTATAGATGTGTTTTTTATAAAACGGAGCCATTTGAGACTAAGTTGCAGACATGATACATCACTCCTAAATACTTCAGCTGAATCTCTTAAAAATAAGGACTTTCTCCTGCATAACCATTATCACACTCAGGAATTCAGCCCGGGTTCAGTAGTTTCTAAATTGCAGTTCTATGTCCAACTTTCCTTAATTTGGGAAGGAAGGGAATTCCTGTATAGCTCTTCCCTCCCGCCCCCACCTTCTAATAAGGAACTGCTTGTATCGGGTTCTTATGTCTCTTTAGTATTCTTTAATCTAGAACATTCTTGCAGGCTATTTTGCCTTTCATAACATTGATTTTTTTGAAGAGTACATATCACATGTTTTGTAGAATGTTCCTCTATTTGGATTTGTCTGATGGCTGCCTCATCGTTATGTTCTGGTTAAACATTTCAGCAGCAATACTTTATAGGTGGTATTATTTGTTACTTTCCTTTTATACTTTATTTCCCTCAGTAATGTTCTCTTGACCTGAATGTTTTCTCTTATCCATTCTGTTATTGCAAACCCTGTAGTCCCTTCAGTTATATTCAGAAAATTTTTCTGTGATCTCTGCATGTGCTGGGTGATCTGAGTCTGTGAAAGCAGTAGAAGATTATTCCTTCCAGGGCAGACTCCTGATCCATACCCTCCCTGGAATCTTTTCTGATTAACCCTGCTTACAGTGGACTTGTCTCTATTGACTTTCTCTAATACTATCATTTATAAACTGTAAGCGTATTTTGATTATAAATGGTCAGCTGTGAAGATGATATATGTGTGTGCGTTCGTGCGTGTGTGTGTGTATGTTATGTATATATATATATATACATATATATATGGGACTTACATAACTACTTGTTTACTAGCCTTCTTTATAGTATTTATTAAATATATTTCAAAGACAACAGAATTAATATAGTGAAATAAATATAATAAAAATAGTTTTGTGTTGCTCTGTGCATTTTAGGATAACATGAGCTCACCTCAGTCTGTGCATTTCACACCACACCCACCACCAGAGGTCTAGTGTCCTAATGCCCCCTCGTTCTCGCCTTCCACCTGCTGGTAGCCACAGTCTTGCATCGGTTAAATGTGTTGAGATTTGTTTGTTTTGTTTCTCATTACTTCAGTAATACTATCCTGTAATTCTCATTTTATTTCTGGCTTATTATACTTAGTATGATCCCCTCCAATTCCATCCAGGATGCCAAGGCCACAATTTCATCTTTTTAAACATTTGCATAGAATCCCATTGAGCATATAAACTATAGCTTCTTCATCTGTCATCTGTTGATGGGCATTTACGTTCTTACCATGTCTTGGCTATTATTAAATTAATATAATTTATAGGTAAAAATTTTGCAAGATACCTTATAAAGAGTAAATACTAAATTGTTTTTATTTTGAATATATAACTACACAATTTTATATGAATTTTTTTTTATTGGAAAAGTTATTTTGTTCTTATTAACAAAAAATGTTTCCTTTAGATTTAGAAACCAAACTTTTAAGTTTGGATCCCTAAGAGCCAGCTTTTAAAATTCTGTTTTATAGTTGACTTCGTTTTTCTGAAGGAGGACGTTTTTCATTGTGAAGGCTCTCTGAGAAAGGGAAGTGGTAACAATTGGAAAAAGAGTATTTGAACATAGTGGATGCTGTTATGCTGGGTAATTTGTCAAATTATGGTCACTTGTTTGCATCCTTTCATGTTTCTTCTGAAATATACATAAATTGAAAAAGCAAAAAGTGTTTATGCTTGTGGTTACAAAAAAGCTGTAAATAGCACACTAACAAAATACTATGTATTTTTTAATGTATGTGAGTATTCTTGTGTAATAACTCTCTAAGTTCCCTTAAGGCAAATGAATATCTTTTACCATTTTTTCTTGTCTATTGCATCACTCAGCACTGTGCCATTCAAAGGCAAGTACTTAAAATGCTTAAAAGAGTTTTGAGTTTTGGGTTGTTTTTTTTTTTGTGACTTCTTTAGATTCTTTTGCCCTTATTTGAAGTGAGGGTAATTTTTGATAGTCTCTTGCATTGGAAAGAAGCCATCACAAGGATATTCCATTCATATCTGACTTTGAAATGCATTCCATGACTTTTGAAAAGTCATCATTTTATATCGTCCTTACTCTGTTTGCCTAAGACCATGATCAGCTTGTGTTCCCAGAGTGTAAAGCTAAACAATGTAGAAAGATAATCAGTGTTGAGTGATTCACATTTTAAAATTAACCATGGATGATCTTCAGAGCAAATAATCCATACTTGCAAAATTGATCATTTAAAACCTTTATTTATAAATATGATGAGATGACTGAACCATCATGCCATGCTGTACAGGAATCATTCTCCTCATGAAGTTACTTATCATTCATCTGTGCTTTTTGGTTAAATCGCTTTCTTGGAAATCAGGAAGATGGTTCAGAAGGCAGAGAAGTATATAACATAGTCCAAATCCATGTTGAACAGAATCCAGTGGGGCTGGTATTATAAAAGTGTTATTAATGTTTGCAGTGGCTTTTATTATTCTACACTGGAGGAAGCAATGCTAATAGTTGTGGGTCACTCTAGTTACCCAAAGTCCCCAAATATTGCCTGCCCCATGCAGAATGCATCACTTACTAAAAGTGAAGGTTTACATGGAAGGTTTGCATGAAAGCTTTTCTTTTAGTAATTGATTGATTCTGCATATTTGTTTGCTTGACTGTTTATTCATTCATGTATTTATTTTGGGTCAAATCATGTGCAGATGCCTTGCATAATGCTCTAAACAGAGTCCCACGGCTTGTCTGTTCTCCCACTGTACATCATGAACCATTTGCAGCTGATTGGGCCAACTTCTTGTATGCTGGCCATCTGGTAGAGCCCTGGAGCCCCCAGGGGGCGGATTTTGCCAGCATTTCTGGTATAAAACCTTTATTTGGCTAATCTCAGATGACCTTTAAACTGACAACTGCCCTCTGGTCCACCTAGATTTCCATAGATTAGTCAGTGGTTTGCCTACTGGAAAATAAACTCAGGGTATTTAGCACATACTTTTAGTTGCATCCAAATTAGTGGTGGTTGCACTTGAATTTATGGAGCTTAATAACCACCTGACAGGTGTGAAAGTGTTCTGTATGTTTATCCAGAATGAATTCAACCAGTCATATTAAGTTATTAGCATAAGAAGTTGGGCATGTTTCTAAGATCAGGGAATCCATGGATTGTTGTCATTGGAAGAGTTTAATACTCACAAAGATACTGTGCATAGAGTTTTTAAAGGCTTGTCCTCACATTTATAACTACTAAGTAGTTTCTCCATGAATATGCTAAAGCAATTATTAATTTACCAAAGGAGATAGAGGTTAGAAGCAATATTAGCAGAAATGATTTCAAAGGTCTCTGTAAGAAAAACAGGTTGTGTAAACAAACCTTCAAAATTGAAGGCGCCCATAGACCCATAGGCTGAAAAATGTGATTATATTTGACATTTCTGAAAATAGTAAAGATAAAAAATGTCATTCATCCTATAATTTTTGAAAGTTCTTAAAACATTTACCATTAGTTAGATTCTTAACACATCTGAGAAAGCTTCATGGAAATCTTCAATAAACTTGGAGAGTAGAAAGAAATGTGTATACCAAATTGATATAAATATGTGTTAATTATTTAAAGAAGACTGGCCCAGTGCTATGTAGGGTTTGTTTGCTTTTTCCTGTATAGAGCAGAGTGGTATAAGGCCTAGCACTAAAAACAATTTATTCAGTAATGTTTTTAATTATCTGGTAAGATAATTAGGAATCTCAGTCCTCTAAACTCTCATTTCCTCTACTGAAAAAATACTGTGTATGAGAATGAGTACATAATATTTAAACTCTGAATTAACATAATGAATGAAAGACAATTAAAAGTGGATAGAATCTTAAAAAACAATTAAGGTGAAATTCTTTATGTAAAATAAAGGTGCAAAGACTCAGGACAAACTGAAGGGCTTGACATGATCTTAACAGTGACACGGTCAAGGTTTAAGTTCTGATTTTTTGTCTTCTGAATCATTACTCTTTCAGCATTCCAGGGGAACATAAAACATTTAAATAATTTTATGCTTACTGAGGACCAACTCAACAGGCAAAGAAGAGGTCACCTAAAACCAAAATGTCACATTTGAATTTGATTTGCCATTTCTTTTCTTGCTGTCTACCCTTCCTTGTGATATTGATAACAGTATCTCTTCCGGGCTAAAATTGTTTTTTGTCATTTTAATTTCAGTGAAATTGAAGAATGCCTGAAGAATTGATCCAAATGAAGACTTATTATGTAAAATTGTCAGTAATTCTATGTCTCTTTAGATGTCTTGCATAGCATATTTAATTCTATCTAATAAGTATGAATTAAATGATCCTCTTCTGAGAAGCTCATGACCCACTTAGAAGGGCTCAAAGATATTAAAAAGATTTGTAGATCACTCAAAGTACCACGCAATATGCTTAGATCATACATCCAATCTTCAGCAGACTCTTCCCTTTCTTTTATATACTAGAACTTAGTCTGTCACCAAAATAGTTTGGTATTTGCCTCCTAAGTATATGCCTATGTGTGTTTTCCTTCACCCCCTTTCCTTGCATCCACTCTGATTCAGGTGGTATCATCTGGGCTGATGTTTGCAACAGCCTTTTAATTGTCCTCCTGCTCCAGTACTGGGGTTCACCTTCCTCAACACCACCAAGTTATTATTCTGTATTTCCCGTTACATCATGACTTAACAACTGTCATTTGTTCTCCATCATTGAGAGACTGAAGTTCTGGCTCCATCGTGTCCAATCACAATGTTCGTTTCTTCTTTAACCCCATGTTTTACTTTTCTTCATAACCCGTCCCCATCCCTAATACCCCAGCCACACCATCACTCGGTCAATGGGATCTTTTGAACTTTCTATGCAGCTGCCCTTCCTGTTCACTCCCCTACAAGGAGTCTAACAAACACCTTCATCTTCAGGCTTCAAGATGCACTCCACCTTCCCTTGAAACATTTGCATTCTTATTTGTAGTTTTTACTCTCAGAATCTATAAAAGTTCAGGTACTTTTTTTTTTTTCCTGGCTAAATCTCCCCATCACCTTGCTTTGTGAGGACCTCACTTTCAACTGATTCATGGATTCCACATCTGAGAAATTGCTCATTCTTTGAAATGTACCTGAACCTCCAAATAATTGCTTGTGGAACTTTTGCAGTTATTCACAAATTTGCATAAATCAGCAAGGAATTTGAGTTGTTTGACATGCATGCTCCTCCCTGGGATTGGACAGAGTGATGCTCTACCTTCTCGTTTCAGCTCTCATCTATTTAATGTTATGTTTTTCACACTTTGGTACCTTTTGTTGGTGGTTTTGCTTTTTAAAATATCCCCTAAATATCATACTAAAGCAGTGTGTTGTTTCTAAGCACAAGAAAGCTGTTGTGATGTGCTGTATGGAGAAAATGTGTGTTTGATAAGCATTGGTCAGCCATGATTTGTAGAGCTGTTGGCTATGAACTCAGGGTTAATGAATTAAGACTTTATATTAAAATGAGGCACCTTTGGACAGAAACACATGTAAAGAAATGTTGTGTATTGATTAGTTGATAATCATGTGCCCAAACGTGCATAGGAACTTAACCGTGTGTTTCTCCTAGGAACAGCGATTCAATATTCACTATTTTAGGGCTTGAAGTAACTTTATAGAACATAACTACTGCGAATAATGAGAATTCACTTTATATATTAGGTGAAAATCAAGTGGCTAAATGAGTTAAGTACAAAACTCCCTCTTCCTCCATGTGACTCTACATTATTGCAATATGTATACAACTCAACTTGAATAAGACCAATCTACTGCAGCAACTGCTTTTATAATATGTCCATCTCTTCCCTTCATCATTATCTCTCTCATGTCTTTATTCAACTCTCTACTTAAGAAGAAAGACTGCTCTCACAGAGCAAATGCTTCATTAAGCATTCTGTATGTGATTTATACAATTAACTTCCATCCATATTTACAGTTGGACTGTTTACAGACTTCCAGGGGACATCTACTATTGTCTTTTAAATTTTTTTATTGTAGTAACTTATTCTATTCATTAAAATAAATGCCTATTTATAGGTTCCCCATTCCATACATATATATATATATATTTGAGTTGTATATATATGTATATATATTTACGTATATATATATATATATATATATATATATATATATATATACGTATATATATATGCACATCCTGCCTGCCATGAAATCACCAAGTGTTCTTCACCATTGTCCCATGGTCCACTGTTGTCTTAATTGTTTGACTTGAGTCCAACCACACAAGAACAAACTGATTGATTAATGCATTCAATATATAGTTATTGATCTTCACTCTGTGCCAAGGATGATGGTCTAGTGATGGAGATGCAGTGATAAGCAGGGAAAGGATGAGACCCCTATCCTAAGCCACAGCTGGAGTAGATTCTCCATAATTAGCCATGATAGTGAAGCAAATAGGACATAAAAGAGAGGAATAGAATTCTGTGAACTCTTATAAGAAAGACACCTGACTTAGAGGGGAGTTTGAAGGAAGCCATGGCATCCTGAAGAAGTGTCATGGGATGTGAGATCTGAAGGATTAATGGGAGCTAACCTGGTGGATGGCTTTGGAATGGGGTCAGAGAGAGTTTTGAGTATGCCAAATGGGTGCATAGTCTGTGCAAAGGCTATGTGGCAGGCTGGAGTCTGGCACATTTTAGGAATTCAACATAACTGATATGGCCTAAGAGTAATAAGTAGAGGAAGGATTGATAGGAGAAGGGGTTGATGGTGTAGGAGGAAGCAGATCCTCAGAAACTCGAAGGCAATGTTGGCGTTGTAGACATTACCCTATAAATAGCAGAGGGCTGCTCAGGAGTTTTAAATATTGACTTAAAGAAGAACATTTGGGTTCTGAAAGGATCACTGGAACTCCAGTTTGGAAAATGGATCATAGAGGAAGTGAAGTAGCCTGGAGGGAACCCAGGGAGACCCCAAATGTAGGCTATCATAGTCCAGAAAACTACTACATATGGGAAGCATTTTCTATAGAATCTATAATTTAAAAAGTGAATGGCTTCAATAAAGTTAAATTTCTTCCCTTAAATTTTGAAGACTGTATCCTTCTCATAATTATTACCTTCATACTGATGCTATAAATTGTGAAATGATGCTCATAGGCAAGTATGTATTTTTGGTAATACTTGAAGAGAATAAAAAAAGTTGCTTACTTGCTAGTAAAATTCTTGATAACTCCATTTCTTTGTTTTTAAAAAAGTAAAAGCTAAGCACTTAAGAGTTTAAAGTGTGTGACTACTCTTAGTTTTGATAGTGAATATGCAAAACAACTCTCTTAGAGAAAGAACTCAGCCTGCAGAACTTGTGACCAGGTAGGGAGATGGGCTTATGTAGAGACAGCACAAATAGAATCTCCTGTCGTCCCTTGTCAAATAGTAATAGAATTTCCAAGTTAAAAATAAAATGGGGAGGGGATGGGGTGAGGAAAATGGATCCACCAAAAGTTTAAACAGGCCAACATTTCTTAGTAAATGAGACCTAGAACTTGGCATTCCAGATGCTGGTAACTATTTCTAGCCTGTAATGCCAGGAAATTGTTAAAAAATGAAAGTAACTGTAGGGAAAGAATAATCTTCATGGGATGATCTATGACATTTTTGTAAGGTTCATTTTACACGATTAGGTAAATACAGAGAGACTTAAAAAGCCTCAACCCCTCTTGGCAGAGGTAACCTCCTTGGAGTGCCCTTTCTCTAGTGTATGCACTGAGGAGGCAAAGTAAACCAGATGTCTGGATGTAGCTGTACTTAACTTAATAGCTGTTCTTATGGAGTTTAATGCCTGCTGAGAGGCATGTTTCAGATGGAGACAGGTTCAGCCACTTTTCTTGATTTGCTCTAGAATGGAATGGCCATCTATCATGAAAAGTTCACTAGTATTTGGGGCTCTAATACATTTTTGGGATAAGGAGATATGGTTACTCTTTCAGGCAATAACGGGATTAAACTGCTCCTCCAATCTTAACTCCTATCCTGCTTTCATTTTGACACGCAGCAGGCTAGAGAATCTTCTGTGTTTCCTAGTCTCCATTTTAAATCAGCATTTTATCATTTTTGCAAAGCTACATGTAAAGTTTGAAAATTAACTTTAGAGGTTACAGCATGCATATCTGGTAGAATTACGGTTTATGAAATTGTATAATCCTCATTGTGCAGAATGAAGAAAGGCATGAGTATTGCTTTTTGCCATTAATCTTTGTAATAAAGAGCTTAGAATATGATCCTATTATTTGAATTTTCCCTGCTGTATGGGTACGTTGTCTAGTCCTGTGATACAGTATAAGAATACTACAAATTTAAATCATTTTTGTACAAAGTGAAGTCTCTGTATGTGTGTGTGTGTATATATATATGTAAAATTAGTTAATTAATTTTTGCTCAAGGGAAGTCTCAGGCATGCTAAAGACAGGAAGAGAGAGAATGAAGGACTTCATCTTCTTTTTATCTAGTTGTTCACATTGGTTACCCCCACAACCCCACCCCGAGATGTGAGCCCAGGTCCCCAAATTGCACATGGACTATGCTCAGCTGAAGGTGGAAGACCCAACCACTACTCCACCAGGGTGTGCCGAAGTATAGATATGTTAAGGAAAAAATATATACAGAGGTGAGAGAATTGTACAGAAAATACAGAGTCATCAGTTTTATGTAGTATGTAAGAACTCATATTTTATTACTTAATTTTATTAACTATAGGGAAAAATAGAAGTAGGGAGGGAGAGAAGGAATGAAGGAAAGAGAATGAAAGGAAGAGAAAGAGGGAAGACTTGTGGAAGGGATGGAAGGGTGGAAAAATTAGTTGCTTATAAACTGTCACATCCTTTGCCTGAACCTGTTTTTCTTATCTGTAAAATGGGGCATATAATACCCACATTCAGGGGTTAATCAGGGACAGCCTTAGAGATCAGTAAGATAACTTCTCCTATCTCCCCATCGATGACATCCCGTCGATAGCTGGAAATTGTCAGTAAAGCAACTCTGTCTCTCCCAGAAGTCAACTGTCAAACGTTGTGAGTACCTTGCTTCTTTGTGCCCCCTGCCTTGTCCTGTAGGTGAGCCCTGGGCAAGGTCTATGGTTAGTCAATACTTTTAAATTGTGGCAATGTTGATTTGACTGGAAAAAATTAAAAATGAAAAACAAGTGTATGGCAAAGGTAATGCCAAGGAATTCAAGGAGAAAAAAGAGTCATTCCTGGTCTCAAAAATACTTGTCTTTTTAGATGAGAAAATTGACAGTTTAGGTGTCTAATTTTAAAGCACATTGTAGACTTATTAAAATGACTTATCTTTTATAAGGTCCTATGATGCTGTTACCATATCATTAAATATTTCTGAAAATCTTGCTTTTATTCTTTCATCTGCTCATTCTTTTGAATAATCCATTTTTGTCTAACTTAATACTCTACATTTTTATAAAGGCTAACTTAAACATTTTTATCAAGCATATTAATAGCCTTGCTTCTTTGACACACCAACAGGAATCATTAAAAATGTCTTTTTACATTTTAATTTAGTTGTGAGTGAAAAAATTTTATTGCTTTTCGTTTACAAAGATAGATGGAATATTCACTCTTCTTTCTGGTCTTGAGGACTTTTTAACCATAAAAAAGTAGTGGGCCAATTATTAAATAATCCTGAAATTTTCCTGTCAGTAAAAAATAAAACATAAAAATCATTAAATTATCATTCCTACATTTATAATACTTTAGAATATACACAGAACTTCTAACGGAATAGCAATACTACCACTTATGAAGCATTTTTTAAGATGTCAATTTTAGGGTGAAGTGATTTACTTCTTCTGGTATCTTTTTATCTCCCCATAATCTCAGGAGATTTCTTAGCCATATATCATTGTCCTTTCCATTTTACAGATGATGAAACTGAAGCTTAAGTCTATTATAATTTGCTGAGTGATCTATTTACGAAGTTAGTAAACATCCTCTTTCCTTTACAGTGGAGACTGAATTTTTGGGTTCTGAGCAGGGTCTTTCTAGTTAGGTAGCTTTTCTCAAGCTTATCATCTTCGTCCCACTTTTCTTACTGTAAAATAAGGATAATAATCCCACCTTGGGAACTTATTGTGATCAGTAAATATAACAGCAGGTGGACAGTGCCCACTACATAACAATGCTGGCATATCTTTTCTTCTCTTGTTCTTGTCCTGGTACTATCACAAGAAGATCTTCCAATAGCTTTCTTTAATTCTCATTTTAAAATTTAAATTTAGTTCCATTTTTAAATTTTGTGATTGACTGGAAAAGTTAGGTTGCTTTAGTCACATAATAGTTTTAAATTTCACATTTTGCAAAAACTCTAAACTGCCCACCCCGCCCCATCTCAGTGAGTCATGCCCTGTGTAATCCACCACCCTTGCACTGTGGGTGTTAGTTGTGACTTGCTTCTGGCAAATAAAATTTGGTGATGGTGATAGATGTCCCTCCTGCATTTATATTAGATAATTAAGATTAATATATTAATATATTAGATATAATATATATCTATTAGATATATAGATGAGATATATATATAGATATATATAGATATTAGATATAATAGATATAATTAATATATTAGCTATATTAAGACTTTGTCTTAGGAGATGGCAGTGTTGGCTTTTCCTGCTGGCCCTGAAGAAGTGAGCTGCCATGTTGTGAGAGTTTAATGGAGAAGGCCACTTGGAAAGGCAGACAGCCTCCAGGAGAGGAGCGTGGTCTCCAGATGACACTCAGCAAGCAGACAGGGACACAGAAACTGGAGGTAGCACATGAGTCTGGATGAGGATCCCAAGTTCCAAAAATGATTGCAGTTTTCCTGGTACCATAAATCATATCCATGTGACACCCTGAACCTTGGGGGCTGTGCCCAGGCTCCTGGCAGACCCGTGAACTGCCAGCTTGAAAATGTGTGCTGTTGTGAGCCGTGGTGATGATCACCCGTGTAATGATTGGCTGCACCACAGTAGCCAGCTAAAAGACACATCCGTTCAAGTGTCTGTATCTGCCTAAAACTGACCCAGATTTGCCACATTAGATATTAGTTATATCTTTAATTTGTAATTAGTGCAAAATTAGAACAACATAAGCAGGTTTTCAGTAGGCCGCTCTTCATTTAAGTTAATAAAATCCTAACATGAGATTACAGAGGTAACAGATGCTTTTAGACTCAAAAATATGGAGAGTTAGAGATCTTCATTTATATAAATATTCATTTTATTTGTAGAAATGAAAAAATACACGGAGTTTCATTGTACTCATACAAAGAAAATAATATGTGATGTGAACCGGAGCCTCCTGTGTTATGGAAGATGAGAGCTAGCTACCGGACAGAAATAGGTCTGCAAGTATCCTAGAGTCACCCATGAGTCATGCAGAGTCATACACTGGCTGGTGCCATTGGTCCCGCCGTTCCTCTTCTCAAGGACTATCGATACATTCGTTTCTTCTGTAGGATTGGGAGCCCCAAGTTTAATAAGCTTCCTTGAGTGTGTACTGTAAAGAATGCCGGGCTTAGTGGAGTCACTGATTTGTAGCTATAGCTTAACTAAAATTCTCAGCTCTGCTACTAACTTTATTGCTCAGTGATCTGGCCTAATTTACTGAGTCAACTCTATGACCCTCTGCTCCATGATTCAAACTTTCTTTTCATCAGAGACTAGTCTTATCATTTATGAAAGTTCACAAAGTGACTACTAGTTTGAACCCTGCTCATTCTTTACACAGGGAAGCTCCCTTGTCCTACACCTCTTTAATGGAGGTGGCCTCTGCTCATCTCGGCACATCAAAAATAATGCTCTCTTTGATTTAGTGTAGCAGAGGTGAAATCTCTCTCTCTCTCTCTGTCTCCCCACAGGCACACACATACCCAAACTCTTAACTCTGCAAATAGGCTATCACTTCACTGAGTTTAGACAAGTGTCATGCCACGTTTTATCCCCCGCAGTAGCTAGTAACATGTCTTGATAGATAATATTAATTTGGTATTTGTTAATTGATTAATTAATTAATTGGTTACTGTGGATAAGGAAGTGGGTAATGGATATAATTAGAGGGGTGATAACAGGAACTTATCACAGTTGATGGGACCTGGGGAGTTGATAATAGACTGTAATGAGATACCTAATAGCAAGAACATAAGGAAAATAGATGCTCTTGGCAAGATGAGGCCACTGGCAAGAAGTGACAAGAAAAGAGCTTTAGGAACAAATGGCTGAAGTAAAATCCCATCAGTGACTCAGGGCTTTGTGGTTTTGAAATTGAAAGATTAGAATAATTATCCGACATACTTGAGAGCAGGAGAAGCATGTTGTGGTTTCTGTATCACTTGTTCCTCTCCTCTCATCTCTCTACATGCTTATGGCATGTGATATGCATATGGTATCCATATATTTCACTGTAATGTCTATGAGTTATCGTTCCTCAGGATTTCAGGGTATTTTCTTTTCCTTCTCCTGAGTAACCTACTCCTTGATTTCTAGATTCTGTGTTCATTTGCAAGACAATGAAGGTAGTGTAAAGGAAATAAAATTGCTAAAAATCTAAAAAAAAATAAATAAACAAAGGTACACCTACCTGGAATGAGGCTATTTGAATATAAACCCTCGTATTTGTAATTTAAATATGTTGATTATTAAGTATTTAATTATCTAAATAATTTTCAGTGAGTATAGGGAAGACATTAAAGCAATTAAAATGGTCTGTAGATTGGGAGAGTGTGCAGAGAAACAACAGTCACCTTTTCCTGGGAGTCTTTTTACTGAAGACTTTTCTTTGGCACCTTATGGGTTGTTTGTTTTTTCTTTTCCTAACTGAAAAGACCTTTTTTGTTACTATTGAACATCATTCTATTTTTAACTGCCATTTGTAGGGGTCATTTGAAACTACTTATGACCCTCTAAGCTCTTTTGTTGGACGTCAGTACAGCCTTAATAAGCATTCTTTCTTTTTTCGTCATCTAAGTCACCGTTCAAAATGCCCATTGTAGAGGCCTTGAAATTCCCTTTCTGGGTGTCTGTTAGTAAATTGACAACTCTCCCATCTCTCTTGATGCCACAGCTACCAGAATGTGCTCAATGAATCTTGGTACAAATATCTTTTCTCAGTCTCATTGAGCTTTATTGGTTGAGTGTGACCATTTTCACAATCATACACATTCCTGGATCAGGAGCACTTTATAACGACCTTTTAATTAAACATATAAACTTGTGTAATAATAATTTGGTAGTTTGTGAATTAAAGAGCCTATTAACCTAAATTCTCTAACCACTTAGGAGGACACTTTAAAGTTGATGTAAAATATATTTAGTCATATTAACTGTCTATATAAGATATGGATGGATATATAAGCTGTGAAACCTTGGGTTGAGTTATTTAACCTCTAAGATTCTTATCTATGTAGTAATTGTATTTGTGTCATAAGACTGTTACAAGGATTAAGTGAGATAATTTATGGCATATATGCATACGATATACATTTTAGTTAGTCTCATTGAATGATTTGAAATAGTCAACAATTAATGATCAATATTAATACAAATTTTAGAGTTTGTATTTTTTATTGAGGCATAAAATGCAGTTGTATGTATGCAGTTGGATAACTTTTGACAACTGATACATTCATGTAATTTATACTTAAGAAATAGAACATTAGTATCATCCCAGAAAAATTCTTTCTGCTCCTATGCAGTCAACCCATCTCCCAGAGAAAAGGGAACATTCTGATTTCTATCCAATAAGTTTTGCCTCCAAATGAATGGAACCATAAAATATGTACTCTTTTGTGTCATTCTTCATTTTTTCAACTTATTTTGACATTCATCTATGTAGTTTCATGTGTCTAGAGTTCAATCCCTTTCTTTGCTGAGTTATATTTTATTATATGGATGTAGAATCTATTTATCCATTCTAGTGAATGGTTTTCAGCTTCAGGACTCTTACGAATTTACAATGCATATCATTAGATACATTTTCATGTATATCTGTTTTCCTTTCTCTTGGAAAGGAAGAAGTGGTATTGTTGGTTTAGAGGGTAGGTACTTGTTAGATTTTAAAGAAACTAATAGTTTCTGAAATGGTTTTACCATTTTTATATTCTCACCAGCTGTGTATGAAAATGTCCAGTAGCTCCAAACCCTCACTAACTCAGTCTTTTCAGCCTTTCTAGAGAGAGTATCTCTTTAGTTTCCATTTCCATTTTCTCTTGACTTGCTGTGAGGGACTATGACTCAGGTATTTATTGACCGAGCTGTCATGCATCTTCCTTTGTGAAGTGTCTAGTCTTGTCTTTTGCCAATTTTTAAATTGGTTTATTTTTGTCATTGATTAATTTATGCGATTCCAAGACTTACATAACAATCAAATTGTTTGTATACTTGCAGCATGTTTAGTTCGTATTTATTCCATTTGTCAATGGGAAGAAATCTCTGTGACTTACTTATCCTCAAATAGACTCCATAAAATATCAATACCTTTGTTTTCAGAGTTTCACACCCAAACTGGAGCCAAAGCAGGTGTTACTGACATCTGAGGGTGATAATCATGTACAGACGCTACATTTGCTGTCACTAGTAACGTCGAGCTCCATGTCGTCATTCTCTGGTTTTGTGATTTAGTCATTTTCTTCCTGCACTCGTTTTAATTTGTCTCTTCAAGGAGAAAAAAATTCCCTGTGAGAATATGAGAATAATTAGCTTCCATGAGTGGGGTGTGTCAAACAACGTCGCTGTCCTTTGGCTTTGCTTCGGGAGAGCAGACTCTCTCTTGGAGGTGGGCAAGGCATTGCCGTCTAAGTGCAGAAATATAGCTGGGAAATGTGACTGCTTTCTTCACTTGCGCCAGGGTCGGTACAGTAGTGACAGCGAAGACATGTTAATACATACTCAGAAAATATGTTTGTTAATGGTTCTCAGGCAGACTGTGGCAGAGCTGCCCCTAATTCTGTAAACATAAGGCATATTAATCCCTTTCCTTGACAGGTGTTTAAATGGGCAGATTGGATGAGTAATTGGGTTGATCTCCTAATCCTTAGCTTTGAATATAAATGAGAAATACCCCGATATTTTTATTTGTCTTCAGTAACATCTTCTAATTGATTTATTTGAGAATGAACTGTTTGCCTAGAATAGTGATTTCCTTTAGCTTCTGTGGTTCCTTAGGGAGGGGTTACAATTATAAAGCGTCTCTAAAAGTCCATACCTTCTGAACACTTAAATCTGTTCAAATTCCATATAAAGGATTGGGGTAGTTGTTCTCCAATGATTTTATTTTTGATAACATTCGTTGAGGGGCCGGGGGAAAGAACTCTTCCCCAGGAAAAAGAATTCCTTTGGAGGCTGCTCTGTGTCTTATATGCCCCCAGGATACAATTTAGTGTTATACTGTGTGACCCAAAAATTTTAAGGTAGTTTCCAGAAGACGCTAATGCGCTTTCAAGAAGCAGCCCCTGTCCTGGAATGACCTGGCTCCGTATTCCCCTTTACTGACAGTGAGAGAAATTAGTTAACATTTAAAAGAGTGGGCTGATGGATTTCTGAACCTTTTCTTGCCACCTTTCATCTGTCAGTGTGATGCAGGATTGAGGGAAAAAAGTGAAGAGTCAGTGGTTCCTAGCATAAGAGGAAGGGAAGCCATTTTCTAGAGCAATGTAGGAAAGGTTTGGAAGGGAAAGTTGGGGAGCTCTTCAGGACCAAGTCAGGTGGACAAGAAGCTTGCAAAAAGTTATTAGCACTGTCGCGGTGACACCAGCTCTCTCCCCGCCGGTTCCCCAGGGAATAGAGGGCCATGGGCACCAGTGGAAGGAGGCTTGGTAAGAGAAGTCAAACTCCATCCAGAGACCCAAGGGCAGGGGACACCTGAGTAACCAAATTTGCATATACAAATTTTTTTTTCTTTTTCCCATTTTAGGGCTTTTTCTGTATTGATAATACAGCATCATTTGTACAAACCTTTGAAAGCTTAGTTTATATCGACAGCTGCATTCATTTTTAATGGATTACCTTTCATAATGTTAATATATGTTCATGTTTTATTGGGAGAAGGTGTATAATATGGTATTGATACATGTGGAAATTTGCTGTGAATCTTGTTTGATTATGGCTGATAGGAACTCCTAGAAGAAATGAACCATATGTCTTCATTTTTGTACTTTTTGAATCTAATACCATGCCTCCCTTATATTTTTATTTATTTATTGTAAAGGAAAAGTGCAGGCAGGAATGAAGGTGAGAGGAGACAGGCAGGAAGAGAGAGGAGGACAAAGCACTTTGCTTCTATTTTATATAGTTGTTATCTCTCTGGTTCGTCACCCCACCCCTGGGGTGTGAACCTGGGTCCTTGGCCTGCATTGCTTTTAGATACATAAGGAATATCACTTGATGGAGTAAAATCAGTCTCAGGAATTCTCTATCATACTTGAGTACTTCTTAGGATGATCTGTCTTAGGAGACACACAGAGGGACAGCAGGCACGTGAGCAAGTGCTTGACACTTGCTATTAGGGAAACGCAGCTCAAAGCCAAGTGATGTCACCCAGACCTATCAGAACAGCCTTTGTCCAAAAGGCTGGAGGCAGCAGGTAGTAGTAAGGGTGTGGAGAAAAAGGAGCCCTCATAGTGTTGGTGAATACAGATTCATGTAGCTTCTGTAGAAAACATTGTGAACGTCCCTCAAAAAATTTAAAAAAATTAGAGGTATCATATGTTTCAGCAATTCTAGTTCTGGATATTTCTCTAATGGATATGAAAAGGGTAATTCAAAGAGATATATACTCTCCTATGTCCACCGTAGTACTATTTGCAGTAGCCAACACATGGAAACAAACTTAGATCCCTTTGGTTGATGATAGGATAAATAAGTGATGGTATATATGTGTGGGTGTGTTTATGTATGTGTGTATACATATACATATATATGTTGCGCACATTTTTATTTTCTATATATTCTCTCTCTATATAACATTTATCCAGTTTTATCTGTATACACACACAAAATGGAATACTACTCAGCTATAAAAAATGACATTCTGCCATTTGTGACAACATGGGTGAAATTGAGGTTGGTTGTGATAAGTGGAATATAATGAAACAAAACAAAGGAACAAACAAAAACTGAAGGCAAGCCCTTAGATTGTAACAGCAGAGCTGAGATGGCCAGGTGGAAAGGGTCCGGGGTGGAATGTGGGGTAGGGAGGGAAGGACTGTTGGAACTTTGATGGTGGTCCTTCTGTGGAATCAGGCATTTGAATAAATGTGAACCTGTTAACCAATGTTCTTTATTAAAAAAAATAATGGTGATACTTCTTGATGGAATGCTACAGACCCTTTATCTTAAGCAATAAGTGTATTCAGTATTGCTACATTTTCTGCCTTCTTTGCTGGTATAAACTGCTCATGAAAAAAAGAAGAAAAGTGAATACCTACCTGTGCAAGCCAGACAAGAATCTTGGAATGGACGTTTTCACTGATGTTAAAAGACACGGCAGTACAGAAAGGTACACAGTTTGGAAGAAGAGGATCTCAGAGGTCTGTTTAGGTTCCTTCCAAGTGCCTTTGGTGTGGTCTTTAGCTACTTTTTAAAGAACATTCAAGTTCTTAAACTCTATGGAATAAGTTTCAAACCAATTTACTTTTCCAGTAAGAAGGGGAACTTTTGAAATTTAGAGCAATGGAAAATAAATTTTTGAGTTTGTTCAGTAAGACTTTGGGAACTTAAAAATTCCAATTCACATTTCAGCTGTGATTGACTTAGTTTCCTTGAAATGTGTAATCCCTTTGTGCAGGTTTCCACATTGTTTAAGGAAACGGAATCCTAATGGCATTAAACTGTTGTGTTTATTTTGGATTAGTTCAGTTTCATTACAGTCTCAGCCTTGTCTAGTCAGTTTTATATTTTTATTCATACATTAATCTGTTATCACACACAGATAATTGTGACAGCCCCTTAATATGAAAAAAATAGAAAGAAAGAAAACATTTAGCTAGTGCTTTAAGGAGTTTGATCTTATACCAAAGTTCTTAGACTCAATGATTTGGAAATACTAGTGAATAGAGCCATTACCTATTCCTATATATTTTGCTTAACTTCATACAATTATAGTACTTAGTTTCTTTTCATATCTGTGAAAATAGCAGTGCTATCTGTTAGTTATAAACTGGGCCACTAAAGTGCTATGTATTCTGCATTTACAACAACATAGATGAAATAAATCAGAGGAAGACAAACTCTGTGTGAATTTACTCATATGTGGTATCTAAAGAAAGCAAACAATCAAAAGAATAAAGTAAAAAAAAAAAAAAAACAACCCAGCTTTTAGACTAAGTCCAAATTAGTAGTTAACAGAAGGAAGGGAAAAGATTGATGAGATAGTGCGTGAAGGGGTCCAGTGTATGGTCAAGGATGGAGACTCTATATTTATTTTCGATTTTCTGGGGAATGGCTTGGTTTTGAAAAATACAGTTAGGGTTCTCTTCAGGCAAAAAGCATTGTCAAATGTAAAAGTACAACAGGGACAGCTTACTTAAGCATAGCATGTCTTCATGCTCTAGGGGTTGGGAGAACACAGATCTATGAGATAGATAAAGGTGCCTAGCAGAGTCTTCTGTCAAAAGTTACTCTAAGTAGGATTTAAAAAATTTTTTTAAAGGAAAAGTGTGAGCAGGAATGAAAGCGAGCCAGCAGGCAGGCAGAAAGAGGAGGAAGAAGCACATATTTTATTTAGTTGTTCATACCAGTTGCTCCCTCCACTTCCGAGTCCTGAACCAGGGACCTTGGGATGTATGTGGGGCTGTTCCCAGGTGTACTAGACCAATAGGCCACCAGGGCATGCCCTAAGTAGGATTTTGACTGGACGCAGTCCCCACTCTTCTCTTGGGGTGTTGTGAGAGAGCAATAAAATGTGCAGAGTTCCTTGCATTCTCTTTGCATACTGACTCCTTCGGTCAGTATGCATCAAACTTTTTCTGCAGCCAAGAATTCATATACAACTCTACGTTGGAAATATGGCTTTCTCCATGGCTTTCTCCACTTTAGCTTTCAATGTGTGCATTCACATTCTAAAGTACCAGAATTTACAAAATATGACGTTATTTGTTAAGTTTTTTACTTTGCTTTCAGACAATGTCTGAAATTCATATATTTATTAATATTGAAATGTAATGCAATGATTTGTTAATATTGCAACTTAAAACATTCTCAATAAAATTTTAAGCTTAAAAGGGGAGAGCTACTTATAAAGATTCTATCATTTTTGTCTGATGAAGGATAAACTATAATTTATCTCTTCAGTGATAAATCCTGCAGGCAGTGTGGAATAATGGTTAAGTCATTCAACTTGACTCTTGGATAATTTGGGATCATGTCTTTACTCAGCTGTTTACTACCTGTTGAAATTTAGGCACCTTTATTATGCTTTCGTTTGTTTTTATTGGTGAAATGGGAATGGTGCTAATAATCTTCTAAGTTGTGCTGATTAAATGAGCTACACATATAGTGCCCAATATTAGGAGCTCAATAAATGTTTGTCTTTTATATCCCATACCTGGCAGTGTCTTGCATACTTCAAATGACTTCCTGAATCCACTGGTCAGTGCTTTGGATTTCTGAAAATAAAATGATTCTGAAACACTTGGCCAGATAGCGTGCATTCACTTTGGTAATCTGTTAAACGTATCCCTGAGTAAAGTGCTAATTACTTAAATCAATATAAAAGGTTTTTGATGATCAGGCAACATCCAGGCACTGTGCTAGGTGCTGTGGGGCAGGTAAAACAAAAACAAATCTCCTTATTCATAAGGAACTTACATTATAGATGGAGGGAATAAGACCTGAATCCTTAACAGTTCAAGAGTAATACTGAATTTAATAAGTGAAATGACATAAGAAGATAATAAAAAAAAATCCTTGTAAGTGATGGAGATAAGCATCTTAGGAGTTAAATAGAATTTCAAGCCTTAGGATTCAGGGAAGATTTAGTCACTATTCAAAACTTTAATATTGACAATATTTGGGTTTTTTAGCATTGTCTCCACTATTAATAATAGCAAGAGTTCCCTATTCTCCCTCCAGTATTTATATTTAAAAATAGCTATAAAGTACAGTATTTAAGCTCTACTACATGAGGACTACCATGGCCTAGTTGGATAGACAAAAATAAATGTAAACATATCCCCAATATGGGAGCACTTGTAGGTAAAATATGAGATTCAATATGAGTTCATTCAACCAGCATTTATTAAGCGAAAATGGAACAGCATCATTTATAGGTGCTCATTACTGAATGGGCTGTGTGCTTGGAAGAGTTACAAAGGTAAAGAAGATAGAGCTCTGACCTTGAGTAAAGATTCTGTGGGGGCTGAGTGACAGACAGACATTCAGATGAACACAGTTTTAAGACAAAAATGCTCTAACTGAACTTTGTGCAAATGCTCAGGTAAGCCAGAGGCATGAAGGAGCTACCGTAAAAGACAAGTGAAGAGAAACGAGATGCCGACTACACTATATGAACTCTAATGGAGAAATCAGGGAATACTGCATGAAGGAGAAGGTATTTGTACTGAATATTGAAGGTGGATATTCTCAGTTTATTTCCCCAACTGCAAAATAGTTGCTCGTATCTGAAATGAGCAGGGTCAGATATATGGGACTCCTGAACGAAATACTCCATGCTTATATTCATCCCCACATACTCTGTCTTGCCATAATGGGTCTAATAAATATTTGGTTAAATGAAGATTGCATTTATATTACACATAATAGAAGCTCTGTGAGGTTAGAAAAAATGCTGACGAGTTCCCCTATTTCTCATGTATCTTAGTAACCCATACAGTGTCTTGTGCCTTGTAGGAGCTCAAATATTTGTTAGATTTGTGACTCCTTGGGGGAGAGTGTGGAGAATTAAGCTTCTGTGGCAAGTAAACATGTCAGAGATTTCACATGATGTGTTAGAGCACACATTTCAAAATAAGTTTGTCATGGTGGTATTGGCACAAGATGAGATCTAGACCAATTTAAAACAAACCAATAAATAGAAATTCTATCTATTGAGTGCTTCTAACTGTCTTTGTACTGTGGTAGGTATTTCATGTGTATTGTCTCTACTTTTTAAAATGATCTGCATGTAAATTTAGCTTTCTTTTGCAGATATTGGACTTCGATATCAAGAAGTGAACTAATTCAAGGATACCCAGTCAGTGAAACCTGACAATGAGTCCCAAACAGAAAACTCTTAAAAGACGATCTGTTACACAAGGTAGAGCAGTCTGATAAAACGGTCTTACAAATAAGGGCAAGAATAAAGGTTTATTCAATCAGTAGTGATGAGGCTGATTTTAGGAGAGGGGGACATTCCATTTCTACTATAAATAGAATTTCAATGTAAATGCCAGGTGTTTTACAGAGTTGGATGTAAAGTATTCATAAAAACACCGTAAGTTAAATATTTTCCTCATATTCATAGGTATAAAGACATTCTGTGTATAAAATCAGTGAAAGAAACAATAAAAATAATGATAAATTTGGCTATGTGAATATTTACAGCCTCTATAAATCAAAAGAATAAAGAGATACCATGCACAACAGTGAAAATGACAAATTGTGAAAACACAAAAATGCATCAGTAGGTTGAGATCTATGCTATAATAAAGTGATATATTATTTGTTATAGTGTAATATGAAATATTTTATAAATCAGTAAGAAAAATACAAATCTCCCCATTAAAATGGGCAGAAGAAATGAATAAGCAGTTTTCCAAAGAAATAAAAATTAGCAACATGAGTGAAAACATATACAATCTCACTGATACTCAAAGAAATAAAAACTAAAACCATAATGAGATGTCTCATGTTATCTCTCAAATTGGTAAGGATTAAAAAAACAAATAATTTTGTCCAGAAGAAACATTGTGAAAAATAAACACTCCGATACACTATGTAGACATTTGTTGTACTGTTTACCTTCAAGAAGAAAATACTGAAAAACATTTAAATATGTGCAATAGGAAAACAGTGAACTATGGTTTGATAATCATAATTATTGTTAGACAGGTTACTCCAACTATGTCAAAGGAAGCATTAGTTTCCCACATTTGCATCTAATATTTATGATACAGGAATTGCCCTGTAACATTCTATTAAATATATACCACAGAGATTGACAATATCCTGTTGTTAATACAGGAATATAAATAAGCAAAAAGATGGGCAGTAAATACATCTAACTGGTAATCATGGCTGCGTAACTTTAGTTATGAAAAACATATTTTAAAACTTATTATAATTAAGAAAAAAACAGTAGGAGAATAAAACAATAAATCTTTTTTTTTTAAAGTAGAGAGAAATGCTTTGTTGTACAATTTGAAATTTTCTGTGGTGCGTGCTGCTCAGTCCTGGGAATGAAGATATTGAATGTCCAGATTAGAGCTCTTCAACCACATTGTCAGAGAACACACAAACTATTGTTGATGGGACTTTGGCAAACAAGGGAAGGACTAGAGCACAAGTGTGAAACTGAGCTACCGTATTCCACAACAGGCTAATAAAAATGATCCTCATGTTGACTATTTTGGCCAGTTTCAAAATAAAGTAGATGAAAGGTCAACAATTCCTCTGGAAAAGAGTAGAATACAAATCCTCCACATTCATTGGCGGCCATTATCTTGACCCAGATGAGTGAGCAAGGGACCTCTGGAATGCCCTCCCCAGGTAGGGAGCAGATGGTTGCAGAAGAGGTGCAGAAGTCAAAGAGTTTTTGTGGAATATCTAGGAACCTCTAGGACTTAGGGAAATGCAAGATTTTTGGAAGGATCAGAGCCAAAAGAGGTTTGGGAAAATGGCAGGAGATGTGTCTGCAGATGATATGAAGAAGGGAAGGTACAGATGCCAGGAGCCAATTTAGATTTTATAGAAGAGGAGTGACATGCTCAGATTCAGCTTTTATTTATTTAGGAATGTATTATTCAGGAAGGTAACCAAGAACTTTATTTATCTATTCGAAAATGTTATTGAAGGAACAATATCATAACATTATAGAGGTTTAAGGTGTGAGTCATCATAAATCAGCACCGTAAACGTGAAGTTTACTGCCAACTGTCCAATCTATCTTTCGCTATGTAATTGACATCTTTTATCCAATTTACTCACCCAGTTTCCAGGGTAACCCTTCCCTTCTGGTAACCCTTCATTTGATTCTATAGGCTGAAAGTCTCTTTTTGCTTAATTTGGTTCATATATAGCACATATGAATGAAATAAATATTTGCTTTTTCCCCTTCTAACTGACTTCACTGAGCATGATTTCCCCCAGTTGTAGCTATGTTGTTGCAACTTGTTTTAGGAAGGCTGTTTCACTACCAGTCTGGAAGCGGAATTGTTGACCACACCTTAGTCCCTGAGCCACAGACTGTACCCAGGAGGTTACTTCTGCGAAGAGAGGTTAGGCAGCATGCTGAATGTGTCTTTGGGGTTTAGGAAGAAGATCAAGATTAGAGATAGGATTCTAAATCCAAGGTAGGAATAAGAATACATCCTAGGGAGAGTTTTTGAAAAGAAAAGAAGGTGGTGAATATAATTGTAAAAGGCATTGACATTTAGAGAAAAAGATGGCTTAAGAAGTTTCTGTCACACCCTATACAGTGCCCTGTACACACCTGGGATAGGTGGACGTGTTATATGTGACCACCCTTCTTGGAAGGACCCCCTTTTTACTGAGGTGACCTTGTTTTACAAAATAATTAAGTTTAGGTGTGCAGGTTCACTCTTCATCAAATATATGATAGCACACCACATCCACCAGCAAATTGTTAATAGTTCTCCACCATTGTCCATTGAGGGCTCATGCCCCTCAGAGCCTCCTCGCCTCCTGATTAAACTCGGGTCTGTTGTCAGTGTCCAAAGGTTATTTTTTGTTTTGCCTGTTGGTTTGCTTTGTTTCCTTATATTCCACATACACGTGAAATCATCCGATATTATCTTTTTTTTTTCTGACTCATTTCATTTAGCATCATCCCCTTTAGTTCTATCCATGTTATTGCAGATTGCAGTAGTTCCTCTATTTTATATAACTGAGTAGTATTCCATTGTGTATGTATCTATCTGTGTCCATCTATCTGTCTGTCTGTCTATCTATCTATCTATGTCATCTTCCTGATTCACTCATTAGCTGATGGCCGCTTAGGTGGTTTCCATATCTTGGCTATTGTGAATAATTCTGTAGTAAACATGGGAGTGCATATCTCTTTCAATTAATGGTATTTTTCAGGTAAACAACCAGAAGCAGGTGTTCTGATAACAGAATTACACAGAATTTCCATTCTTAATTTTTTGAGGAATCTCCATGTGCTTTTCATAATGGTTGCACCAGCTTCTGTCCTGAAGGGCCCTGTGTTTCACACTCATTATTGTTCATAATTGGAATTTGAGACTCCTGCCTGGAACTTAAATATTGTTTCATCTCTTCATGAGTATTTTTTATTGATTAGGCAAAGTATTTCTTAAATTTATTAATAATAGTACCTGAAAACAAAACAAATGGATGTATACTGTCTAAAATTTAATAGGTTAAATGCATGCAATTTTATTTTTAGAATGAGCAGAAAATCAACTGGTACCATTGTGGCATGAAGGTGAATAAAGAAATCGAGGGTAGGAAAGATAGAAAGCCAATGCATTATTTTATACAATAGCATATAAAAATTTCAATTCTTGCAGAATATTAAGTTCAAGAACTCATAGGGGATATTGCAGCAAAATTTAGTTTTCAGAGGAAATCTGTTTGTTTTCAGTAGCATTCAGGTATTTGCCACAAGTCTGATTTTGTTTTACTTTTCATATCCTTCTTAAATTTTCTCAGAAAGATCGTAGTTGTGAAAATAATCTAGTTTTTGATGGACCATGTGATAATTTATGACTGGTGTTTGGAATCTAAAGTCGGATTTGCAAACACCATCCGTCTAGACCTTACTGACTCAGCAGTCCACAGTCCAGTATAACTTTACCATGAACAACTGTGATTTACTGCTGCTGTCTAGCGTTTAACTCACCAAAGCCCATGGTGGGATTCATTTCTTCCTGCAGCTCTCTCTTGATGAAGTGAAAAATGGACCAAAGGAACTTAGCTTTCAATTATGAATGCAGATCATGCTTGCAATTTTGTGAAACCCAAGCAACAAAATGTTACATAAATTAGACTGGACAATAGCCGAATTCCTTCCAGAGGATGCCAAAGTCAACACCAAGAGGAGGTTTTCTGTGTCTCTTGAAACCCTGATGGTGAGTTTTGATGATTTCGTGTCTTCTAAAATTCTCCACTAATAGCTTTGCTTCTTGGCACTTTTAAGAAATAAAGTATTTTAATAAGACATATTAGGAGAGACTTTTTTTTTTTCAAATTAAAATTTCACATTGACCAGTCCTGCAGAGGAAAAATGTATTTCATTGTGATTTGGTAAGTGTTAAATAAAGCACAAAGTGTGATTTTATACATATCTTTTCTTAGCTAATTAAAATAATGGAATTTTAGACTTTGAAGGTTCTTAACATCATTTAGCCTGACTTATGTATGCAAATTTGAGCCCAAAGAAGTATTTTTATTCAAAACCAAATTGTAGCTAGGTCTGTGATTTCAACATCCACTACAGTTCTTTTATCATATTCCAGTGCTCAGTTCACAGTGCTACTTCTTGCTGATTACATAGGGACTTGTTTTCATTTTTGCACAAAACTGATTCTTCTGTGTTCAAACTGGGATATCTGATCAGAAATGATGGAGCCTTTCTTAGATCACTGTGATATTTGAACAAGAAATTAAACCCTCCCCCGCATTCAAAAAAGACCCCCAAACCGAAAAATGTCTTGAAGAATCAACACATCTGATTTTTCTTAATTTAGCCTTCAGAGTGATAATGAACTATTCCAAAAAGTAGATTTTAGAATAAGATATTTTATACATAAGTGAGCAAATTTGGGTGAGGATATTACTGCCTTATAATTATAGTTCTTCTGGGGGACGGAATGACCTGCTCAACCATTTTGAATCTTCTCGCAGTATAACATTAATCAGAAAATTACAGTTCCTGGGGGAAATGTCTGGGAACAGGATGTTCGGTACGGATGGGGTGGGAGCAGAAGAGGAGAGGAAGGAGGTAGAGTCATCTGATTCCTTCACCGGGGAAATCTCAGAAATCCGCCAGGAGCCTCCATGTCTGGTTAATGAAAAGGACACAGTATAATACAACCCTTAAGCCTCTCTTAGCCCAGTGGTGCGCTTCCATTATCCTCTGGCTAAGCTACAGCAATTTTCATTGCCTTTTGAAGGGAAGAAAAAATAAAGCGCTCTGCTTGTATTTGGAATGACGGGCATCCCTTTCCCCAACTCTGTCTTTGCTGGTTTTGCCTAATGAAGCAGCTTAGGCTCCACGTGTCTGGAATCGCAGGCATTCAGGGAAATAAGACCAGCCTGCATAGCTGTGGACATGTGCATCTGGGCACTGAAGACCTTTGAATGGCTTTTGAAAATAATGGTGGATGTTCTCTGTGGCTCTTGCAAGAGAATCTTACTGAAAAAGAGACATGTTTCATTTATGTCACTTCCTTCTGTTACTGGCAGCCTTGCAAATGATCTGGAACAGGTGGGCATACCAATCAGCAAAGGCTGTGCTTTATATCCCGTCATACTCCACTTATCTTATTTTGATGAAGACATATAAAGGGAAGATCGCCTTTGTCGTTGATCTTGTGTTAGGAATCCATAAAGCCCTAACAAAATAAAAGGTACCATGTCTCTCTGGTAAGTTAGTTGACTATTAAAATGGAGAAGAATTTTCTTGCAGTTTCACAAGACAGCTTTTCATCAATGGCAGCCATCATTTGCAGCAGGAAAGGGAGAAGCAGTCTATCAAAAGCAGATAAAGGAAAGTCACACCATGGCCTGCTGTTTCTGCTATTTTGGATGATCAAGCTTGTGCGCAAATGAAATCATGACAGATTCATTTATATGAAATGGCCATCGCTGATCTCCTTGCCAGAAACTAGATTGCTTTTTTATTTAGGAGATTTGCAGAGCAGTCCTTAGCTTTTTTAGTTAGTGGCAAAATGGCACCTGGCCCAACTGCCTCTTCTCATCCCATCGGTGTTGCCAGTATCTTAGGACACATGCATTAAAATATATTTACAGTCAATTGAAGAAAATATTCTTCCATTTAAATATTTTAATCCTTTGTGTATTTTAATCCTTTGCAGACTGGGGGGTATCCCATTTAGCCCACGATGAATAGCTGGGTCGGTGTGAGTTCTGCAGTCACATAGAGAAATGAACAAAAACAGCAGTAGCAGAAACAACTTACCGGTGATTTTTTTTCATTCATGCCATTTGCTAGTATTGATTATTTCCAAAATGCCTGAAGCATTTTCATTGTTGGTTTCAGAGGCTAATTTATCGAACAACTGAAGTCAATAAATTGATTGATTGGAAACCGTAAGGGTATTCATCACCAAGATGGATGCTTCTTTAACACCAACCCGTGTTTCTTTTTTCTTTCTTTTCCATTCTTTTTTCTGAGGTTAGCTTATTTGCTAATTCCCACCGTCCCTTAGATGGCCTGCATGCTTGCTTATCCCAGGGACATGAGGTGGCTTTTCTGTGTCAGCACACATTCAGAAATCCTTAGCAAGGGGACAGGCTTTGGAAGAATGATGATCAGATAAGTGAACAGGTTTTGCAGCTTTATTTTGCACTTTGCGTCTGTTCCCTTTTCTTACAGGTGCCAGCTGTTGGTGTGTTTAGTGGAACAATAAATTCATTCATTCGTTGAGTATCCACTATGTACAAGGTACCTGTGTTAGGAACTGAGGGTTCAGAGCAAATTAGAAAAGACTCTTGCCCGGCTGGGCTTGCAATTTAATGCAACGTTCTAACCCTCCTTCATGGTTGCATATATGTGTGTGTGTTTGTGTGTGTGAGAGTGAGAGAGAAAACAGTGAAGATAAACACATCAAGTTTTACTATTGATGAAGCTATTTAGAGAATGTGGCTTTCAATTTAGCAACCCAAAGGGGCTTGCTAGTGAATACTTTACTCTTTCACGAGACTTTGAGGTCTGTGAGAGGTGGAGCCTTATCTGTTATGTTTTCACCATCGACACTGGGCCCAGCATAGTGAAAAATACAATATAACCAATATAAAAAACAATATAACCTAAGATTCATATAGCATGTAGCATGATACAAATAATATATAAATATATTTTATATACAAGTTCGTGCATACATATACATGCACACAGGCATATATGCATATATGTGTGTATATATAAATACATATATATATACACACACATATATATATTCACACAAATATACTTCTACATATATATGTTTAGAGAGAGTCTATTCTCTTTATTTGTGGCAATGGTCTACAGTCGCCATGAACACTAAATTACTGAATGCTAATTGCTCCTAGGGGAAATTCAGGTTTAGATTCCTGCAAGCCTCTGGTCACAGCATATTCATCAGCTGATCAAGACACAACCCTGCTTTGTGTGCATTTCTGTGTAAAGACTCATTATCTCATAGTCATTGTTGACTCATTCACACCGAACTCACAGCCGGCAGCAGCATGGCGCTTGCCTGAAAGAAAAGCATATCTGACACATGCATTTTCTCTGTAAGGTCCCCTGCAGCCTTCTCACCCTTAGGGACACCAGGCAGCTCAGTGGGGCCACATTAAGCAGCAAAAGTACCAACCAAAAGACCCCAAATACATAAAACGTGTCACAAGAAAGGTACCTGCTTATATTCTGAGCAGAAACAGGAAGGCAGAGAGGTCACCTTGTCCACTCTCCGTTGGGAGCACAGCCACTGGGTGACTCAAATGTTTTGCTGCTCTGAGCATGTATTCTGGATGATGGCAAAACCACCACGAGCATTGATTTTGGCATTACAGATGAATTTTAGCGAGTGACTGATTTTGCAACTCTGGAATCACGAGGACTGACTAGATACAGATATTCATGAAATTGCATCTTCTGTCTTTCTCAGTGAGTTCCAAGCTGTGGATTTGGCTCTGGGAGAGTTGTAATCCAAGTCTGAAGATAGTTTCAGATTTAGAGCAGGAGCAAGATCAGCCTTGTCCTCCCTAGCCCTGGGCTCAGCAAGCTAGATCTCCTCTCCCTGCCTTTACCAATTAGGCGTTTAAAGAGATGCAGATGGGTCCATGACTCAGCTGGTCTATGGGTCTGTGCACAGGTACCCACCATGTCCCAGAGGATGTGATTCTGGGGCTGGAGAAGAAATAGCCTGGAGATAGTACGTGAACAGAGAGTGTGGAAGCAAGAGGGACAACAGGTTGTCTGAGCATGACCCAGCATCAGTGGCCTCGCTCTCCACTTGGACCAGATTCTTGTCTCTCAGCTGTCACTCAGAAACCTGCCATCCCAACCTCCTAAAGACCATGCCTTTCCCAGCCAAATGGCTGTCCTTTCCAGGCAGGAGAGATCTGCCCCACCTCCGTATCTTTGGCAGCTTAAAGCTCTGCTCCTGGGCCTGGCGGACTCCCATAAATGCCTTCTTGATGGATTAACTGCCTGGAAGCTTTTTATACAGATTTTAAGTCAGACTCCACCCCCCCTTGTCAATTGAATAGGCAGATGCCCGAAATTCCTTTATTTGAGGAGAAAAGCTTTTCATCCTGTAATTAGAAAGGCAAGGAAAAGATCATAAAAATATTCAGTTGTAACAATTTCGTGTGAATGCTTTCCAGTGAAAATGTAATTAGTCAACACATGTAAATTACCAATTATGAGTTCCTTTTTGAGTTTGATGTGAAACCATCCTTCAAGTGTCTGAAGCAAGAGGAAATCTTAATAGCGAGGCTGCTTAAAAGTGTAGGGAGAAAATAGAACAGCCAATGAAAAAAAAAAAGAAAGAAAAAAGTAAAATTGACCAGTTTACATTTGATTGGACCTGAAAAGAATAAAGTATTAGCTGTGTTTGGCAGGATATTTGGATGATAGATCGACAGGTCAGTATATAAATGGAGATAGATAGATGGCTTCTGTCGGTCTTGCAACCTTGTACTTTGACCAACTTCAGTTTGACTGGACAAAGGGAAGAGAGCAGGGCATAACCTGATGAGAACATCTGTAAGCGGGGAAATCAGTATCTGTGTTTGGAAGGGTCCCTGTGTTATGTCTCCTTTCCTGGGGATCTCCGTACACCTTCCTCTTCCCCATCCTCCATCCTTTGCGCCATCCTGTTTCTTCGTCTGATTCCGGATGCACTTACTGAACGCACTGGACAATAATACTTAGAAGGATTCTAGGGTTTAGGCGGTTTTTATTTGAAAAATTCTAGTTTCCTTGTTTTGGCAGGATGGTGAATACTTGGGGAAGATCTAGCCTTCCATCAACAAATACACATTTTTTAATTAGAAAAATTCCTGAAGTAACATGGCATTAGAGAATGAGATAGTTTCAAGGGGGCACCATTATACATCCGCATCTGTATTTAGTGCACTGAGTTCACCACTAATACCAGTTCTCTCCTTCACCATATAATTGACCCTTTTATCTGATTTGCTCACCCTTCTCCCTTTTCCCTTCTGGTAGCCACAATTTGATTGCATTGACTAAAAGTCTATTTGTATTTGATTTGGTTCATTCATTTGGTTTCTCTGTGAAGCACGTAGGAGTAAAGTCATGTCTCTCTCCATATGATTGAAGCCTTATGGAGAGTTGCTGAAATTCTAGAGTCCCGTAGTGAGGACACTGAAGTTACTTCTGGTTACTTAAAAGTGGGTATCAGTGTTGCCTAAGGAAGTCAGTAACAAATGTTTAGTTTAATTAGTATTCTATTATTAAAGCACTTTTTTTAGTAGTTGTGCAAGACACCTTTGAATAAGTAGGCAATACAATTAGAATTGCCTGCTTACCACAGTGATAAGAGAAGAAAACTAAATTGTCAGAGAAATGAAGGACAATACTTCTTCCAGTCTGTTGAAGTTGGATTGAAAACTGATCATAATAATCCCTTATTTAAAATATTTTAACAACTTTCTACTTAAGATGAAGACCACACTTCTGCTTAGCTTACTGTATGAGTGAGCTTTTTAATCATTTGCCCTGGGCTAGCCTCAGTGACACCTGAATGTGCCATTTTCCTTGTCACTTTGGCACATGGGGCTCCTTCTGCTTGGAAAGTCCTCTGTGCCAGATTCACCTGTCATCTGGTCTCCTTTACTGAGGTTTTGTCCTCATAACCTGTAGCAAAGGCGTTCCTGATTCACCCACGAGAAGTTGATGTCTTCTACCTCAGTGTTCCCATAGTATTTTGTAAACAACTCCAGTAACACAGTCGACTTACTGTTTGCATGTGTGTTTTTCCATGCTGGACTGTAAGATCTTTGCGGCCACGAGCAGTGTCTTCTTCCTATATCTGGTTTATAAATTCTCATCCTGGTTGAGTGTCCCTCTCTGGCACATAGATAAGTAAATGTTGATGAAATGAATGCATGTTTTCATGTTTGGCTCATATTTCTTCACAATTCAGTTTTTCATATCTTTACATACTTTTATCATTCATGAAATAATTATCACCTCCTTCTGAATATATTGCACGTTTCATACTTACCTGCATAATACTGACTCATTTTAGTACTATTTATCTTAGAAGTATTTTTGTAATTAAAACAAGATTTCAGCACACTGTTAATATATACTCTTTGCCATGCACTCTCAGACAGAGAGGGCTATGACAGACTGCACCGTGTGCTCCTGGCCAGATTGCATTAGTACATCCAACTGCAAACTCTTTCAGACAAGGAGTCCACCGTATATTATGAAATGAGTGGCTTCTGCAACACATAGTTTGGTCTGCACTGTTCCCTCTGTCTGTCCCATATTTCACATTCTGGCAAACTTTTATGCAAAGTAAAAGTATCCCATCCCTTTGGATGTTGAATGTGGGTTTTATTGTGACTTGTAAGTCCTCCTAGTGATGTTCTAGAAAATAGAGGATAGTATCTATCAGGAAATTAGGGATAGGTAGAAGTCCCTTGACATTATGAAGGACACTTCCATCATGGCCGACTCAGCAGGAGGTCTAATAGTTAAGAAACTATGGCGTGTCCTGATGACTTAATGGTTAAGTTCACCAGACACTGTCCACAGACATCCCAAGGACCTGCGTTTGTGACTGGAGCCAGGGAAAACAGCCAAGATGAACAATGAAATGCAATTTAAATGAAGTGTGTCTTCCTTTCTCTTCCTGCCTGTCTGTCTCTGCACATTTTCATTCCTGCCTGTATCTTTCCTTTAAAAAAAAAAAAAAAAGGAAGGACATGAAAGCAACTCTGGTAGAAGGTGTGTCATAATTCCAGGGAGATTTTGAGGAAGGAGAAGGATCAGCTGCCACACCATGATGCATCTTTGTGGAGAGGAGTATTTAATGACTTCTTGTCATGTGACTTGCATTCCAGCTAATTCTCTTTGTGCTCCAGTCTCAGACCACACCACCATCCCCTGCTTTTAGCCTGTAATTGAGGCGGGTGTATACTCTTAGAATTAGATGCAATCCTGTAAAACATATGATGGGAGAGACACAAAATAACAAACTAGCAAGAGGTAATGATAAAAAATAAATACTCAGCTTATTCGTCTTTTCATTTAAAAATACGTTTCTCCTTTATACTTGCTTTCTTAAGCATTTAGCCCTACAGCTTTGCTTACATAATAGCATCATAACATTGCGAGTTATTTCTAATTTACTTAGCTTACATAGTACTAAATATTTGCTTCTATAATATTATATAACATAAGTGAATGATTACTAAAATGGACATTAAAGGAAGCATCCCTATTTAACAGTAAATAATGGCACTAAAATAAAATGAATATATAATTGAAGCAAAAATTTCAAGGGTAATTGAAAAAAATGTGAAAAGTCTTTCTTTATATTTTTCAGGAGCCCATATATTTTTCCCATGGTTTTATGGGTTCTTAATAAGCAGTCATGTGGATAGGATCCATGAATCTGCAAACTTGGCTTTCTTTAAAGATGAAGCTCCCATCTTTATTCTAATTCGGATCATTTTACCTTACATCAAAATGGGTTATTCCTTCTGAGATCTTCCCTCAATTTTTCAGATTCGTTCCTTCATTCCAAAAATTTTCAGAGAAGTCTTCTTATATACCTAGATATTGCCCTCAGTGAATGTAGCAAGGAAGGGAGGAAATGAACAAGCAGAGGGTCTGTGCTCTCAGGCAGCGCGAGAAAGTGAGAAGTAAAGAGGGTCAGTTACCTGGGGAGTAAGCTGGGGTGGGCTGAGGGTGACTTTCCGGGATGGGGCAATGGGCAAGGCCTTAGGTGACGTTGGAGCACCTGGATGCAGTTACAGTATCAGCCACTGAAGTTTCTTCTGTAAGGCTCCGCAGGTGCCCAGGCTCCATGGCAGGAACCCACTTGGCAGTGTGAGGACCTGCAATGAGGCCAGTGTGGCCGGAGCAGAGTGGAGGCTGGCCTTGGTGGCCATTGTAAGGATTTTATATTTGATTCTTCTGTGATAGTACACTTGAGGAGCTTAACTAATCTTCTGTTTTGCTGGCTGCTACATTGAGAATAGACTACAGGGGGCGAACAACATGAGGTTTGGGAGACCAATTAGGAGGCCACTGCAGAGCTTCAGGTGCCTGCATGATAGCCCAACTCGACTTCATTTCCCCAACATGCAGTTGTGTCTTGGCTGCAATAATCCAGATGATTCACATGCATTAAATACTCTCAGTCTGTTATCCCAATTTTACACTTCATGAAGACTGGATTCAAAATGACCACAGGGACTATTCATGGTCATATTACAAGTATATGTTTCCTATAAAGCCTCATGATTCTCCAACTAGTTCAGTATTGTGAAACCCAATTACAATGACCACATTAATTTAAGATTCGTTTTCCCCCAGTGTTAGCCAACAAATGAATTCTAGAACAATAGAATATTTCCAGTTGAAATGAAGACATATTCATTTTCAGCTCTCATTCTCATTCTCTTATATTCATACTCAACTTATATTCATTCTTCATTTCCTAAAACTTGCATCCAACCAATTCTTATTAAATTATTATACCTGTAAGTGATTTCTATTAATCAATTTCCAAATATACAACATAATCGTATATATTAAAAAAGGATGTAAACTCTAATATTGTTTACTAGTGTTCTATTTAGAAACAGTACATATTCAGTGGACACATCCTCATGTTTTCTGGTAAACATTCTTTTAAACAGGGAAATTGGTAATAAACCCTGATGCGATGAACTTATTAAAAGAAGCATAGGTATATCTGTATGGGAGATCAATGCCTCACATTTATTTTTTCATCAAGCAATACTCAGGGTAGGTGCTACTGACCTGCACACATTCACATAATAATCATAACTGGGTTATGTCGTTCTAGAGGATTATTGCAGATGTAGGGTAGCAGGTTGACTGATATGAAGTAGGGAAGAGGTGTCTGAGTGCCTGCTCTGGGACAGACCACCTGGGATAGAGGTCAGACTCTGCATTTAATAAACATGTGACTTTAGGCAAATGGTATATTGAAACCTTGAAGCCTCTCATGTCTCCACTCAGTGGAATAAGCATTGTACCAGCCTCGTAAGATGGCTGTGAGGATTAAATAGCTAATACATTCAAAGCCTAGAAAAGTCAACATGGCAAAACTAAATATAGGTGAGTTTTTGCTATAATATCCTCTAGCTTGCTGCCTGAAGTCTTGATGCACTTTGTCATGAAATTTCGTACAGAAACCTCTCATGACCTATATGAGAAAAATCTGCCAGGTCCATATTTGATTTTTCAAAAATAAAATGCTTGTGTGACAGAGGAGTTCATACATAGGTATTGCTACTAAAGAAAAAATGAGACCTCTAAGAATGAAACCATGCCATTTTGTGGACTGCTCTTTTTCCTAGATGTTCTTTCTTAATGTTTAAAAAAAAAAATGGAAAATCAGTCATTAGTATTTGCAAGTCACGGATATGTAAAATACCTAACTGTAAGCCTTCTTTATTTGCATGGGCAAATTCAGGGAGAGATCTTTAACCCCACTGGCTTTCCAAAGTCCTGTATCAAACAAATCAGGAGGTACAGTAAATACTCATTTTCTGCCAACCCCAGACTGCCATCTGATTTGCAGGTGTCATTTAGTATCTGGGCCAATAACAAGAATGAAATTTTATTTGGGACATTGTTCACAAATGATGGTTCCTATGACTTTTTATTTGGTTAAATATTAAGAATATTTAATGAATGCAATATTAGCTTTTCCTTGTAGATTGGTGAGTTCTTTTTTTCATTTATTGCATACACCTTTTCTAAGCATGCTCTATTATTCAGAGGTGTGTGGTTGGTTCTGTGGATGTTTCAAAGGCTCTAGAAAAATAAGTCTGTACCTCTGTGAAAACTGATGGCGATGAAGTGGATCTTCATATTGTTACTCAAAACATGAAACTGCCATTTTCTTAGGTCGAATATTGACTGTTCCCTCTAAGTCAACCTAAGTTCTATTTGTGTGTATATGTATATGTACACACACACACACACACACACACACACGCACGCACACACGCACACATATAAGAGCAAGGTAGGCTGCAGGCTGGAAGGAAGAGAGAGGAGGAAGAAGCATTTTATTGGGTTAGTTGTTCATTTTAGTTGTTCCCCTGGGCCCAGGCCATGAGCCAGGGCCTTGGGTTGTATGTGGCCTACTTCCCAGGCATGGGCTTAACACCTGAGCCACCAGGGCATGTCAAAAACTGTATTTTTTCCATAGCTAAAATAAAAAGGCAGTTCCCTTGTTCTGAGGCACAATAGCGTAGATGAACGAGATTGAAGAAGAGAGGGGTCTCTTCAACCTGTCACAGCTGTGTAATTTTGTAAAGCTAATAAGCTTCATAACCTAATTTCAGGATGCCTGTTGTTCGCATTGCCTCTATTTGTGTTTTAGAATCCAGCTCGTAAACCCTATAATTAGGAAGAAGTATCAAAGTGCCTACTTACACACTTTTTATTTGTTTTCTAGGGTTGTAATGGTCTATAAGTGCTTGCATGGCTGACAATTCAGCAAACGGAATAGTTCCCAAATACCCTCATTGTGCTTTCTTGATGTTGCTTTCTGTTTCATTCCTCACCTTGAAGCTATTCAGTTTTTCCCAGCTTTAATTCCACTCAAAAGTAGGAAAATTGTTTATTTTCAATTAGTTTTACATAGCTTGATAGTTTCCCTTTGCCATTTTAAAGGGACCAAAGAAAATTAAAATCAAAGACAGTAGGTCATTTGACTTCGACGAGTCAGAAGATTGCTACTTTCTTCTCCGTGTAGGAGACTTTTTGAAATTTGTCTCTTAAGTCATCTGCCTCTAAATTCTTGGCATTGTATGCAGTTAGATGCTGGCAGCTGTTGAAAAGCTAGTCCCTGTTCTGCATGCATCTTTATTATTTTTTTCTAATGGTAATTTTTATTATTTCTTTTGTTTTCATTGCTGTCTGTATTTCAGGGTATTGAAATGACACCTCAGTCTGTGAGTCTTTCTTGCCACACACAACACCAGATTTCCAATGTCCTTTATCACCATCTTGTTCCCGCTGTCCTTCCTGGTAGCCAGTTTCCCATCCTGTGAATTTTGTTGGGGTTTGTTCCTTGGTTTTGTTTCTTTATGCTCCACATGTGAGTGGACTATGCTGTGTTTCTCTTTTCCTTTCTGGTTTATTTTGCTTAGCATGACCCCCCCCACCAGTTCCATAAAGAGTACATAGCACAAGTCAAATTTAATTGATTTTGATGACAGGTGCCAACTCCTGGACAGAAGCTACATAGGACTGCCCTGTCTGGGGAGAAGGTTTTATTTCTCTTCCGTCTGACCCTAACATTGATAAACTAGTAGGGGTGATGTTTTCGACAAGTTGAACCATCTGGGAGATTTAAAAATCCTGAGATCAGATTGGACCCCCAGACACTTACATCAGAATCTTCTGGTGTTGGGATCTGGGCCACAGAGATTTTTAAAACTAACCAGGTGATGATTCTGATATGCAGCTAAGAATGGAAATAATGGGCTTAGAACAGATACACCCCAATGAATATTTAGTTGTTGTTAGAGATATAAATTATACGTAATCAGTAGAACAGATATGGTGCACTGAATTTAAATGGACTTTAGTCTGAAGTTCAGGTCTCTCACTTGTTATGTGACCTTGGGTGAGTTACTTAAATAGTTTTGAACTTCTGTTTCATTGTTTTTCACATTTTACAGATGACTGTCTTGTTGTGAGAACTAAGTGTTCAGGCCTGTCCACCAGTAGATCTCAGTGAATCTTAGCTCGTTTCTCCCTTCCTTCCTTTAATATAGCGTGTATTTCAGAGACTACGTCAGTGATTAAATATGGGACTTTTCTCTCCTGGTGTTGACTTATGGGTTCGTTTATTTTATTTGTGTAATCATTTGTAATATGTATTATTTTATAATATGAATTTCTGACATAATTAAAAAATATCTTGGGATATAATATTTATATTTGACATATTGATGCTTACATAGTCATTATTATTTTACTTTGTATTTCTTTACTAATATTTCCTTTTCCCCACAGTCTGGATATGGTATCTGTATCCTTAGATTTTACATAGTCCAATCTTAGCCGTTGAATCGTAGGGGAACACCTTCCTTTATATTTTGAAACAATTTTACCTTTTATTACTATTTCATTCAGTTACAAGAGTGAAGCAATTCTAGGGTGCAAAAAGATTCAAGAGTTTACATCTACTCTTTGCTTAGCTTTCTCTAAAGTTAGCATCTTGCATAACCATAATAATAATATCGAATCAGCATTGGTGCAATGCTACAAACTAAGGATTTTATTTCCAGTTCATTGGTTTTCCACTAACATCCCTTTTCTGATCCAGGATTCAGTCCAGGGTCCCACATTGCATTTAGTTGTCATGTCTCCTTAGTGTCTTCCATTCTGTGGCAATTCTTTGATTTCCTCGATTTTGTGACTTTGACATTTTGCAGAGGACTGCTCAGCTACTTTGTAGAATGCCTCTCAATTTAGAATTTTTCAGAGGCCTACCTGTGGGTCAGTTGAGCTGATATACTTTTGGAATGGAAATGATAGAAGGAATGTGCCCTTTTTATTATTAGGGTGACTTTGGTATGCAGGGGATCTTTGCATAATGAGTCGAGTGAGTGAATCGAGACATAGTATAGGTAGCTGAATTCATTTTCTAGGGCTGCCTTAATCAGTGTCACTGAATGCGGTGCCGTAAACAGCAGGAATGTATTTTTGGAGATCGGAAGTCGAAGGTTCAAGTGTTGGCTAGTTGCTTTGCTTTGGAGCTTCTCTCCTTGGATTGTAGATGGCTGTCTTCTCCTTGTGTCTTCATATGGTATTAACTGCAAGTGTGTGTCCTCGTTTCTTCCTCTCATAATGACACCAGTCATGTTGGACTAGGGTCCACCTCAATGACCTCACTTAGTCTTAATTACCTCTAACAGCCCATTCTGAGGAACTGAGAGTTAAGACTCAGGGTGGGAACATAAATAGAAGAGGCAAGGGGTTTAGCTAGGAGAGTAAATGGATCTACAGTTTCTTGAAAAATTGGAGAAAATGGTCAGAAAAAACAGTGAAATGCCATGAGGACAGAAACTCAATGGGAGAACCACACTGTGTCACCATTAAATAGAAGACAGTTGGCTGGAGAACATGGTGGGGTGGGGTGGGTGAAGTGCTGTTTCTTGGAGTTATAAATGGTTAAAAACATCATGAACCACTATTCCAGCTATAAAAGTCAACATGATATGGGATGCTGCAAGATATTTAAAGGTACAGAAATCTTTTTTAGGAAACATTTAGAAGGGTTTATTCAGCCAAAAGAAGAAATTGCTGATGGGGGATTTAATTATTGCCAAGTCCTGTTTGTGAGGGAGTTCTTAACCCAAGGACAATGACCAGATGTTTCAAAACTTTACAGAAACAGATTTCAAGTAAACAGGCTTAAATAGCAATGAATAAAATTTAGATTAGATTAGAATAAAATTTTTCAGACAGAAAGCATGGTTAAGTACCGAAAAGGTTGCAGATGGAAGAAGCGTAATATTATAAAAGGAGTTGAAGTTAGACACACCTTGTTTTAAATAATAACTCTACCACTCAACTGCGTGATCTTGAACAAAAGGCTTAAGCCCTGTAATAACACTCCTGGCCTCATTATTTTTAAGGACTAAATGAGTGACTGTAAGTAATTTTAGCAGATTTAATAATATATATGTAGCAGATTAAGAAGAAAACTTGTGGCTCACTGTTAGCTTGATTGATGTTATTTTCTCCTGTATGTAAGTTTATCTCTTAGGCCATCTTTCACTGTTCTCTGCTCAGCCTGAACTGGTCTGCCTGGGGTGTTCTTCGAAATTCTAGGAAGTGACTTTTCTGGTCCCTTCAGCTCTGAAACTTTACATTTTCTGTCACAAAGCGGTAGGGTGACTTAAATTTCTAACCCTCTAAGAATGCAAGTAAAGTAGATATGCTTTAGGTTCAGTCGCAAATTATAGGGACTAGACAAACTCCTTTTTGCTGTCGGAATGCTACAGAACTTGTATTTGAGAAAAGGCATGAATTATTTGACAAATCATAGTTTATGAAATTCAGCTATGGTTAACCACTGTGCATTACTGGATTTCACAGAAGTAGTTTTCTATTGTAGATTTCAACCCTTTAACAGATAATAAATCCTGACAGAAAGGCATAGCAAAATAGAGGGGCTCATTCATAGAATCCAAATTGACGTTGATCACTAGGCTTTTACAGTTGGATGTAGTGTCTTTTCTGTGTAGTTTCTCTCTGAGACAACAGTGCAGCGAGTGTCTTAGCAGAGTGAATGCTACAAGTATGGGGCTCACATGTGGGGCATTCTCCTTTCCAGTTTGGGGAACACTTTTTAATCTTTCAATTTCCCATCTATGAAATTAGAACAAGGCTAATGTCTGGTTTTATTGGAGTTGTTTGTTTTAAAAATAAAGTAGACATCTCTCAGGACTCATCAGTGAGGGGAGTACAAATGATATATCTGACTATTCAAATTCAGGATCCCTTTGCCTAGAAGACTCTAGTAGCTGAATTCTCTTCTTCCTGGATTCTGAAGGATTACCTTCTTTATCTAATATTTTTCTATGATGGGGTCTCTGTGTGCCTCTGACCAGGCAGGGTACTATTTGGCTTTGTTCCACTTCAGAGAGTTGACTTTAGTCTCGTCAGGCGTGTAGGCCTTATTGCCAACGTGATTAAGTACCTCCATCCCAAGTGTCTGCATGTGTTGGTCCTGGGTTCCTGCTGCTACACCACTGCCCTCTATGATACTCCAAGGGCCCTGATGTTCCTACCACCTTGAACTTCCAGTCGTTCCCTACGACATGACTCCAAGATGGGTCAGACAAAGTACAGCCCCTATACCAACTTGTCATTGGCCATAGCTTTGACCTCTCTCAAGATGGTAGGCCCACTCAACCATTCCATCCCAAGCTGCTCCTTGATCAGCCACATAATATTGCCCTGCTGGCTGACAGGATGTTCTTTAACCAGCTCCCTACCTGCCTCAGGTTTCAAAGGCATGTTTCCTCCACCATCTGTGGCTACTCTTGAGATAGATTCCTTGATGTCCAGGCCAAATATAACAACACTGAGAGGATGGAGTTCCCTTTTTCTCAGTTTAGACCTGCCCTTCAGTTTTCACTGCCGGCTTGCCAGGATGATGCGCAATAGGAATGCCTGATTTCCTCAGATCCCACCCTCCACTCCCAGAGGTGTGGTTTCAGCCTTTCCCTCCCCAAAGACACTCAACTTCAGAAAGCTGTGTCCTCTCTTTTTCTAAATTAAAAAAGCAAAGCCAGGTCCTTTAATTTAGACATTTCTCGTCATCTGTAGATTTCATTTTTGCCCAGTGCCAGTTGTTGGACTTGTAGATTGAACTTTGTCAAGCCCGGTCCAGTTTCTATTTAGAGATCTTCCACCGTCTGAATGTTCTCAGGCTCTGCTTACCTGTGAGCAAACAGCTTGCATAAAACATACACCTGCCCACAAGAACAAGCAATGGTTGGCAAGAACTATTTCTCCATTTAGAAGACCATGTTTGGAGATATAACTCTTGCCTATTACATAAATGCCTCTTACAGGCCAAATTTAGTTCCTTAAAACCTCTGCTTCTCAAACGTTCCACTCTGCAATATAATTTTTGTTTCATATTTGCCTAACTCAATGGTCCACACCTGTGCCTTTCCCAGAACAAAGTGGTCCTCATGAAAAGTATATTTCATTTATTCCATTTCATCCCCTCTAGGTGAAAACTTTGAAATTAATAGGTTTTTCCTCCTTGTTAAGATGCCAGATTCAAATCCCTTTACTGAAGGGAATATTGCTCTGCCCCATCCTCTGCCCGTGACCTGGAACTAGACATTTCCATTTCTTTTTGCCTTTACCCCTTTCCTTTCAGTAGTGAAATATTTACTATAGTGATATGTTATCCTTATCGTGGACCAGCTAGAGTGTTTCCTTATGTAAGAATGAATAGATGCACCAAGTCCTTCAAAATTATGACTTAATGAAGCCTGTAGAAATATGCAAATTGCTTTAGTGGGTATAGATTACATTTACTACGTATTTTAAATTGCTGACCTCATACTGAGAAACTTTATTGCATTATATTTAATGATGTATGTCATCACATCTTAACAAATAATGAGAAATCTTATTTTTCCTCTTATCCCTTTGTTCTTCTCTCTTAAATAATATCTTCTCTTTTATATTGTTAATAAAGGGAAAAGCCTTGGTATTGAACTATGGTTCATTGGCTAAAAGGAGTTCCAAATTATTTGAATTATTTATTGTTCTGTAGCATTTGCATTCTCCTCTGAGTTTAGAAGATTATTTGTAATGCAGTAATATTATAACTAGACCTGCTCCAAAAAAGCTAATGGAGCTAGAAAATAAAAGTGGCACAGGCCTCCATCAGGAGGAAATCATCAGTTTCTTTATACAAAATGTCCTTTAGTAAAAGGTCAGCAAACTCATCTTCATTCTTATAAAATGTGGGCAGAAAGGAGAAGAAAGTGAAAGAACAAAAATGAGAGAATCGAAATTACTTATAATTATATCTCTGTGCAGTAATAATAACTTTATTACTCTGCTGCATACGTGACTTGACATTCTACACGAGCTGTATGAAACTAATACCAGTAAAGCGATAAAGACAATTGCTAGCAGTTGTATAAAATGAAAGGTCTTTAAGCTCTTTTTAAAATATTGAAAAGCCTAAGTCAAAAGTATCTGGCAACTTTCCCTGCTCTTTTTGACTTGAAATCCGAAGGAGGCCTCTTTGGTGAATAAATAATAATAATAAAAGAAAGAAGTTGGGAACTAGTTGAAGCCACAGATTATTTCTATTTGTTCTTTTTAAAAAATTGTTTGTTTTTCACTGATGCTGTGGTTTATGTTTTCATTTGAGGTAAACTAATCAGATGATAATAAAAAGCTCAGTTCTTATAAGTAAGTCTACCACAAACTTGTACTTAGTATTCTAGCTCTAGCAAGGGTGACAAATTTTAGTAGACAATGGCATATGCGTTTTGCCGTGTTTTCTAAAGCTAGACTAGAGTTTGATGAGGATGCTAATGATCTGATGCATTTGTAAAGGACCCCTAAAATGACCACCTGTCTGGTTGAACGGTGTCCCCACAACCCCATTCATATGCTGACATCCTAACCCCAAGTACCTCAGAATGCTATTTGAGGAGAGTCTTTAGAAAGATGTAGTTAAATTAAAATGACATCCTTTGTGTGGTCCCTAATCCAATAATTGATGTCATTGTAAGAAGAGAAAGTGTGTACAGACACAGACTGAGGGAAGACCATGTAAGAGAGGACAGTCATCTCTACAAGCTAAGGGGAGAGGCCTCAGAAGAAAACTGATCTCACCTTGATCTCAGCTCCCAGCCCCCAGAACTGTGAGAAAATAAATGTTTGCTGACTCAGCCACCACAGTCTATGGAGTGTTACTGTGGCAGACCTAGCAAGGGAATACACCACCCACTTTTTTCTTCTGTTGTGCTACCTGTCAACCCTAATTCTTACAGGATTGTTCAACTTCCTGCCTTCCTTGACCAGCGGTGGTCTCAGCCTTGGGCTTAGTTGTGCAAATGAGTCTCCAGAGCAGCCTTGCTCTCCCATCAGATGACTGATTGTCCTTTAAATACAAGTGACATTGACCCAGGCTTGAAGACTCATTCTGATGGGCATCAGGAAGTGTTCACAGAGGGCTCTGTCTCACAGGCGCTTCTTGTTGCTGGTCCTGGTCTCTAATCTTTCTAGGTCTTGACTTACCAAGTGTTTGGAGATCTGCAGCTTTGCCTCAAGCTTCTCACCCTTTCTGTGGGTTTGTTGTTTGTTTTGTTTTGGGGTGTTGATCTGATCCCTGGCTAGAATTAACTTTACTTTGATTCTTTTTATGAGGACTGAAATTAAAAAAAAAAAAATTATTGAAAGAACATTGTATCAAAACTATATAGGTTTAAGGTATGAGAACTGGACATTCTTTATCACTTATGGACTTATATTCTAATTGGTACTCCAATTATTTTGCTCATGTTTTATCTCCCCTTGACATATATTATTAGTGCCTTGAATAATTCTCTTCACAGATTTTTAAAAGGCTAGCTGAATGAATTCTAGATGTGATGTCTTCTTTCTTGATCAGATAATGCCTGTTTACACCGCTAACTGAGCAGTTTGTCTTGATTTAAAAAACACATTTTTGTTGACTTGACTTGATTTTTCTTTCCTTTCTCTAGGTACATTCTCAAACCGCTCCTCAAGCCCAATTTATTTTATCTCCTCTTTATCTGAGCATCAACATTTGATGCTAAACAATCCCTTGAAAAGGCATTTTGGCGATTTGAAAAGTGAAAATTCAAAACGTGGTAGTTAAATTTCATCAAAAGTTAACATGGTGTAAAGAGACAATTGAAAAATGGAGGCCCTTTTAACATTAAATTCCTCCCAGTTGTTCTCCGTTCATTCTAAAACTTGATCGCTTCATTTTTCCAAGCTCCCATTTTCCCAGGATAGGGGTGTCATCTCCATTCCTTTCCAAGGTGAACCCCTCTGTGGAATCTGTCAGTATTTCTCCATGACTGATTTTCCTGGGCTCTTGTGTTCTTTTAAATGCTTCCTCTCTCTTGCTCACCTGACCAACTACCCATTCTTCAAACCTCAGTTCTCCACTTTCTTCTTTGAGAGGTCTTCTCAGACTCCCATATGACCCCTAGCTCCGCCTTTCCTTGTGTGTCTTCTTCAAATGGACATCCAGCTATTAAAACTAATAACCCAGGATAATTGTCTGCTTCCCAAGCAACCTGTAAGATAAGTCCTTTGAGGCAGGGAGAGACCAACACAGAGCTAGGATTTCTCACTCATTGGTTAAAGCCATAGATGGAGAATTCCCTCACTCCTCTGGTCCCTCAGCCCCTATTTCTAAGCAGGAGCCTTTCTTCAAACCTGCTAATAAACTTTAGTCTCATATAGAAAAAGTTTGAAAGAAGGGTGAAGAAGAAAAATAAAAAGGAAACAAATCTCCTTTTGCTTAGTCTTCTCCTAACTCACAACCATATGTTTCCACTTAAAATAAAAAGCCATACTTAGAACAAAATTCTATTCTTTATACCTTATTTCTCATTCACTCCTAAACCTCCCCATTTTGGCATTAACTGTCTCACATTCACTGACGTTGCTCTTGCGAAGGTCACATGTGAACTCCAAAGTGCAATGTCAAAGAGTCTTTCCAAGCTTTCTTTGTCTGATCTGTTCACAGCAGTAGGCTCTTGGCTGACCTCTTCTTAAAAGTCTCTAATCAATTTGGCTTCTAAAATGTTGCTCTTTTCTAATTCCTCTCCCTCTTCCCTCTCTTGTTCCCTTTGGATGCCTTTTCTGCACCAAACTAAAATTCAGAACACCTAAATCCTAATTCCGAGCTCTTTTTAGTACTGCCTTCTGTTTTTCTAGGACAGCTATTTGTTTTATCAAAAAACCTTTACAACCAAATTTATCGGCAGAGTTATTTTGTCAGTCCTCTGGAAGAGAAGCTGGTTAGCATTATCATTTCCTGTCTAAATTCCTAATTTCCCTGTCTTGCAAGATTTGGAGTTTGTCTTCAAATTGTAGTGTATTTATCTTTATTTTTAAATTAGAGTTCACATTTACAACTATGTTTATTGTCTCATGCTGTGTTCAAAGTATTGTATACCATTATCAGTGTCATTTATTGATTAAAAAACGTGTTCTGGGCTGAGTGGTTTTCCCTAATGTCATATGTTGAGACCTTAATCCCCAACACTTAGAACATGACTGTTTGGAAGTAAGGTCTTTAAAGAGATTATTAAATTTAAATGAGGCCTGTAGTGTGGGCCTGAAATTGATCTGACTGGTATCCTTATAAGAAGAGGAAATTTGAATACAAAAAGATAGATAGGATGTGTGCACAGAGGGAGACCACATGAGTAGCCAGTAAGAAGGTGGTCATTCACAAGCCAAGGAGAGCGACCTCAGAAGAAACCAACCTGCTGACACCTTGATCTTGAATCTCTAGACTCCAGAAATGTGAGAAAGTCGGTTTCTACTGTATAAACTACCAATCTGTCATGTTGTGTTACAGCATCCCAAGAAAATTAATACAACCCAGTTGCAAAGGTAAACACTTAGATATATATTTTTGATAAAGTTGAAAGTGAGGGATACTAATTTTATTTCATTCTTTCATCTTATTCTCTACTTCATTTTTCCTCTCAACCCTCTTGTTATCCTCGCAAATTCGCTGTGGGAGCGGACTTTAGGACAGTGTTCTAGAAGGCCATGGTAATCCCTAAATATATCTTAAGAGTGTTTCTCAAGCAATTTAAGCCACCCTGTGTTCTGTTTCTTCTTTGTCCCTTTAATAGTCAACTCTTTCTTTTATTCTTTGAGTGCTTTGTTTACCGACTCCAGATGCCTCCCCACATCACACATCCAGATCATCTCTCTTCTCCTTAGGAGGTGAATTTCCCCTCCTTTCAAAGATCTCTCTGACTAGTCAGACTACACTAATCTCTTCCTTCTCCATCCTCAGTCCCATGGTTCCTCCTCTTCCCAGAGTTTGCTTACCAGTTGCTGAATATCATTATTAATTGTTTGATTTGATTGTTAAACCTCTTCAATATGGTGCCTTCTTTGCCTTAAAGATTTTGTATTTCATGGAGGTGAGGAAAGTGTTATGATTCCTTGTCATTTCTACTCTCCCCCACCACTTCTGCCATGTTGCCATCTCAGGGGAACTCGAAGACCAGCGACGCACATGGGGATGCTTAATCCTTGAATTAAATTCGGAGGGCTTAACAGCTCTACTTCCTCATGACTGGACTGGTAGAAATTATCAACATCTGTTTTCGGAAATCAAGGGCATGTTTGAATAAATGTTTTATTTATTATGCTAGACTAAACCTTTGTCATTTCTTGTGGTAGTAAGCTCATGATATGCTGGGAAAAGAGAACTGCTTTTGGCGGTTCAATACATCTGATGAAAAGGCGCTTCCATTATTTAAGGGGAACTTTTGTTTTCCCAGTAACTCTGCTGGGGATACTTCTCATGTTAAAAAGTATGAGGATTGGTCTCTTTTCTAATTTTTCTTTCTTGCTTGTGTAAATGCACAATAAATTCCTTTGACAGTCAGAGGCACAGACAAATGTTACTGAAAGTCTCCAACCTGTCTTAGGGAGGAGTAACACTTTTAACAGTGAACTCACTGGGGACACTCTTTGTTATGATGTCATGACTTTTTACTCTTTACAAATGTCAGCAACATTCATCTTTTAAGAGTTTCACTGCTCTAAACATACATTTCTTGCCACTGGTTCATTCATTCAATATATACTCCACTGTGTCCAGGGACTGATGTCTGTTTTCAGTTTAAGCTGGTTCTTGTGTCTTAATACACTCTATTTGTTGTATAATAATTTGATTTCCTTCCTCCTTACCTTTGGTATATGACATAGGAGCTTTTAGTAGGCTTTATATATATATATATATATATATATATATATATATATGTATGTGTGTGTACACTCACATACATGTATATATACACATATATGCATATATATTCACATGCACACACACAAATTTTAACCATATTCTGACAAAAATCTCAGGCTCTCAGTATTTCTTCATCCTGCCTATTCTCATGTGAAGCTCTTATTTTGTAACTAATTTTTGGAGAGGTGAAATGAGGTCTCATAGCTATGTAGGCATGGAAACAGAATCCATATCCAGATCTCATAACTTTCAACTTGTGCTTCCTCTCCCACCCCCTTTCCTTTTCCATCCTCTCCCCTCCCCTTCCCTTCTGTCCTGTCTCCTCCCCTCGCCCCCTCTGAGCTCCCTTGCTCCCTTTTTCTCTTTTCTTATGTGTCTCACATGTAGCTCACTTTAGCTCAGCATAAGTCATACTCAGGCATGCCAATGTGATTCACACTGCTCTGTGAGAGGAGATGACTTACAGAGGCACGCCACTTTGGGAAAAATAGGTTGACTCCATTCAGGGGCCTCAGAGGTTTTCCAGACCAATCATGCCTGTAGGTGATTCTAATGAAGCTTCTCAGAAATCTTGAGACATCGTTCAGGTGATTCTGAATTCGGAGGCCTTTTCTGCTTTAAAACATTATGATTACACAGGGCCTCTTGAGCCCTTGAAGTAAATCTTGTGCTTGAGTACAGGCAGTGGAAAGAACAATGGGTGCTGTGGGCTTAGTTCTGGCCCTGTCACCGTGTGGCCTTGGTCCTCTTTGTCTACTGGACACATGTAATCATGCCCATAGAGAGCTGTTGTTAAGATCCAGCAAGATAATGCGTGTATTTCTCAAAAGTATAGAAGTATCAGATATTATATTTGACCCAGTGAGGTAATCTCTTAAATTAGAGCAAGATGCATTTTAAACACAATCCGTGGTTCTGCTTATCATGTGGAAATGGAAGGGGAGCTATAATTTGAAAAGTACATATGCTGAGTGGTTTTAAGACACGATTTAAAGAACTTCCTTGTAAATCACAGGGAGCAGATAGCACGCATTAGCGGGGAGGACACAGACTCTGGGATCAGAGTGCTCACTTCATACCTCTGACACTTAGCAGCTCTGTGGTCCTGGGCCAGCTCCTGAACCTCTCTCTGCCTCAGCTTCCTGCAAACTATAACTGGGACTATTACGATTCTTTGCCTAAGGATTGTGTGAGGATTGATTGAGTTAGGATGTAAATGCTTGGAGTGGTATGCATAGTTTAACTAGATGCATGGTCAGTGTTCCATTTGTGTGGTTGCCAAGAGTTAATCTGCCATTATAGCAACATCAGTAGGTGATCTGCACATAAGAGATGCTAGTTATATAATCCATTCATGTCAGTCTGTCTGGGTCATTTTGGGTAGTCAGTGGTCAGTTTTCTCTTTTACTTTTTGATAGGTAGACACAGCTAGATAAAAACATAGCAGAACTTTATTGTGGGTGTGCTGAATTGGGACAATTTTTGAAAGCCTTGGGACTAGTTTTATGATATATAGTAGCATCAAATATGAATATAGTAATATGCACCATTAATGCTGGTAGATATTCTTCAGGCCAATATTGCCTGTTTCCTTTTTGTCCTCGGTCTAGCCATGAAGTTACTTTACCCTTTGATAGAAGCAAAGGGAGGGAGTGGTCTTAGTCTGTGTTAGCGGATTGAACTTGTACTTTTATCTCCTCTTGTTTCTAAGAAGTCGCTAATATGACATTGAAAGAATAAATGGTAACAGCACATACAAGTGAAAAGAAGGAAGGTCAGTGGACAAAGGAGTTCTCAGAACGTTTGGATGATAGAATGTGGAAGAGTGGTTACTTATACAGAGCAATGGTGACCATGGACGTTTGACAGACAGACTGACAAGATGACAAGAAGAAGGAATTTGGAATGAGAAATGCAGGTAAAAACAAGAACTATTAAATAGATAAGTTAACACTACCCCCACCCTTTTAAAAGAACTTATTGCTAGGTAGACATTAAAAAAAGTGAACAAAAAATATTCAAAAGAGTTTTTTTTTCTTTTTTTTGGAGGGAACCAGAACCGAGAAAACCAATAGGAGTTTATTGTTCCATAAAGTCAAACTTCCCACATCGTGATACTTAGGGAGACATTACCGTAGCCTCACTAGCTTACTCTAAATTGGAGCTTTCAGTTGACAGGGCCACAAAGAGATACCCTGTTATTGTTATGGATGAACAATGAAGAAGCAGATAGAGAAAGAAAGTCTTCAACATTAGAGAAAGAATTACAAAAGCATAGGAAAACTGACCCCCCAAAAAGCAGGTGATTCTGCACTTAGCACACATGATAAATAAAAATTTATCATTGGTTTCGTTGGAGAAATTTGGAATTATTACATCTGTGAAATAGGAATAAGATGCTGTTAATGTGAATAATCAGAAAGTGAGTAAAGCTCCTAAAAATTCTTGATATGCAGGATACAATAGCATATCTGAAAGTTAAAGTTAGGAAATCTGCGTGAATGTAGAACCCAACACAATAACCTGGAAACATGGAGGCTAAGAGAGAGAGAGAGAGAGAGCTCAGTCTTAAATGCCCAATCTTCCACTGCAGGAATTATAGGAATTTATACGTGAAAGCAATTGATGGCGTTAATTCTTAAATAACTGAAGAAAATTTCTCAGAATAAAAGAATGTCACACATTTTTGCACTGAAAACTCAAAACACAGAGCCATATAACATTGTTATTTAAAAAAAAAGTAGGACATAGAGTTTAAATACAGACAGTTAAATGTAACATCCACAAGAGAAAAAAAATATGTCCATTTTTCCCCACAACTCCTCATCAGCACACCGGAGCCCAGAAGAAATGGAACATTGACTTTCAAATCTGATAGAAGAGATTTTGGCCAAGAACTCTATATCCTGATTAATTATCAATCTGGAGGCCAGGATATCATCATTTCTACACAAACAATCTTTCCTATGAAGGTACTTGTAAATACACAGCAGCAAAGAAAAGGTTAGAAATTTTTTAAATTATGGTTTCAAAAATATAATGCATCCAAGGGAGCAATAAAGTAAAATCACAAGATGACATTTCTGTAGCACTCCCAGCGAGACTGGATGCCAGAGGAGAAAAAGAGAACTTTAGGAGGGAGGATTCTGGAAAAACGATGGTTTCAATATAACAAAGAATACAATCAAAAATAAGAACAATATTTGAGCATATGACTAACAAAGCTTAACAATTACATTTGAGGTTTTAAAAAAGCCATGGTTCAAATATGAAATAACTAGTCTTATTAGATTAGGGGATTATTTGGCTTCAAGAATAATAGGGTTTCCATCAATAGAAAGAAGGACTACATTGAAAATTAGGGGCAAGGTGAAAAAAGTATATTTTCAATAAGAACAAAGTAAGGAAAATTACATAGCAAGCATCATATGAATATAAACTAAAATGCTGACTAGTTTCACATCGACTGTAATAAAAAAAGGAATAATTCTTTAACCATTTCCATTTAAAAGTCACAGGGATGGACAGGGGAACCATAGCACCATTATTTGGTGTTTAGCATTGTGTTGTCTTTCTGTTTGTTGACTGTTCCTTCCTTACTAGAATGTAAGCACCATATTACCCTCAATCGCCACTCCATTCTAGCACATAGAACCCAGAGTAGGTTCTCAGTGAATATATTTGCTTGAACAAAGAAGTAAACAATTTCCTTGCAGTTATAATAAAATATGTGCTTGTGACTAGTATTTACTCTGGAGTCAACCTGTAGGCACAGACTTAATTCTGTTGTCGGAGAGACAGTCCCCGTTGTGAGTCCTGCTTCTGTAAAAACAGTCACCAGAATAGATGACCCTTATGTAGCCTGTACTGTGATCCCTTGCTCTAAGTACAGATGCACACTCATGCACCCCTCATTTGAAACTACTGTTGTTTTGCCATATTGACAGATTTCCATTGTAGCCGAAACAAACTGAGGGAGTGTTGAAAAAAGGTATCGAGTGCAGGGCAGGGACCTCATCTTTTTAGTTATAGATCCTTCCATACGTCTTGATTTTGAAATCATGGGCATGTGCGCTTTAATCAAAATTCAGAAATAAATCAGCAGGTGCATGGGGCTGGGGTGTATGAAACACTGCACTGCAAGACACATTTAGACCTTCTCTGAGAAATAAGCAATGCGAAAGTCTGCATACAAGGCATGTAGGTTTCAGAATACTGTGTGGTATCCTGGATGCGCAAAGCCTTGAAGGAAGTTTTGTTATAAAGAGAGCTTCCCATGGATGGACTTGTTTACGGAAAACTGACTTATTAAACACTGAGGCCCCACTCTTCTTTCTGTAAGTTGAACAGAATTTTAGTAACGATAACAGTCTCATAATTAAGTTATCAATTTTGTTCTTAAGGCTAAAATCTTGAAAGATAGAACGAAGATGGGTTTATACTTGAGCAAAATTTTAGACTATGCTTTGAGGGTTTGGTAGGTTACCTAAATGGTAAGAAATCCTATTGCCTTATGGGTAATACAAAGATTTGAACATCATCGAATATACAAGTATATGGTATAGAGCAGTTATTGTTACTGAACTATTAATATATATATGTATGTATATATATATATATATACATACATATATATATATGCTCTCTTGGGGTAGTGATGCAAAACTAAAGATTTTATCTGGCAGTTTTTTATAAATAGGCTCAGTGGGTGGTGTCTGCTGAAAAAGTATTTTTTAAAGATTTTTTTTTTTCTTGCTTTCAAACTGCACTTGAAGCTTGTAAACATATGCTTTGGCAATCAGAAGATTTTGAGTATACTCTATTCTGTCAAAATAAAAGCATAATAATAAATGTAAGAAGTTGTTTTAAAAAATGGAGGTGTCCAATGTAGTGTATGACCTCAGTGTAGCTGGAGGTCGATTGCGGAGCCAGAAATGAATTACCCTGCATTAGAGATGCTTGATGCTACAATAGGTTGTGGAAATTGGAAAGAAATAGGTAAAAATAATAGGTCAAACCTATTATGTTGGCCTTTCTTCAGTGTAATTTTGTGCTGGAAAGCATTGAACCAGATAACACGCAGTGTTTACTGAGGAAGAAAACACTGAAGCTATTACGTTTTCTCTTCTTTTTTTATGAAATAAAACAATCAGTTGGGCAAAAAAGTATGTCAGAGGGATACTTGACATCGGTATTGGCAACCAAAGTATGTGACAACAAAATAGGTTTTCTTCATTTATATTTAACATTTATGTTAAAAAAAATATTTGAAATCTTAGAGATCATATTCTGTTAAGCCTAAAAAGCCTTCATAAAGCACAACTAAAATCCATTATTACCAAACATTAGTTATTAAGGACTTAAAATAAACCCTTTGAGATTTCACTGTATCATGTATTTTTCTTCATATTACTTTGGTAGAAATAATATGGAAACATGTTAAATTTTGTCAATAAAATATTTCGTGTCTAGAATTCATGCAAGTCAGCTATCAATTTTAATGTGTATTCCTTATTTCTTAAAAGATGGAGTGTCCCAAAGTTAAATTTCTTTATGTATAAGATTTTTTTTTGACCAGTGAACTGAGGCTAAATTTGATCAGCAGCATTTTACTCTGAATATGGACCTTCCTGCAGCGCCCCCTTCAAAGGCGTGTGCTCTTCTGCCAGGGCTGTTATTTCATAGTGAAAGTTTTCTCTATTCCCGAGAAGACTGACTCGGGGTTGCCTATGGGAGTGTTTTTCCCCTGATCAGGGAGCATGATTGACAAGGTGAGAAGTATGACCTCTCTTTTCAGAAAGAATGGTTGGCACTCCTAACTAAGAGTCTTGAACTGTTCAAGACTGCCTCGAACTGGCATTCATTCTTCCTATTCAGGGGGCTTCTTTTTCACCGAGGTCATCCACAGCTTTGGCCGTGGAAAAGAGTAATCATATTGATGGGTCCAGGAGAGCTGTCGGGGTGAGATTCACGAGTTGAAAATGGACTGTTCTTGATGGATGCTTATTTGCAGAAACGGCCAGTGCTGGTGTGGACATTAGGGCCCGTCCAGGACAAGTCTTTGATTCTATCAATGTGGAAAGGCACGCAATTTTCCCTCTAACGTGGTCTTCAACACGCCATAGCTCCGTCAGTGAGACTACGCCTGTAGACGTCATCATGCAGCCAGAAACATGGAAATCCTCATCTCTTTTCTAGCAATTCCTCTAGCCCCTGTTCTTCTAATTATTTCATTCCCAACTTATTCACTTCCTAACTAGAGACCACAATATCTGGACTATTGCAATTCACTAATTAGGCCTCCATGAAATGATCTGGACATCCTGCATTCCAGTCTCCATATTCCCCTGGTCCCTCAGACTGAACTCCCAGAAACAGCATCTGCACTTGTCCCACTCATCACATTTGCTAGGTGAGGCTTTTCTGGAAGCGGAGCTCACTAACATTACAGGATAATCAACTTTCATGGTTCTCCCCCTTCAGAACTACCCCTAAACCAGTCTGTTCCTCCACCCTCCCCTCCTCCCCATTTCTTCTCTTATGGGTCTGTCTGGTATCTCCACTCTCAGAAGACTTCCTCTTGTGTAATTCTGTCTCCATAGTGTTTTCTTGATTTCCATCTTATAATATGAGGTGCTCTTCCTCTTGAAGATGCCGTGGAGTTCCACTGCCTTGGAACTCTTCACCTAATTGTCCGCGGTTGCAGTGAGTCAGCTTGTTGAAGCCAGAGCTGTTACTCCTCCCACATCCACTTATCTTTAGTTCTGACCTAAAAACTCAAGGATTATATAACTTACTTTCACTCTTGGAAAAAAGAACTTTTACTATAATAAGGACTTTTGGGACATCTTTAAAAAATCAGCCCGCTAAACACACATTTTGCAGTGTTCGATTCTGTGCTGCTTATATAGATCTACTTAATTGTACCTATTCCTTAAGTAATCAAGCATTGTCTTCACACCCATCCATGCCACCAAAAGTTCTCTTTCCATTGCAAATGGGATTCTGTTTCTCTCTTACTTGAAATTCTTTAATAATTTTTTATCACCTACATTAAAGACCAAAATACTTCAAATGACACCCCACACTCCTTCAGTCTGCCTCTTGCAGATAATCTGGCTTAACTTTCAGGCCCCAATTCTCTCCACTCTCTTGAACACAGCTTTCTTCTGGATATTGCAATGTCTCCTTCAGTGCATGGTACTTAAGAAAAGCTCAGACAATTCTCATCGGCCCCACGTTACTTGTGTTTCTAATCAATCATATTTTCTTTTGCTCACATCTTTTTCCTCTGCTAATGCTCCCATGGTTACTCTTCCTCTCCAACCACTTACCTTTCTAGACTCAACTCTCGAGGGGTTCTCCTGGGGACCCTACCCCTCCAAGCCCTCCCAATAGTCCTCTTTAATTCCATAGCTCTATTGTAGCACTCAGATTGTATTGCAATTATGTTTAATTGACTGTCTCCACTAGACAGTGAGAATATTTGTTTTGTTCCAATTTATACGTCATGCCTAGCTCTTTAACAAACACAGAATGAACATACTTTTGGATGAGGTACAATTTATGCCTTTTTCTCCCCACCTTTGGGATGAGTGGCTATAGCCTGGAAACATTTAGAATAGTCATGCTAAGTATGAGTGATTGTCCACAAAAGAGCCTCTCTCCCCATCTGAGAAGATATTGCTAAAGCTCTTTATGACATTTACTATGCCAGGCTGGGAGAAATAAAATTTCTGTTTCAGCAGCCAGTCTGCTCAATTTCAATTTTCCTGCTATTCCTATAAGAGAGGTTGCTTCTTGGGATTCAGTTTTGCCTTACTCAACTCACCTCATAGACAATGTCTCTGTTATTGCCAAATAATGCTATTAAATAGATCTCTTTATAAGGGGCCTATACTAAATCTGAAATAAATAAGCATACATATGTATTGATCTTCAACACCATATTCCTATATGTATTTATATATGTATATGCATATGTGTATTTGCATATCTATTTTTATATATATCTGTATATTTGTGTATTTGTATCTTGCATCCATCCATCTACCTATGTATCATCTCTGTATTTAAATCTTCAGAAGATTGTACCAATCTTGATGCTCTTTATTAATCAGAATATAATTAGTAGACTATCAAGCTATTCATCACAAAAGACTTACTTCTTATGAATATGTCCAAAGATAATGAACAATATTGAATGGTTCTATTGTTCTTTTCCTGTATGGAAAGAGGTCATGGAATTTGAAAGACTATCTGGGCAGATGAAAAAGTATTATGCATTCCATTCCATTGCTTGCTAAAACTCTAAGCTTATAAAACGTTAGATGAAGTGTGTACCCTGGATTTTAGAAATCACATCACAGTGCAGCCTCCAATTAGTAATTGTTATTCCTGTCTTTTCCCTATTTTTATATCTTCTGTTCTCCGAGACCCCATTAGTCAGTCCTTGCGGTGCCTCCTCTGCTCTGACCTCAAGCAAATATTTGCTCCATAATAGTTCAGTGAATCTGGAAACTCAGTCTTCGAGAGATGGGAGAGATAGTAGTTCTAATAAATGAGTTGGCTTGACAAAATCATTTCTTTTCGGTATTACATTGGGTTTTTATCAGTTTGATGAGCCTTTTTGATGTACTGCTACTTTCTCGTCTTCCCACTTGTATTCGCCATAGGAACTTCTATGATTTGTTTTGAGACTTATTTAAAACTTGTCTATTCATCTCAACTGAACATTGATGTTTGTGGAATCTCTCACCATATTTGACTTATTATAGAATTATTGTGAGATCTGCTTATTTTTAGATAAAAATACCTTTAAATGCTTTGTGTGGAATCCAGACCCCTGCTTGCCTATCTCTATGCTTTTAGCGGGGGTTGGATTTGAATGACTATTGTGTATGTTTCTTATGCTCTAGACTCTGACCATCTAGCTTTCTTTCTTCAGTCAACTATTTACCAGTCCTTTAAGAAGAGGAGATGATTGTCTTGAGCAGACAAATTGTCCAAGAGGTTTCTGGCTAACTCGTCCTTAGAACCCATGCTTATGGTGAATAGGAAATTCCATTGTGGCAATATTTTCTCTGTTGAGGGAAAGGCCGTGACTGTTCTCACTCATGAAATAGACATGGCCGAAAATGCAGTGGTAGCCTGTCGCAGAACATTTGGCATCTCTGCTAAAGAGGTGAAATTATGAGACTGGCAAAACCATCTGGGCGGGTTTTGAGTAAGCTGGTGCTAGACCAACATTCAGCTGTGGCTTGTGAAGTCAGAAAGGGGATTCTTTAAAACCCCATGTGAAGGCCCCAGCTGGAGGCAGCCACCCATTCTCCCCGTGTCAAAAGACCAACCATATTATTGAAGTAGATTTTGTCTCCTATGGATGCAACTCAGCCAATGTGATTTTATTTATGGTTCTTTTTCATGTTTCAGAGAATATCATTTTCTCTCACATATTAAAAACCACCTCCTAGTCAAGGTGAGAAAAAATATGCATTATCTATTTTTCAACAACTTCAAAAACTAAACTCGATGATGTTGACATGGAACAATCTTATTCTTAGAAAAAAGCCAAAAGATATGTTTTTAGTTTAAATATCCAATATCAGCAAGAATGATTTGATAGCCTTTTGTGTTTTAATTGGTTTTATTTTAAATATTCCAGCTCTGACTATTTTTATCAAACCTAGAGAAAGGGAGAATGCCTTTTCTTCGCTTTTTAAACAATGGTGTTATTTAACTCAGATGCTGCCCTTCCAAATTTTAGCTAAATATTAAAGTTTGAATTCTCTGTTCAAAATTCATTAGCTGTGATTAGCTAACACAAATGCACCTCTGATTTATACATGTCTGAAAATGATTCTCAACAGCCATCTTGTGCAGGGTTGATTGTTTTGTGTACGATTTTGCCCTTCCAGGATGTCTTCTTCAAACACGGTGATCAAAAGTAGGCTCCCTTTGGGATTTAACACTGGGAGACACGCACGTATGTAGCAAATTAACCTTAGAGATGCCGTTCTAGAAATCGAGAAGACAGATATTATTGTGATCATGAGAGGCTGAGACTAAATTTACAGAGAAGCCAATTTATACCACGAGATTATTTTTAAGGCACTATAAATTTCTAAGTGAATCTCTGACATTTTGAAATGTTTTGACAGTCCTTCATTTGTATAAAGCTTTATGTGGAGCAGCTTCATTGATTTATTTTTGTTTAGTCTGGTTTTCATGTGATCGTTTTTACCTCTGCAGAACTGGTGAAAAATAATTTAGCGTGGTTTTTTTTTTTTTTTTTTAAGGCTCTAGCTGGCACCAGAAAACTCTGAATCCAGCCAGGGATTTTTTTCGCTATGGCCTCATTTGTGCATTGCAATGAACATACAATTTGTATCTAGTTTTATTTTTTACTCTCTTTACTGGGATTTATGTAATGCAACATGAAATGGTGCAAGCATTAATTAACCAAGGAGAACCGTATTCATCAGCAGAATCTGTACAGTAAACCCGTGAAGTTCATACATGCTTGGAACTTGAGGGCACACAGAATCATCTGGAACAATATCACTGGGTTTGTGCTCCAGCCGAATTTGACACAGCTGAGCTATGTTTCCTTCAATGTAAGACACATTTTCCCATACTGCAGGGAATTTTAAAGGTTCCTCTTTCTCACTTAGACTGACAAAAAAGAGCAGTGATGGGAACATGACTGAGCTTAGTATTAATATCTATGGGCAGACTGTAAATTAATATGGGGCAGTAAAAAATGTGATTTTTAATGTCATTGTAGTTTTTTTTTGAACAATGAGTTTTAAGAAGATTGTCTTAGTTTCTGAATGGGCCTTAATTTTATCCAAATTAGATACTGTTCTAATTTTATCAGAAGAACAAAATAGGGGTCCATGTCTTAAAATAATACATATTTTTCTAGCACACCATAATGGAAATTGTTACGTTGTCTGGGCAGCAGTCTGACCTCAGGATCTTGGAGAAGTTCTTTTTTAATTAGCTATTCTTTTGTCAGCACCAGAACTACCGTCTTAGGATAAGACAAACTCTTACATTTTTTTTTTTTTTTACCCAGGAGTTTTGGAAAATCCATGGAAAACTTTGTTGCGACCTGGTAGGGTAGTCTAATTCTCCCAGGGATAAGGCTGTCCTCTTAAAAGGATGAGATTGTACTCTATATGCAAGCTAGCATTTGTCTGTCAAGTTACAGAGATGCTAGCAATAGACATGAAAGCTTTAGGTCATAGACAAGGACTTTATCACCCGTGAAGCAACAGGTGGCATGAGCTCAGTGGTCAATGGTCTCTTTGACGCCCCTCCTTCCCTACTCTCCTCCCAAACACCACACCCCATGCCCTCCAGGTCTCATGGGGCCAAGGAGGAACATCCCACACAGATGCTGTACACCTAGCATGTTTATGCCAGTGATGAGAACCCCTTAGTGTAGGAAACCCAGTATTTTGTAATGTACTATGTGTAAACCATTGCTCTGGAGGGAGACACCATCTTTATCTTCTAGGGTTATTTGCCATACAGAAGGTTAGGCTAGAGCAAAAATTAATACAAGATGTGCAGAAATACCTTGGAGAATTGACTCTCCCTACTGCCAGGTGAAAATGACCAGATCCTGTCTGAATCCACTTCTCCAAAAAATAGTGTGTCTGCAGTGTTTTTTTCATAGCATATGGAGGTCGAGGAAATCTGTTTTGTAATATAATACTTTTATTGTGACTACAAGTCATCTCAGTAGCCACTGGTTACTTTGCTCATTTGCAAGGCCTCAAAAGGTATCACACACCTGGAAGTCAGCAAGAAGACCTTGGAGTTGCATCCCAGTTCTCCCCAGCATGGCAGATTTCTTTTTACCTGCCACCCCAACCCTCCTGAGCAATGTGGAAAATGTAAATATTTCTTGGCCAACTTTTGCTGCCTATGATTAAGAGTCAGGCTAGGTCAAAACATTGATAGAGAAAGGAGCATCCGAAGAATGATTACGTTTCCTTTTCGGGGAAATCTCATTCTCGTTGTCTTACCCTGTTGGGTTTTATTAGAAGAAATTGTTATTAAAGGGAGAATACCTCCCATTTTCTCACATTCATGTCCTGCCCTCTTGCTAACTCCTCCTGACACTTCTGAGTCCTGGATTTTCACTCTCTAGGGAGGGTTGGACTAGAAGACTCTGTCCAAATAGAGGCTGGTAGTACAGAGGCTGGGTAGTAGGGTGTGTGATAGGAACTGCTCTGGGTCATTAATAGTCATGCAGGGTGGGCTTATCCACCAGGCTTGCAGGAATAAGATTGGAGATCTTTGCCTTTTCAATGTGGATATGAGAGTGACTCTGTGATAGCAGGCTTTGGTATGGGAGTAATTTAAAAGTGTAGTACTATGAAATTTGATTTTGCTGTGTAAACCTAGCATTAATTGTAGTCATTTATGTGAACGACTTAGCATTTATCCCTAATTACCATGCAGCACAGTGATTATTCATAATACTAAATATGTGTCAGATCAATGTTTTTAAGTTGCATTGATTATAGCACTAAAATCTGCTCATGCGTGATGTTGTCTTCATTCGGATGGGCATTTGATAAGTAACAAGGATTTCAGCATATGACTTAAAACATTTGGGGTGTGGAAATGGATAGGGGGGCTTATTTGCATTAAAATAAAGTTTGCAGCCAGTTTAATTGTGGGCCACTGTGGACTCAAGAATCCTCCCTTCTAGAGGAGAGTGGTTAGGAATAACACATTGGCATTTTAAAACTTCAAGTCTAGTAGCTAATTATCTAGTTCTCCTCTTGTTTTTATTTCTGCTGCTTTTGTTATTACCAAGGAATGATATTATTGAACCCTGAAAAATATGATGTCTGCTTTCATGCCAGCTGAGTGGTGGAGTTTACAATAGCTTTGATATGCTGAAATAAATTGAAGTTCAAGGATTTGACTATGTGTGGGAGGATGAGTGATGTAAACTCCTTATTTTCCTTCCTTCAGAAATCAGAACTCAGCTTCTCCTCTGCATTTTTTTTTTGCCTGTCAGTTTAACTACAAATTTTACCAAAGTGTATTAACCAAAACCACTTTACTTGAATATTTATTTATGTGGCATAATGTTACAGTGAAGTAAAACAATGTATGGCATCTTAATAGGGTGAGAAGATCCCCATAAATATCGGCTTTATAGAATAATATTTTTTAAACTACTGCTCGGGTATGAATGGACATCAGCTATTCTACCAGACATTATCAAGTCTCTGCTGTGCAGACAACAGGTTTTTATGCCCAGTCCTTGAGAGATGAAACATGTTTAGAGGAAATGCAGTGCTTGTCCAGCTACTTGAACTCAGATAACTGACTACCTTTAGTACTTTCAGTCTTGTTTAGAAATAACATTTTAGTGCTTAGATAATTTAGATCTGAGTTCATTGTAAACCAGCATAAACTACTACAACTGAGCATCTCTTAAAATTTAGATCAGTTTAAAACTTTTTAATGCTGAATTTATAGTGGAAACAAAGCCCATATCTCTGCAAAATAGAAGTAACCAGGTCAGGAGAGTTACTCTAGAAAAATGTGGAAAAATATCTTTTAAAAGCTGGTGGCTACACCTAGGCCTCTTGAGTGGAATACTCACTCATCTGGTTTCTTCCGGTAGAGGAATGAAGCTGCGATGTATTATGTGGAAGACTCAGTTCCTCTTCATGCTTGTTATAATGCGTGTGTTTTGTTGGACTCTGAAACATCAATGAAATTAACACACACACACACACACACACACACACACACACACACACACAACTTGGGACTGCTTGGCTCATTTTTGAAAGAACATATTTGCTTTCTGTCTTAATATTTGGTTGCAGTAGAATGAATTCAGTAAGTAGACCACATGGAAAGGGAATATATAATCCATTTTTTGATCCTTTTGTTAGAATTGCTGCTGTGTAAAACAGAAGAAGACCAGAGTGGTCTGGCTGTGTAATCAGCATTTTGACCCTTTGTTATAAATCATTTCTGCTACGTAAAAATGAAGACGAGCAGATTAATCAGAACAGGCATTATCCATGTGTAATCAGTTTTAAGAGGAGGCAGCAGTGGCCTCTGGTGTCCAGACTTGAATGGCTAGCAGCTCTCCAGCACAATTACACAAATGACTGATATGTAAATGCTTTTTCCAAAGCGATAAGCAAGACATTTTCTCAGTGATGAGTTATACAATATTTAATCTTATTTATAATATTCCATTAGTAGTATACGTGTTTTTAATTTTGTCAGCTGTGATAGTGTTAGATTTTAAGTTCCTAGAGGGCAGTGTCACTTCCATCTACTTTAATTTAGTCATCTGAGAAAATGACTTACAAAGGGGCTTGACAAAAGTTACCCACACCCTGCCCCACTGCCCAGTGATGGTGATATTTGAACTGATGTTTTCTTGCTCTAATCTGCTTTTCCCTAAAATTTCATTTCCAAAACTTCTGTTTACATCGATTATTTTTGATATGTCATGAGCGTTACTCTCAAGTCCTGATTTAAAATATTTTTTCAATCTCTGTATATTCAGCTGCTGTCTATACTTATTTTTTTGAAAATGTAGCCATTATACATATTTATAATGACTGAATATTTATGAAATAAAATAATCTTTTTGAATTATGATCATAGCAATCCTTAGTATGCAAATAATTTTAATCTCGAGAGTTTGTTATTTGTGATGCTTTAATAAAGTAGCAAAATAATAGTCAAAGTGTTGACATGTGTAACTTTAAATTTTATCAGTTGCATGGAGATTGAGTACAACTAGCTTAATGACCCTGGTTAGAATCCCTCCTCTTATTTTGTCCCTGCTCTGAAGTATATTTCAGGAGCCAAGCACTTACTTACACTTTTAATGGAAAATTTCTGTCATCCAAGTGTGACCAGATTGACATTTATTTTTAAAACACTTAGTGCAGATACTTAGTTTAAATTCAACAAATGTATAGTATCCCAAACGTCATAATCTGAATGCTAAGATAAAGTTCATTCCAAGGAGGAGGAAGGAATCAAGAAGGAGGGGCAAAGCTTTGGCCGGGAGTTGCAGTACATAATCTCTTTCAAAGAATCTCAAATCTCACATAGTATGAAGTGTTTTGCTTTAACTTACAACTTCTGGCAGCTCAGGTGGTAGAAATTAAAAAATAGTTATTTGCTTGGTGACAATGTAGCAGTTACATAAACTGATGTACAGAGTGAACACATAAACATTATTTCAGAAACAGACAGCCATCTGAGTCCCTGTTGATTATAGTATAGGTGCTAGACATTTTAATGGAATTGCTTCTTAATTACCGAACTCTCTTTGATAGCCATGAAAAAAAATTGGATTGGACAGTATTGATCCCAGGCACTTCTGTTCCTCTTTAGGGATATTCTGAGCTGGCAAAACACATACAGATGGGTAGACAAGACTGCTTAGTTTGCCCTCTGCTGAATTTGATCAATAAGAACCTATTTCTGTATCAAGGAGATGTGACTCTGTTAATTTAGGCCTGGAAATCTCATCATTAGATACTCTTGAGTAAGAAGATTTAAAATATTTTACTTAAGATATAAATTGCATGTTGGCAGTTTTCACAGTAAAATTTGTTTTTCTTTACCTTCCTTTATTTTTTTTTAGCAAGTCAGGTATTTCTTCGAGTTTTTTTTTTTTTTTTTTCCAAGGCTATCAGGACCTTCACTGCTGGGTTTAGCAGCTGCAGAATAAGACCGATTCCACTCTAATCAGCTAGGTAATATTTTCAGTAGTATCATGTATAATTATAGGAACTGGAGGAAAAATAGAGTGAAAATATGTTGAGAGCCCTTTTGGCGAATAGTACTGGCTTTTTAAAAATTTTAAATCACTACTGGGTGAAGACATCCCCAGTTTTGTATTCTGTGTTCTTATCCTGCCTTCTTACTTTCATTCATTCAAAAAACATTTACTGAATCTTTACTAGGTTCAAGGGTAACTGGTTGATAAACTCGAATTAAAAATATATTGCATATGAGGAGTACAAAATTAGATTTTTCTATTAAGCACACGTTCATGTAATCATCTTTGTAGTAACAAAATGCTGTGTAGAAGGCATTTGGATTGACTGTGACATCTGATTGATGATGCTTCCATCAAAACAGAACACCCAGAGAAGTTTTTCTTAGATGTTTTTTGCTTAGTTCTCCTAATAGAGACTTTTTCTGAATGCTATGATAAAATTCAAATTCAGCCTCATTCAAAGGAGGAGGAAGAAATCAAGAAGGGACAAAGCTTTGGCAGGGAGTTGCATTACAGACTCCAGGTGCTCTGACTCTGATTTGACTTTCTTTTTTAACATTTGAAATAGGTTCTAAGAGACTGTCCTGTCCAATTGGTTATATTTGTCAGGATCTCAAGACCAAAAAAAATCTTTGAATTGCAGTTTGAGATTTGAAATTCCCAGATCATATTTTCCTCTCCTGTTATATGTATTCTGAGGGAACAAGGACATTATTAAAACCATCAGGGAAATAGAAGCTGCGGTTGACACTGACAAAAATGAAGAGGTCTGTAAGAAAGAGGTGATATGAGAAGGAGCATTTGGGGTTTGTAATTGATCTTGACAGGAGAGAGGCATGGGAACTGGTGCTAGGCACTCTTCAGAGATTACAATTTATACTTATTTGAATTTTATTAATTTTATCATAAGCCAAAATTTAAAATTCTCTTGGAAATGTCAAGCAAAGGAAGGACTAAAAATTAATCTATCTTGCTTTGATCCTACAAAGACATGAATGACCTCAAAAAGGGGATAGCAGAATCATCATGGAGTTTCTGATAATGAAAATCGTCATGGTCATTGCATGTGAAACATCCAACGAACTAGGAATTAATTCTGATTTCAGTGAAGAGTGAAAAGCAGTCAGAAGAAATACGTAGTATATCTGTAAATACAGGAACAATTCTAAGTAGGTCGATCCATTATATTTCTGACATCAAGATTGGGCATACAGTTTTGGAATACAGATGGATTCTGATAGTTCTCCTGCAGTTTTCTTCTGTCCTTGTTGCTAAGTTGCAATGTTTTCATCCCTACATCTTCCTTGCAATAAAAGGGTGATTGTAACTTACCTTTTGTTTTTTAAGAAGTGGTGAGATGGCACAGCATGTTCCTTCCCTAACTTTAGACACACAAATAGCTGGCATTCTGAGAAGATGCCCTTCAAGCTGTAGAGCCATTGATCGGTGTTCATATTTGCTTTTGTAACTTCAAAATGATAAATTGAATAATAGTGTAATTACAATCCACTTTAATCAACTGGTTGCAGTACGTGCATGCATTTGTAAACCACCTTTTAAAATTCAGTGTTTGAAATTTGCAGAAGTGTTTGAAGTTTGACCTGAGAAGCGTTTTGAAAGGTTATTTGCTTGCTTCGCTTTGTAGCCGTAATGATGATTAATGAGCAAATGGGTGTGCTTTAAATACTTTTGAGCAGTTAAATTCACTATATTGCAATTATTAAAGGCATGAATTTTATTAGATTCTTTTACTTGGAGCTCAAGATAAAACCTAACATATTAGACATGACACAAGATAATGTCTGTGAAAGGGTGTTATTTTCCTGAGGACTGAACCATTTTTCTGTGTTTTAACTTAGTCATGGTGCCATTAATAGTTTGTGGAAGCAGAAAGTACACCCAGCAGAGGGTCTGGCTTCTGACTACCTGATATTTATAAGGAATTTAAATAAATTAAAGCAGTTTAATCTACCAGCATCATTTATTTGTTTGGAATTCTTGCCCTTGTTTAAGTGGTTGATAGTTTTATATGTAGGAAAAATATATATTATTTTGGGTAACTAAGCTCCATCCTGAAGTACTTTTCCTTCTCTATTTTCTGTAAGATTTCATGATGTTCTGTAAATATATAGTTAATTTTTCTTCTCTGAACTCTCAAGGTCAGGGAACATATTGTTTTCAGAGTTAGAAGACAGTGGGGTCACCCAGCCGTTAATCTGTTCCTTATACCCTTTAAGATAAGATGTAATTAGTCAATATAGATACTTTTGTTTTGCTTCAGAGGAGTACCAGTCGGTTTTGATTTTTTTGTGTGTTTGTCCTTAGTGGTAAACTGTGGGAGACTCTTCATATAGCAGAATTAGGCAATGTCTCTTAATTCTATTTGCAGTAAGTTTTCTATTAAGGGAGTAGGTCAGGCCTGGGTACAGGCCTGTTTCAGTCCCTCTCAGTGATGAGGTTCAGAGCCACTTGTCAAGAAGTGTAACTTATGTTCAAATAGTAACATATGAGTGGACATCTCCTGCCAAAAACAGCTGCCTGGGGCAGACACACAGAGAAGCATCATAGGTGCCATTGAACAATTCACCGTGGGCTTTTAATTATCTGAGATTTGCATAAGCAACTCTACAAAATGGAGATCCATCCAATTAAATGACAGTAAATTTCCTTTGTCGTAGAATTCAATAATTTACATCTTGATTTCCATGCATTGCATTAATTACCTATTTGGTAGCAGATTAGAGAGCATCTGGGCAAAATTTAACCTACATGTATTCAAATTAACTACAGTGATTGATTGATCTGTATATTTATTCGCTCATTTATTTGGTATATTTATGTGCTAGACATTGGGGATAAGAAGACATATTAACAGATGTAAACAATTCCTGTCTTTCCTCAAAGCTAACAGCAAGCCAAGGTGATCCACTTGTAAGTAAATATGAGAATGTGTCGTGATAGAGACAACACAAAATATGTGTAGTATAGTGATAGTATTCGTCTGTCCATTTAGTGAGGGTTACCCGAGGCTCTGTTGTATGCTAGAGATGCAGTGACGGTCTTGAGGAGACCTGCTCTCAGAAGTAAGGAGAGGTCAGGGGTATGAGGACATCGGGGTATCCATTTTTGGCAGTATGACAGACCACCTGACTAAAATAACCACAAGCTGGTGAAAAGTACAGGTGAAAGACCTTTATACATGACTGAACTAACAGAAAAGGCACAAATCTGAAGAGGTCAGAATAAAGGGAGAGTTGAATTTTTTAAGGTGACTAAGCCCCAAAGCTGACTTTTATCCTATGGGCTTTTGCCAAACTCATGAGACCTTGAACTTTCACACCAGGACCAAGAGGTGCTACCGGATAGTCAAGGAGATAGTGGTCATATTATGCAGACTCTTTCTAAGAAGAAGAAAGAGGCAGCAATCCCAAACTCATTGCAGGAGGCAGGTGTAACCTTGATACAGAAAGTTGGCCAAGTGGCAAGAAGATTTGAGGAAAGAAAAATTATAGGCAACTCACTTCATGAACATAGATGCCAACATCGCATTAAATCTGTGGCACATAAAATCCAGACACATCTAAAAAAGGAATGCAAGTTTATTTAATCTTTGGAAATTGATTAACATATGACACAAAACACGTTAGAGAATTTTTAAAACTCCCAATGAATTTAGAAAAAAAAAGAGTTGGCATGGCCTGGTGGAGTGTGGTTGGGTGCAGTCCACATGCAACCCAGGGTCCTGGGTTTGTGTCTTGGGGACAATGGGAAGCAACAAACATGAATAATAAACATGAACAACTAAATACAGTAAATAAAGTGCTGCTTTTTCCACTCTCTCTTCCTTCCTGCCTGTCTCTGCTCATCTTCATTTGCCTGAACCTTAAAAAAAAAGAAAAAAGAATTCAATAAACGTCTGTTTATGCCTTAAAAAGAATAATTTTTGGAAATTGAGGAAAATGAGTTTTACTAGCCAGGTCAAATAAAATCACATCACACCTGCATAATACATTCACCTAACTGTGAAATATTAAAAATAACTCTTTTTGTAAGGTGAAGAAAATATAAGAATGCCTCTTTCATTCAATATTGTACAGGAAATTTTAGCCAATGGGATAAAATAAAGAAAAAAGGATTAGAAAGAGGAAACAAGCCTGTCATTGTTAAAAGGTCATCTATGTAGAAACCTCAGAAAAGATCTCTAAATAGATGACTATAATTAGTAAGATAGTTTAGCAAGTTAGGTAGAAAAAATAAACATAAGTGAGTCACTTTTCTATAGGTTAACATCAAGAAGTAAGTGTAACGACATGTATAAAGTTACAAAAATTACCTGACAAAAGTTTTCTAACACTCTAGTTCAACTTTAAAAATGTGTCGCTTTATATAAAAAAGAAAGGAAGAGAGAAAAGAAAGAAAGACACGAGGGAAAAAAAACAGAGTTTATTTCAAAGAATTTAGAAAATATAGAAAACTATATCAGACAGCCAGATAAGATGTTTATTTTTACCAAGTTGAGTAATAGATTCAGTGCCGATTTAATAAAACCTCAACAGAGTTCTGCATATTTGTGTAACTAGATAATCTTAAAAAAATTATTTGAATAAGGAAAGTTCAATACTCAGGACACCCGTGAAGAACAAGGCAGTTAAACTCTTTCAAATCTTCAGGTTTATTCCAGTTTGGACAATGTACAGAGTTGGCTCCAGAGTAAGTTATGGAGTGAACTATGGAGAAATATTCTGGTCATCCCAACAGATTCAGCCATGTATTTATTTATTGAGACAGCATTGCATAACAAGAGTAAATGTAATAGGTAATAATACAGATGATTAGATAGCCACATATAAGATTGAAATTTGGTCAACTAGGTTAAACTTAGATGCCTCTCTCTTTATAAAAAAGTAAAGTGAAGTGATTCAAATTTTAAAAGTGTAAGAGAAAATTATAAAATGTTTAGAAGAGTATATAGATTTATATCTTAGGAGCTGGGAACAGAAAAAGATTTCTTAAAAACACAAATGACAAATGATGTAAGACACAAACATGCAAACCATTAAGTATTTAATATGACCAGTTTAAAATTAAGGTATGATTCTCAAAGATGCTGTAGACAAAGTGAAAAGAAAAAGCTACAAATTGGCAACACTGCACCTGGCAAGTAACTAGTATTAGATAACATAAAAAGACTTCCTCAAATTAATTTTTTAAAATGTATCTAATGCAAAAAAGAGGAAAAGTGAGAACATTAAAAGATTCACAAACATATGACAGGATATGAAATAACATTATTAGACAGGGAAATGAAAATTATAAATATGAGCACAATGAAAAACTTTTATCCAAGCACTGAAGTTACCAAACTAAAAAAGTATTGTGGGCTTGTGATAGCTGCAGAAGACTCTTATTTCGCTTTGAGATTTCTTTTTAACTTTAAGCTCAAATATACTCCCATTAACTTAATTACATTTATTTTATTTTTAATTGCTGTTATTGAAGGAATATTGCATTATAACATTGACTAGGTTGAAGTTATACATGACAGCACATTTATATCTGCATGTAATACACTAAGTTTCACCCTATTTCTTTTTTTCCTTCACTCTGCAGTGAGTCCCCTTTACCCCACTTACCTCCCATCTCTTCCTGCACCCACTGGTTTGCTTGTTTTTTTGTTTTTGTTTTTGCTAAAAGTATAATGCTGTTTATTATAGTTCATTTCTTTTAAAGTTTATTTTTGTTTAGTTCATTTGTTTGGCTTACTATCTCTATGCTCCACCTATGAATAATATCATATAGTGTCTGTCTCTCTCCCTCTGACATGTTTCACTAAGCGTAATTCCTACCAGGTCTATCCAAATACCAGTTTTTAAATACGTATCCAGATAAACACATGCACACTGGTGTACAGTGATGTTCATAGCATCATAGCTTGTAATAGCTAAAAAGTGAAAACAACCTAGATGTCTCTCAAGAACATGTAAATAAATTACATAATAATATCATGGAAGGAAAGGAATCTGTTTTCTGGGCCTAATAATGTAGTTAAGAAGTAGACTCAATGTATTATATGCAGATATTGGTTTATGGTGATGCATACCTTAAGCCTATGTAATGTAATCATGCAATATTCCTACAATAAATTAAAAAAAATAAGTATTTTATTGAAAAAAATCATCACAGTAAAGTTTGATCACCTGGTGGAAATAGGGTCATGGAAATGAGGGGAATAGAGTGATTTCTAGTTCTAATTTGGGCAATTAAGCCAATAACATTACCAGTGACCAGTATTACACAGTTACCCTCAGTATCCATGGTAAATACTTTATGATATTGGCCAGGCATTTAACATACAGGTGTGCGCACACACATACACAGAGGAACTCAAATGCAAAGCTGTCAGACAAAAATGCCCCAACTCAACAATTAGCAGAATTGGAGCTACATACCCTCTAGAAAACCAACATGAGGTTGGATAATGCTTAGGTTGTAGGTAGGGATTCTCATCCACTTTCATGGGAGTAAAAATGGGTATAATTACTCTCGAACACTTTAGTGTTACTGAGTACATTTGAACCATCACATAACTTACTTAATTACTACTTGGAAACTCCAAAGAAGATCTACATAGTTGCACTAGGAAGCATATTTAAAATATGGCAACAACCCACATAGTTACACCACAGCAGACTCAAGGAATCCAATGCAAGCTTACTCACTGGATGGGACACCACACAGCAATGACAGTAACTGAAACGAAGTTCATGCCTCCTTGTCTGTGACTTTTACAGACATAATGATGAATGAAAAGAAGCAAGACTCTTGTCGTGTCTAGTGTATGCTTTCATATATGTAAAATTAAAAAAAAAACAATACAAGAAAAATGCTTCGTATATTATTTGTGGATGTGACTCAGGGGACAAAATAGCTGCTTGGCTTAAGGAGAGAGAACCAGAAGTAAGGTGAGGCAGGATGGTATCACTGGGGTTGGAACATCCAGGAACTCCTAGCTGTGACACATTAGTCTGTGTCTGTGTCTGGTGGAGCCTGCATAGCTGATTACTTTGTTATACTTCTTTAGAATTTTCACATGCTCTTACATGTGGTGGTCAACTTTACAATGATAAAAAATTTTAAATTGAAATCATAAAGCAAACTATAAACAGTGCTCTGTCTGAGCAATGACAGATCATTTTAAGTTTTTCTTTGTGTTTTCCTGTTTTCTAGGTTTTTCAAATGAAAACAGTAATCTAAAAAAAAATGACACACACCATGTTTTCATTTTTTCAATTGGAAGAAAATTATTTGTTGGAGGAGGGCACATGCATTAATGTGAAAGCCTCCTGGTCATGGAAGAAGTGGGTGGTGCCCTCTGAGTATAATTTGGATTTTCTGTATTTCTTAGAAAGATATTAGGTAGAAATGTTAGAAAAATATAAAATGTCATTGGGAGCTAGTTTCCTTTGTTTCAGTTATTTCACCTTTATGTGTATGTTTTTAGTTTGCTTTTTCTGAGTCATTTGCAAGTCCAATGAGTGACACATTTATCAGACTAAGATTGGAGTTTTCTGGGTTTTTTTTTTTTTTTTTTTTTGCTTTTTTCCTCTGAACTTGACACCATGCCCAGCTTTTCCTATTGGGTAGAGAAAGTCACAGTCCAGCAGACAGCTGGTTGTCTGTCTAGGGGTTAGTTTGCTTATTTGTGGTTGTACTGACCAACTTTTTCCTCTGAATCCACCATGCTGGCTTGAACTCAACTTATCACCCAAATGGCTCTCATTCTTGTTTGTGATACATTTCCAAACATGATTATACTTTCCAATTCTCCTTGTGTTCTGTTGGCTTTTGAATGGAAAGTTCTCTCTCTAGCATCACCATTTGATAGGCTGTCAAGGAAAAGACCACAAGAAAACTCACAGGAATGCCATATTAACAGTTGGCACCATCCTCTGCTTAAATTTGTCCTTAGTCTTGTTTCTCTTTAATTAGTCTCCGAGGAAAAGAGAAGCTAGACTGTGCTGCAAAGTGGGATATTTTTAGAGTTCTCATTATTCTTTTATAATTGTGCTCCTAGTCATTTTTTATCTTTACCTCTGTAGAGTTTCTAATAAAAACCAGAGGCTAGACAGGTTTAATTTGTGGAGCAACTTACCTGTATAAGGCATTGTTTAGATACACAAATACACAGTGCTTCATTCTATTCCTCAAGGAACTAAAAATCTAAAGGGACATGGAACTGTGCTAATAATACTAGTAATCGTGAATAATGCCACAATAAACAAGGGAGCATGCATGTCGCTTCCAGATACCGATTTCATTCCCTTTGCGTTCGTACCCAGAAGTGGAATTGCTGGATCATTTGTTCTATTTTTAACTTTTTGAGGATTTCCCCGTATGTTTTTTTGTAGTAGTTGTACCAATTTACATTCCCGCCAACTGTGTACAAGAATTCCCTTTTCTCCACATCCTCATCAGACCAACACTTGTTAATCTTTCTGATAATAGCCATCCTAACAGGTATCAGGTGATAGCTCATCATGACTTTGATTTGCATTTCACTGATAATCAGTGACATTGAAGTCATTTTAGTGTATGTCTTAGCCATCTATATGTCATCTATGGAGACGAACTTTGGGTCCTTTACTTCTTTATATATTGGATTATTTATTTATTTATTTATTTTGCTACTGATTGTAGGAGTTCATATATATTTCGGATATATGTGTTGGGGTCAACATTTATCGGATACATGATTTGTGGATATTTTCTCCCAGCACACAATTGCTTTTTCATTTTGTTGATTGTTTTCTCTGCCTTGTGTTATTCCTGAGAGCCAAATATGGACACAAGTAAATGTCCATTGATGGATAAGTGGGTTAAGACATTGTGGTGTATCTAAAAAACAGAATATTATCAACCTTTAAAAAGGAAATTTTGGCATTTGCAACCATTTGGAACCTGCAGAACATTATGCTAAATGAAATCAGCAAGACACACAAAGAAAAAAATATTTAACTATCTCATTTGTATGTAGAATCCAAAAACATTCAATACATAGAAACTCTGACTGGAATGGAGTAGAATGTTGGATACTATAAATCATGCCAGCCAGGTAGCTGGTGGTGAGAATACTGGTGGAGATGGTGATGGAGGTAGCTGGTGCTGGGGCAGGGAGGTGGAGAAATTATGAGATGCTGATCAAATCACATAAAGATGCTGTTAACTAGGATGAATAAGTTCTAGATACAGCATTATTATAGCTAACAATATTTCAGTGTATGCTGGATATTACCTATGAGATTAGATTTCAGATTTTCTTACCACACAAATAAAAAAAGACAACTATGTGAGGTGATGAATGATATGTACCTTAGCTTGACTGTGTAATCATATCAGTATGAATGTATGTATTAAAACATCAGGTTGTATACCTTAAATATACAATTTAAATATGAGTAATAATAATAAATATAACCACCACAGAATTATTTAGCCTTTCCTATATGATAAATTGTCCTGTATATTATTAACTCACCTAGTCCATCATGGGGGTATTGCGTGGCACCATTTTGCAAAAGAAGAAATTGAGACTGGGAAGTCGAACAATGTGCTCGAAGTCATGTAACTGCTAAAGGGTAGTGTCATAATTAAGAAACTGGGTAGACCTGCTCAAGAGCCACTGTTTGTTTTCATTACACGTGTTCACTGCAGAATAAAGCAGAAAAGAAGGTCAGTGCAGGGACCGCGTGTGGGCTGAGAACAGCGCTAGATCCCAACTAACCCAGGAATGAGAACTGACTTTCCTACACACCCATCTCTGGGGCATTGTGTTTAGTGTTCTGTTGATCTTTATTTCTATGTTGACACCCAAAGGCTGTGTCTTTCCAATGGTTAACACATCTATTTTCTTTGTACATATTTTCGCTGACTTTTTCCCAGCAGCTATTTGCATTTTAAAAAATTCAGAAATTGATGCACAGGATCCTCAAGAAGAACTTCAAGCCTTAAGGTTAAGAAAATCACAAACCAAACTTAGACACAAATGTGCAAACTATGTATGTCATAATATACTAGGCATTGCAAATGGGCACTTTTTTGTTGTTGTCAATTATGAGCAGGCTCGGAAAGTGCAAAATTACATGTCTTTAAATGGAAATAAGTGTGAATAAAAGACACAGAAATGAAAATGATGGAACATTTATTTGGTTTTGTGGCCATTTAATGGAATGCCTTTGTGTGGCCATTTGAATTTCATTTAACAGGTACGTGCACACACACACACACACACACACACTGTGAGATCAGTCACGTTTTCTTCTGCAAGGAAAACGAAGTAGCTGAAACTGAATACATGCTCATGAAAGCTATGTCTGAGTTATAGTTCTCACTCCAAGTTTAAGTCCTGCCAGCACACACACACACACACACACACACACACACACACACACACACACAAGCGCTAGGCAAGGTGCTGTCATCCTGGACAAGACCAATCCACTGCACATTTAACATGGAGCTCTGTTTGCAGAGGCTGCAGAAGCCCCAGTTTAGAATGTGAGACCTTTTTAAGAAGTAAAATGCTGGCCTTGAATCTTTTGATATTAGACAGGAGATACAGCAGTTCACAGGGAGATGTGTCTTTCTGGAGCTCCCTTCTTTAGCAAGACCCCCCAAAAGACCATCTTTGATTACCGTTTCTTACAGATCTTCTTCAGGAACGCTACTAAATAATTTTGGCACCAGAGTTGTCTTCTTGTTTATTCATGTCTTTTACTAGAGAAAAGAAATATTCGCTAATGGAAGAAACAAAGCAAAATATTTACACCATGCCGTGCCTTTCTTTTGACAAGGGCAGATGTGGTAAGGAAGCTTTTCTCCCTCATAAAGTTGTTTACAGGAAACAGTGGGAAAGAGCTAAAGATAAGTTTTTCCTTAGCAGCTGGAAGTTGTCTGAATGGAGTCTTCAATTCCCAGGCATGTTTTGTAATGCAGATTTCTTTGAAAATGGTCTTGCCAGTGCACCTTAAATACATTTTAGAATTATTTTACCATGAAATTAGTTTTCTCCATCATTGCGTTAGTTGAATCCCTTTTCTTTCTTTCTTTCTTTTTTTTTTCTTGGTGATCAATGCTGGGACATTAAAAAGAAAGCCCTGGCAGCACATGCTATTTGTGTGAGTTCCTGTCAAAAATCCATCCTGCAGTGGGCCAGCATGCCTTGAGAGTCAGGTCATTACTGCAGCCTGATTACTGGGTCTCCTGTTCCTCCCCCTCCCAGCTTGATGTGGAATTCGTCACTCCTCCCCCTGCCACTGGCCTGCATTCGCATATTTATTATTTTTATTCTATAAATAGCTAAGGAGTTTCAGGAGAAAAAGTAGCACAGCACTTGGTTGCCATTGACTGAGCCATCTTTCAAATGACTGATTCAAAGAGCAACTCATGGTTCAGAAATTTTGTCGGAAAGGTAGGTGGTGGTGTGATAATACTTGCAGAGAAGGTGGTGGAGATTTTGGGAGGAATGGTGGTGGAGAGTGTTGGCGATGGTGGTGACAGTGATAGTGATGGTGATGATAGTTATGGCAGCAGTGTTGGTGATGACGATGTTGGGGTGGTGACGCCGTTGCTGGGGGTGTTGATAGTAATGGCAGTAATAGTGGTAATAAGAGGGACATAAAGTGACTGAAAGGCATCCCTTATAAGGCTCTAGAAAATGTGGGCATTGCAATATTTTCATTTCCGATGCTCTGCTCATTTCACAACAGGTAGTTCTCCTTCTATGCTAATATTATTCTGTCTGAAAATATAATTATAACAAGGGAAGTCTTTATCAAATATGCTATATACATAGAGAAGATTCTTCACAACCACTGAAATAAATTTCCATTATTCGTTTGCTATGTATTCAGTACTTTGGGGAAATGAAAATTGTAAAAGGAAACAGACCCTGTAGATTTAGTAGTGTTAAAAGTTTTCTCCATATTCACTTTTCCAGTTGCTGTTAGACCTGAGAGGATTGTCTCTGTGTCATTGCCAGTTGGCACTTTCTTTTCTTTTTTTGTTCCACACTTTGAAATATGAATCTATTACAGAAGGACCATGTTGGTGAGGCATTGGAGATGAATAAGTTAGAAATAGTAATTAGTTTTCAGGTATTTCATTTGAGGATAGCAATGCATTTTTCCCCCAAATAATTTCCTCCAGGGCAGTTGGTTTATAATAAGAGCAGTTTAGTTTGACTAAACTTGCATATTCTGAGTGGACTCTCTTTATCTTCTTGACACATTATTTCCCAATTTCATTGTACTATTCCTTCTCCTCAAAATTTTCCCACAAAAGATGTCCTCTTATAGATATGTCAGGCAATGACACATATTCCCATGTCTGGAACGTGAAGCCTTTCCCACTTAAGCAATAATAATCAAATTCTCAATTCCACATCCTCCTCATCCATAACCCCAACTCTTCCATAGCCAAGGTTTTTGACAGTGTTGTAAGTTATTTATCTTCCCCCTGTTTTGACTTTGTTACCCTCCTCTTCAACCTGCTGCAGTCTGGCTTTTCTTCTGATCACTCCACAAAGTTTCTCTCAATATTAGTCAGTGACCTTTTCTTAGTTCAACTGAGAGGCCGTGTCTCAGATTTCTTACTGGTCACCTAGATGAAATTTGACGTTGTTGATCACACCCTTTCTGCTAAACTATTCATCTGGTCATTCTAGTTCACCATTCGTGTTTCAGCTGAAATATCAGTTCCTCCAAGGTGATTTTCTGGAACCTTCCAACTGTGGGAAAGTACTCTCATAGCATCTGTGCATTTCTCTCTCAGGCCTATTACTTAGGAGACACATATTAGACACCTACTCTCCTCAGTTTCTTTTGGCTTCAAGTAGCAGATCCTTTGCCGGTTTAAGCAAACGGGATTTTTTTATGATGATTCAAAGTTACATCTTGGGTCAAAAGGTGGGAAGTGCTCCAGGCCTGTGGGAACTGAGACTAGGGAGAGACCACTGTAGGAATCAAGGCAATGTATCTTGAATGTTCTCTGCCCTTCAGGCCAAATAACTCTGAACTTCTGCTTCTTTTTGTGTTTCACCTCCTTTTTTCCCTTCAGGCCAGTTGTCCCTGCTTATGAACCCTGTTTTCTCTCCTCTGTGTTTGTACAGCCTCAGTTCCTGTCCTTTATGTTTAGGGAGCAGAGACGGGTGGTAGGAACTGGCTCAGGGACATATTCCAGGCGCTGTGGCTGCTCACAGGGGAGGGGCAGGAGGGAACCCAGGGATGGCAGGCGGCCTGCAGTGTTTGTCTGCTTCTTGCTGATCTCTCCCCTGGAGTTCTCTCATTTCATTAAGGAATCCCTTTATGGAAAAGTGGTTTCATCCCACAAAGCTCCAACGTTCTCAGTACCTTTCTGATACCCATGATAAGTTACAGTGTTCTTAGCAAAAGAGATATTTTCATCTAAAATAAAGTCCTTAAAGAGTCCAAGTTGACTCCCGCCTCATTATGCTGGTTTTAAAAAGCAAGGAGAATGGACTCAACTGCTTTTCTTAGTCTGCCAGCGCTGTCACAAGCTGCTATCACAAACAGTGACCCAAAACAAAAGGGCTTTCAGCAACATGCACTTTTCTTGCTCATGGGTCTGCAGAGGCTGTAGGCCTGGCTGCTTTGGGCTGAGTCGGTGAAATTGGTTCAGTCAGATTCTGGACTGGAAGAGGCCACCTGGAGTTCGCTGCTCCAGGCTGAGTCCTGAGCCGAAAGGTGGGTGCTTCTGCAGGTCGGCTGTTATTCCCATCCACCTTCTTTATTTAAAGCCAGACACAGGGCTAAACTCAAATACCATAGTCCTAATTTGCTTAAAAAATTTCAGTGAAGTTTCAGTTGTAGATGTAAATTCTAAATCCCTTTGGCTGGGTTTGCTAAATGGGTAGGTTTGTAGCTGCCTTTGGCCAGTCCCTGCCATCTCTGTTCTTTGTCATTGGTCCTTTGTTACATGTAGAGTTTGACTCAAGACAAATCGAATCACCGTTGGCCTTAGCATGTGCTTGTAGGCTTTCTTGCTTGCTGTGTGTGCTTTTGGACTTCTTTCTCTAGAAGAAGAATCTGACCCTCACAACGAAGTTCAAGAAAAGTTGTCCTCCTGGATGTTCTCCGTGATTCTAGTAAACTGACCTTGAACCTGTACTCTCTCGAGCCTGCTTCCTGGCACCTGCGTCTACCTCTGTCTCCGTACTTAGTCTCTGGACTCTGGCTCTGCTTTAACTATCTGCTCCTCCAGATGGATTGGAAGATTCTTCAAGGGCTGTGGCGATACCCTAGTCAACTTGTATCTCTAGGAGCCAGCACAGGGCCTGAAAGTTACAGGCATTCAGTCCAAGTGAAAGGACAGGAGAACAAAAGTGCAAGGATGTAGAAGGAAGGAAGGGAGGGAGGGAGGGAAGAAGGCTAGAAGAGAGGGAAGAAGGTAGGAAGGGGAAGGAAGGGATGAAGAGGAAGGGAGAAAGGAAGAGAGGAAGAAAGGAAAGGGAGGAAGAAGGAAAGGAGAAAGAAAGGGAGAAAGGAGGGGAAGGAAGGGAGGAAGGAAGGAATGAAGGGGAAGGAAGGGAGAAAGGGAGGAAGGAAAGGAAGAAGGAAGGAAGGGGAAGGAAAGAAGGGAGGGAACAAGAAAAGAAAGAAGGGAGGGTTGTTTTGGTTACCTGCAGGATAGCTCATTCACCAGGTTCATCCAGTAAGCATACATTGATATTTTATTTCTGTAATTAAGGGGTGCTGGGTCTTAACCAGTATGCCATTGTAGGCTCAATTTGGTCTGTCATTGGAGCATCAGGACATTTAGTACGGTGAGGCACATACTAACTCCATAAGTCCCTCTCCGAGATTGTGCCTTTCATCATTTCCCTGTCATCTTTTGTGGCTACTATCTTGCCAAGTCATATGTGCCTAAACATGAGTGGGTCTAATGGCCCCTCGGGAGCATTCCTATCCAGTTGTTGATTGATAGGGAGTTAAATGCACAGCCTTGAGTAACCCTGGTGGACTGCAAATAAGAACAGGGGCACTCAGTTTTTATTAGGTCATTTTCTGATTGGAAAAACACAGGACGATGAGTGTGGTCTGCAGGCCAAACTCCCTCATGTTCTAGCATTTATTAGAGTCACTGCATCTTTATCTGAGCTTCTCCAGCGCCTAAGTGACTGCCTGACACATCGTGGTAAATAAACATCTTAGAAAATCTATGCCGGCTTGTTTTAGAATGCATGTGCTGTATAAAAATAGGTAGGGCATTTGACACACACCTGAGTGCTCTCAGAGACGGAATCCAAAGTGCCTGGCAGTGCGAGCGCTTCCGGGAAGGTTTCTAGTCACCTCACCTCTTGTCTCCAGCTGCTCCGCGGCTGCAAGGTTGTAGAGGTGGCAGCCAATTACTCAGAATATCTGCCCCTGCTCTTGGCAGGGACTTCAACTTCCTGCCTTTTGCCGATGATGGATGGCACTCTCTGTAAAATGCGATTTCTCTAGACTCCCGGGACGCTGAGTCCGGAAGAGGATAGGCCTAGGTTCCCGCAGGACAGCCTAACTGAGACCATGATCTGACAGTGTGAAGAGGCCACTGAGGAAGCGCTGCAGTGTGATTCCATCAGATTCCAGAGAAGAGGCAGGCCCATGGAGTAGTAGTTAAGTCCACTGCCTTTGGCTGAGCACAGTCCATGTACAGTCCAAGGACCCAGGTTCACGTCCTGGGGCGGGGACAACAACCAATGTGAACAACTGAATACAAAATAAGTACAATAAAGTGTTTCTTCCTTCTCTCTCTTCCTGCCTGCTTGCCTCTGCTCATTTTCATTCGTGCCTGCACTTTACAAAAAGAAGGATCCAGTGAGGAGAGTGCTGCTGAGGAGTGTGCTGGCTACAGCAGACTCTAGGCTGTTTCCGCTGTGGGGCTGCTCTGCAGCCCGTTGTTAGCGGTATAATGGGAAGGCCTGGCCACGTGTGGGGGACATCCCATGTTCAGCCTGACCTCCCCCGGAGCCACCAAAGGCGTGGAAAGATGCAGAGGCGTCTGTCAACATACAAGGAGCAGCGAAAATCAATGAGAGGAAAATGCTCCATTTTTGCTTCATTGATTTTTTCTGGTCAATGAATCTTTTTCATTGTATGTCCCTCCCCTCCTCCCATTTTCTCCCCCAGTCGGACACATCTTAATGTTACTGCTGGGCATCAAGTAGGTGACTGAGAGTGACAGTTCCTTTCTCCACAGGGGGTGTGAGGTGCAGGGAGCAGCATGGGCAGAAACTGAGACGGTGCTTGCTCCTAACGGCAGACAGTGACAATTCCCATAAGTGAAGCACAGGGTTGGGAGGGCTCTGGCAGTCAGAGGGCTGAGGAGATATCGCTGACTGAACACAAAGTGACTGCATTGATGTCTTTGAGAGAATGTAAATCAAAAAGTAGTATTTAGGCTACACCCTGGTGGCCTAGCGGTCTAGTCCCACATCGATGCCAAGATCCCAGGTTCATGACCCAGGGGCAGGGGGAACAACCACTGTGAACAACTAAATAAAGTGCTTCTTCCTCCTCTGTCTTCCTGCCTCCCAGCTCACCTTCATTCCTATCTGTATCTTTCTTGGAAAAAAAAGTAGTATTCAGTCTCTAGTCATATAAGCTTATGTAGTAAGCATTTGGAGATCTTTGCAGAATCTCAATCATGCAATTAGTTGGAAGAGTAATTTGGCTACAGTGAAGAAAAATAAAAAAACCCGAAAACATGACCTTTCAGACTGCTCCAGAAAGCTTTTCAACTTAATTCAAAGCGGAGGAAAGAAAATGTGAGTACCCTACTGCAAGTATTGCCTCTGGCTGGAACATTGTTTAGTTATTTCTTTCCAATAGCCATTGAGTTTCTCTTCATATATTAAAATTTCGGCGAGATCCAAGGCTCGGGATATTTTTTTAAATGATAGAAGAGCAAATAGAAGCTAAATGCATGGCTCGGTTGAGAACTGAAAACCTATACATTTCTGACTGTTGAAACACAGAATCTTACGGGAAGCTGCGGACAGTTACCAGAACTGGGACAGTTACCAGAATTTCCCAAAATAGAAAAAAGGAAGGCTCAAGGCGAAAGCGCAACTTTATCTTTTCACCAGTGAGGCTATTGTTTTGTGCCTAAATAGATCCTTTAATTTACATTTTGCATTCAGAAACGCCTACTGTGATTTCCAGTATCAAAGTGTCTTGAAATTCTTGGATTTAGAAAGTATTCAATTCTCTGAATTAATATGACTCTTCAGTCCTCTCCTCTTTTTTTGCTTTTGGACCAAGAAGATGGGAAATGACTTAAAAGTCTGAAATCTGGTCTCAGCAATGTGTCCGAATCGGACAATATGTGCTTCTGCCACTTGGAGCGGACTAGAAAGGGATTTCAGGGACAGGAGGCTGAGAGCAGTTATTAAGAGTTTCCATGAATGTGGGTTTCCTCAAGGGCTTGGGCACGAATACAACCATAATAGTTTAGTTACTTGATAATAAATACATTATGATCCTTTCAAGCTAGTTTTCACAGGTGATCTTTTACTTCTCTGGGCACCTTTGCCTGCGCTTTAGACATGTGTGATTAGGCACAAGTCAGCAGAAACTCTTTGGCTGGACTACAGCTCTAGGAAAAGGGGGGTATTGCGCGTCAACCAGTATTACAAAGCAACAACAAGAACTCTCCTCAGTTGTTTTGAATGTGATTTGCTAATGGTGAGTTCTAGTTAATCAGGAAATTTGTTCATTCATCACAGGGAAAAAATAATCAGAAATCATTGTGACTTTGTCCTTTGGTGAGCCTGGCAAGGCACAGAGACATTTTGCATCACAGTCCAACAACAGGAATTCAGAAGGTGAAATGGAATTTGTGATAATTAGCTTACCCTCATCCGGAATCCTCCCCTAGCTCTAAGGAGAAAAGTCAGGAAGAGCCATGAAATCAAACACCCTCCATACACAGACACACACACACACACCCCCAATCTAATTCCTTAGCCCTCAGTAGTGAAATGGCTTTAGAAGAGTATAACTTGACCTGTTGAGATTCACAGTAACCTTGGCAGCTGGTAGATGTTGTTTGAAGAAAACAACTGCCATCTGAAAAAAAGAGGTAGTTATCCTTTGGTCAAAACGGATGAATGGAATTTCCTCAGAGCTGGTGAGAAGTCTTAACTTACAAGCATAAATCTGTCTTGAGTATGATCAGAAGAGGCTATCTTCATCTTTGTTAGAGCCTAGGATTAGGTTAATTTTCCTCCACAACCACCAGGATAGACAAATTGATGCTTGCGTTGTCCAAGGTGACAGCACAATGACTTGCTTCAGTCCCTGGGACAGTTTACTACCTATGGAGGCAGGAGATACTGAGAATGTTGCCGAATGCAGTTCATTGAGACGAGGTAGTCTTATGTAGTATTGCAAATCATAGAAAGGGAAACATATTCATGCTGTTAATAGTGGGAAACCAATCTCTGAAAAGGAGTTCTTATCAAAAAATGGTAGGATGTAGTTTCTGATGGCAATGCCTTCACTGTCTAGTAGCCTTAAGTTCCTCTGAATAATTGTGAGGCTTTCACAATTATACAAGATTGAAGTAGATTGTAAGGAGGAGCTTCCTGAAAATAGGACCGTTTAATATAGGATATGAGTTACTGGAAAAACAAAAAGACTAGTTACTTATCAACTTCCTATGTGTGTTATTTTTTAACAATCAACTAACTCCTTTTAGTGAAGCATTGATCATGTATCTTTTTTTTCCATTTTCCAAGTGAAGACTCAGAAACAAAAGAGAGGCCAAGGTCCCCCTGCATCCGACATGCTAAACTAGACCTACACAAAGCAAACCTTTGGAATGCCTGAAAGGAAGACTCTCCAACACTGTTAACTTTATCTAGTTTATAGAGAAGACAATTGGAGTAATGGAATCAGGGAAAAGAGACAGATAGAAACCAACTTTCATTTTAGTCATCAGACTTCCTTAACAATGGTGACCCAAGTCACACAATACACAAATCATGAAGCGTTTCCATGTCTCTGATAGGTGGTTCTCTACGCTTCATTGACACCTGAATTTTAGGTCTGAGAGGTCAGTGCATTTCTCTCTTGGGAGGTGCAGGCTCCTAGAGAAGCAGTATGGAAATCTGTACATCTGTATCTTACTTCTTTGGTTCAAACAAAGGAGTGACTAGTCTTCATGACTAGAAAGCAAGTCTCGTGTATGCCAAAGACTAAATAATGTCTTACTGATTTGCTGAAATACTGCCCTACATGATTTATTGAAAACAGCGACCAAGTAAAACCCTTTGTCTACTAGAGTATCAAGAAAACCAGAGTATGAAAGGGGGACTGACTTTTCCCCCAAGAAATTTGATTCTAAGTAGGTAAAGTCAGTCATTTGTAACTAATTGATGTTTGCTTAGAGGAAAATATCATCTAGCTCAGGGTTCCAGTCCTGGGTCAGTAGATAATCGATCAACATGTGTTGAGTGAATGATTGACGTGGGCATTTGAAAACCTGAAGTTGAGTCTCAGGATTTTAAGTGAGGATAGATTGCTCAGGATTACTTGTGTTTATTAATTGCATGTTTTTTTCTTGGACAAGAGTCTACAGAGGGAAATGTGCAGAGTGGTTTTAAGGGTGACGAGAACGGAGAGGATACTGGGAGTAATGGCAAGAGCTACTAGTAGAGGTAAGGAAGGGACATTGGGTGTAACTTAAAAATTAATATACTTGAAATATATAAATGATGAGGACAGGGGAAGTTGGCAGGAAGTTAAATAGAAGCCCATTATTCTCCATAGAGTTCTCTAGACCCACTTCCAATCTAACTGCTTAGTCTTCATCCCTGATTGGAATGAAATCTGATCTCACATCGTGTAAGTGCATTTCCATTGCTGCCATCAGACTAGTTTTTATATGATTAATTATAATAATAGTGATGATGATGATGATGATGATGATGATGATAACATCCTGTCATTTATATCTAGCATTTGCTTTGTCTGTCTCACTATATGGTTGTTTTAGGTTCACAGCTCCTATGTTGACAACTTTATAAAGGAGATGTGATTTCTTCCATTTCATAAATGAAGATTTGGGGACTAAGAAAGATTAGGTTATTTGCCTGAGGTCACCCCATCTCCAAGTAGGAGCAAAATTTTAAGCCAGATTAGTCAGGTGTGAAATCCTTTCTCATACTTTTTGCTCTGTGCCTAAGGTGCCTGAGAAGGGATACTAAGAGAAAGACATCATGAATTTAAGCATTCATTTATTTATTGGACAAGTGCTTGCTATAAGTCTGCTGTGTGCAAGGCCCTGAGGATGCAGCAATGATCAGAGAGCAGTCCCTCTGTCAAGGAGCTCTCCCTGCAGCAGAAGAGTTTCATGGAGCCAGGAATTATGTAACCAAAGCAGGGACCATGAGCAGTGGTGAGCAGAGGTTGTGTCTAGAACGCTCAGCATAGCTTTAAGCAGTCAGGACAGAGGGGTGTTGCTTGAACAGCCTTCTAAGGAATTAGCCTGGAGGAACTTGGGTAGGGTGGACATAGGTCTTCTCTGTCTTCTCAGAGAAGAACAATGAATCTATGCCTTGGTAGCTCCAGGCAGATCAGATATTTCTAAGACTTGAGGCTAGAGAGGGGAATGTTAAGAGATGAGAATGGAGGTCTGAGCCAGAGGTCTGAGTGTGGAGGGTCTTGAAGCCCTTGGAAAGAGTCTGCCTTTTATCCTTAGAGCAATGTGGAACCGTTGAATGGTTTTAGATAAAGGAGCAGTCTCTGGTTTGCACTTTAGAATAATGGCTCTGGCTATACAGGAGATGGATTAGCCTGAGTCAAGACCAGAGGCAGAGAGGTTGTTTCTTTACTACCAGTGAGGGAATGATAACCTGATTTCAGGTAGTGACAATGGTTAGAATTAGATGGATTTGAGAAATCTCAATGAGAGAGTTAAGGGAAGTAGGTGATTAATAATATGGACAAGTGGACTGAATTGTCAGGTGAATCTAAGTTACACTGCTATAAAAAATAGCTCTTAAGTCTTTGTAGTGTAACAAAAACATATTTCTCTCTCAAAGAGTGTCCATGATAGGTCTAAACAATCTTTCACACAACCGCCCTACATGCTTCAGTCTAGCTTTTGCCCCATACCAGCATGGAAACGCCTTTGCAATCAGTGTCAAGAGTGAGGAAGATAGGACGTTATGTGTGAGCTTTTCACTGCTTTCCCTGGAAGCGACTTCCTTTAATCTGTTTCTGTAACTTTGACTACAACTAGTCCTGTTTACTCACCCAATGGCAAGAATTCACTAGTATTCACCTGTAGACAAGTTCTGCAATTCAAGAATTTAAGAACTGCCTATTTTCAGACAAGTGGATAAAGAATCTGTGGAATATGTACACAATGGGATGGAATACTACTCAGCTGTAAAAAAGATGAAACCCTGTCATTTGCAGTGGTGTGAATGTACCTAGAGGGCATTATGCTTAGTGAGAGAAGCCAGAAGATTAAGACAAATATCTTATCATTTAATTCATATGTTTTATATGGAGAAACATAGCAAATTACTGAAATAAATCGAGCAAAAATAGGCTTTTAATTAATAAAATAAAATTACTGGTTACAGAAGGGAGGTGATTGTGGGAAAACTGGGTGGAAGGGATCAATTGGTGAAGGAAGAACTGGAATGGTGACAGTGAACATATATACAGATGTTGATTTACTATGAGACTTTTTTTAAATTTTATTTTTGTTTAGTTGTTCACACTGATTGTTTCCCCCTGAACCCAGGTGGTCCTTTGGAGGCAAAAGACCTAATAATCACTGCTCCACCAGGGCTTGCCTATGATGCATGCTTTAAATGTATATAATATACAGTATTCTTCCAATAAAATCAATTTTAAAACATTAAAAAAAAATTTAAAAATCTTTGGAGAAAATTCCAAAAGCTCAGGAACTTAAAAGGTCAAAGTCAGAGATATTTCTTTTTCATGAACTTTTTCTTCTTGCATAACTCAGAGTATTTGATTCAAAATTTCCAAAATAAATGATTCTTTGGCTTGAGAACAAAAAGAATTTGAGTGTGTGTGTGTGTGTGTGTGTGTGTGTGTGTGTGTGTGTAGAAGGCAATAGAGTTTGGTAAATGGATAAACTTTCTAAGTTAGGGACTGCTTCTTTACATGAGGGAGGCCTTGCAGGTTCTGGTAGCTTTCATGAATCTGGTTGCTTTGTCCTGAAGATAATTCAGTGTTTATTAGCATGTCTCTCTGCACATCACTGTGTCATTTAGGCTTCTGGAGCTTTCCTTGTCTACCTCACTACACCCTAGCCCCACTCCTAGCCCCTTTCTGCCAACTTGATGTAAGTCTTCCTTAAGAGATGGTTTATGGGAAATTTGATCACTGGGAAGGGACTGACCAGCAATCTTTGGACTTGCTGGGACTGACCCAGATGTGGCTTCATATCTGAATGTGACCCCCGTGTATGTACTCTGGACTCACAGTGCCCAGGTGCTTATAAAATGTTTGCTTGCACTTGGAAATGGGGGTGTGCTGATGAGAAACTAAGTGATTCGGAACCTTTGGTTTAGATTCACTCCAATTCATAACTAGGATGGATACATCATAAAAATATCTTCATTGTCTAAAAACTCTTCCTTTATCTGGTACAACATGAAGTTTAGAATTTTAATAGGAAATGTGATTTCCTTTATTTTCTCTGCCTAATAAATTTCAGGATCTGAATCAGTCACAAAGCACATCATGGACATCTCTGTCCTATGCTTTAGACACCCATTAAGTCAGTGTATGGGGACCTTCTGAAATCCAAAGACATGTGAGCTAGACGTCATGTCAAGACTGTCGAAACTTCATAGGAAGTAAAGAGAGAATATTTTTTAAATGCGTTTGTTGTCTAGCAGATCAAATTAGAGTTTACCAGAAGGGAATGGGAGGAGGTGGACAAAATCATAAAACGGGTCACTTCTTTGGTGAAGGAAGAACTAGACAGGTGGTGGCGAACTCAGTGTGTTAGGTGTACAGGCATGTTTTCAAGAATGCAGTGTTCCTTCAATAAAATTTCAAATTTAAGCATAAATAAAATAAAAAATGTGTTTTCTGATTCCAAAAAGCAACAAAAACTGTGCTCTTGGCTTCCCCCACCCCCTGCTAAGAGGTGTGAGAAGCAGAGTGTCCTTTTAGGAAGGATTCTGGGCTCTTCTCTCTAGAGGAGCCCATTGCAGCCTTGCAGTGAGTAAAACTGGTACGAGGAGTTGAGAGTAGAGAAACAAGACTTAAATTTTCTCCTTTGCCAGAGCAGCTCTACTTAACCCCCAGACTGGGAACCATGCCCACGGTTCTCCAGGTGTGAGTCCTTCCCACCTGAGAACGTGGCTGCTGCTTCTTTCTGATGCATTTTGTCAGAAAACTCAGGTGGCTGTGTCCCGCCCCTCTGCTCACGGGTTCTGGGCATTGAACCTCAGAGATCAGCTAGATGATACCGAAGGAACCAAGTTGGAGATCTTTGTTGTCCTTCCCACAGGGTGGAGGGGCAGCGACACAAAGTCAGTGTGCTGGGTGCTGAAAGGGAAACTGGTTGTTGTTTTTTTCAGCATTCTCTTCTCTGGTTGTTCTCACACGTAGGCCACCTTTGATGCGTTCTTCCTTCCTTTGCTCCCTCTGTCTTCCTCGCCTCTGAACTCTTCACACCGTGCTCACTTCCTTGCTGTTAGGACTCCACCTTCTGTGCGTCATCAACTCCAAAAGTAAAAGACTTTTACAAGAAACCCAGTATGGCAGCTGAAAGGTCCAGCAAAGTGGGCTTTTCTCGTTCTCCCTGCATCTGTGCAAGTCCATTATTCACAGCGCCTCTTGTCCACTATGGACACTTGATAAATATTCCTATTCCTAACAGCCCGGAGAGTTATCTGTTTCTACACCAGTGGTGGTGTTTACTGTTTCCCTCTAACACTGATAATCAGAGTCCTTACTCCTGGGGTAAAGGCAGCCTCATTATTTTGGTCTGTCAACCTGTTTTCTTTACTCTCCCCTCCCAATGGAGAGGGATAGCGAGGCTGCTGATGAGATCATTAGCTTTCAAATCTGGCTCCTTGAACCCAGGCAGGAAGTATTTTCTGCTCATATGACAATATTTTTCAATATCTTAGGATTCACATTTCTGTTTTTTTTTTTTTCCATAAATCTCAGCTTGGATAACGCATTCTCTGTCCTAGGAGGATTCACTTTTTATTTGGTCTCCTCGGCAGCCCTGTTAGAAGCCTATAACAATCAACTGACTTGATTAAGGTCATTTCCTGGGCTGAGGCAACTTAATCTGTCTCTATCCTGACCAGCTTCCAAAATGACTTTCCTTCAATCTCAAAGAGCAATTGTCTTTCCCCACTGCAGATTCAGACATTAAATATTTAAAAGGTAGGTAAAATAGACATCTCTAGGAAAGTATAAAACTAAGCAGATTTGTCTATATAGTTCTGTTCCTTTGGGTTGTTGATAATCATTATATTCTAAGGAGAGCCTAAGAAAAAATGTTAAATTGGCAATAAAGACTGTTATATTCATGCTTGAAAGACTAATTTTTTCTGACTTCACTGATGCCCTCTAAACATTTTTTTTCTCTAATATTATTTTTAGCATCATATACAAAGAGGAATTCTTAATCTATGAACAGATTTGATTATAAGCAGTGTCTTTTGAGCCAGATACTAGGCCCTGAAGATAACATCATAAGTAACGATGTAGTCTCCATTTCATGGAATGCACAGCCACCAATGAGATAATCACACTAATAAAAAATATGAACTCAAATAGATCTAGGTTCTGAAGGAAAGAGATATGGTTTTATGAGAGCATTTAACTACAGATACAACCCGATTTTGAGTGTATGACAGCCAGAGAGCCAGTCCTAGAGAGTGGAAGGGTGCGTGGCAACTACTCAGATGAAAGCTAGAGCTTATGAGGAATGTATTCCAGGAAGAGAATAGCATGTGCAAAGGCCCAGTGGTAGAAAGAACTGAGAAATGCTAGGGAACTGTCCCAGTTAATTCAGCCCCAGGCTTAAGAAACTTGACAATCAATGTTAAAGTTAACATTATTACTGACTTAGATATAGGTAATTCTCTGGGTTATTATTAATGGCAAGAGGAATTGAAAGGAGGACAGTGTGCTTGGCACTCAGAGAACAAGGGGGCAGTAGATTGGGATGAAGTGGGAGACGTGGACCAAGCCAGGGCACCCAGGCTGTATAGACAATCCGTGCAAAGCTTTTTGAAATGGCTAAAACATTTTCAATAAAGACCGTGCTGTAATAATCCTTTTATTTTTTAAAAAATAGCTGTTTCTCTTCATGTTGGGAGAAGGATAAAGAATGTTCTAGAAATTGGGAAATTATTGATTTTGAGAAATTTATTGTATATGGTTCTTGGGCTCACAGTTATATCACTCATTACCTTATGTGTATTTGTCTTAACAGGTGAGAATCCCCGAGAGAAGGATTTATTTTTAACTTCATTTCATTCTATACATTAGACTCTGACACTGTGCATAGGACGTAGTGAGCGACCATTAAATTGTTGTCATGTAAATAGAGGGACCGAAAGGGAGATATGAATGAACAAGTGATCATCAGTATTATGAACAAATCTGAAGTTGTGTTGACCTAGCTCATAGTCTAATTCATCACAGCTCTAAAATTCTTTTCAGAAATGTGTGGACTTTCTTGGCAATTTTCCATTTATTAGGGTCCCTTGAATAAATTAGAGGTACAAAGTGAATCCTATCAGTGACCAGGAAGCCTAGGATTAGATCAGAGATCAACCTTCATCTGACTATGGCATCCTTAACTCTAAAGGCTGTAAACTGGGGTGACTGGTATGCACTTGAGAGTACCATTGGATCAGACTATACAAATAGGTAGGAGTTCCAGGTGAGTGTCTGAAACTCTGATAAAAGTTGGATAAAGGGACAGGATGAATGGAAACTTTCAGAGGTGATACATTATCTGGAAAGGAACCACAGATGGCTCAAGTTATTATGGTCAATTTAAGGTGAGGTAGCTTCAGTCCATTGCAGTTGCAATTTGTTCTTAAAGACTTCTCTGGCTTCTGTGTATGGGTTTTCCTGTTCTCCCCCGACCCTGCTCCCCAAATAAAATAAAATGTTGAAGAAAATTTAAAAAATTAAGACAAATCTAATAGATTATTGAAAGGTAAAATTGCACATCGATATTTGAAGTTTCCTAGAGAACACATCGAGCTGAGCTTGGCTCGAGGTTGCGAATGACTTGAGGCATGATAGGTGACTGTTCAATAATCCTAGACAACACCCTGTGTTTATATTTCATTTCTAAAGGTGATATCCCTGCAAAGTGAAAAAATAAAATAATTTCGACACAGACTAATTCTTATTGGTGGAGCTCATGTTGAGGGTCTTTTGTTGATCTCAAATTCAGAACTCATGGATCATCTGCAGCTACATTGGTTTATGTGAGACAAATGGTATGTTCTCTAGAATCTTAGACACTAAAGGCAAAGACCATGTTTGGTGGCCGCCTGCTATAGCTCCTAGCGTTAGCTCCAAACGTAGTTGAAAGGCACAATCAATTTTTTTTAATGGTGCAAATAATTAGATCCTGGGTCACTTTCAGACTATTCACATTGACTCATTATCCCTTTCAATGTGACTCTGAACATGACTGCAGTTGAATGTGTACATATGAATATTGTAGGTCATGTTCAGTATTTTCTGTTAGGGTTTTTTCTATATGATCACATTATGTTTAAAATGTGAAGTGTTGAAAAATGGTTCAGTACATCTCTCATTGTGAGTAGAAACAGCTTTGTATTACCTCTAAGTGTCTGGTGTGAGAGATCAACCATATTACAGAGAGCTTCACTAAATTTACTTGGCAGAGGAAAAATGATTTCACTGAACAAATCCACACCATCAGATGCTCTCAGGATAGAAGGAGAATGGTTATTTTTGCAAATGTTTCTTTTTTATTGTACCCACACTTTAGCATTACCCAGAATGATTCTGTGTATTCTTTTTTCTCTCCTCTGCTTCCTCTCTTTGGATGTGTATGGATCCTGTGAACTTGGTATCTTCTCGCTCAAAATAGGTAAGAATGGGCAATTTTGATGTTTATTTTCTCTTCTGTGCTCCAGCTGTATTTAGTGAGAAACGTTACTGATCTGTTCAACGGCCGTACTTTAATATGCTGAGAATATTCTCCTAGACTTGAAAACTGATATCTCTTAGGATGCCTCTAAGATGAAATCTTTGCATTATTGATGACCTACAGTATACAGCGTTATTTATTTAGGTCATGTGTTGATATTTATATATCAAGGCGTTTTAGGAAGAGGGATGGGTTCCTGAAAATTACACTGTAAAATGAGTCATCATTTCCCGTTGATTGATGTCATAACTTCTGAGTGAATTTCCATGGGCCATGATGCCTTATATTTTCCAACCCTGAGCTTATTTTGTTCTCTAACTTCAGTTCCATCAAGTAGTGGGCTATTTATAAAGATCAGAAAAATGCACTCTGTGAGCATGAACCTGACTATGAAACCTTTTGTGAATCAAATAATCTTGTATATGGTGAATAATCACTGCCCTCTGTAAAGACGATTTTCTTTCTAAAGTGGCGCATGCATATTATGAAAATAATAATCTTGGTCACGTTCAGTGATCCAACATAATTCTGCATTTAGTACATGAATATTTTTCGTATCACTGGACACAGCATTTTGGAATTCTTAAAAAGCATTTCTTTTTTTTGTTTCTTGGGGAAAAGAGGTACAACAAATTAAAAATGTATGCATAATAGTGCTATCTGTCTAAGATGGTGTTTGTGGTCCTTTAGTTACTGAGGAGGAAAAGTAGTAATGCATGTGATACTCAGAAATAGTCATGAGAAATAATAAATGACATTACAATAGGCATGTTAACCAAAGCATTTCTTTAGATTCAATAAGATAGATCTTTATATGATTGAAGTAAGAGGAAATAGCATTTCTAGCCTGGATTAGCTTTCATCTCCCAAAGAACTGCCTTTGAAGTTATGATTTAATGTTATGTCTTCAGCTTTTATCCAGGCTTTTTATAGCAAAATGACCACTGACAGTTAGTAAATAACTCTTTGTGTTACTCAATGGCTCTTAATTTATCAGGATGCAAAATAAACTCAGAAGATTTTGTGCCAGAAATTATTTTTCCAGTATATACAATCATATATATATATATATGTATATATGTATATACATATATATATGTATATATATGTATATTCTCAATTTGGTAAAAATAAAAACAAAAACAATGTGTTTCAACTTATCAGTAATGGTGCCATGAGGATCTTGGGGTCTTGCTCCAGAGAAGATTCCATCAGACCCACCCACTAGGGGACAAAATAGTCAGCACAGTCAATAGAAAGCAAAAGCTAAAGAGGCTTATCAAGGACAGTGCACTCTTTAAGGGATAGGATAAGGGCGGGCCGTATTCCAAGAGATATTCCAACAGGCCACCAGGAGCTTCTGGCTGCCTTCTTTAAGGAATCTAGTAACCCTTATCCCCACCCACAGATATCCTGGGGTGGGGCGATGGTTCTGATTGGTCTGTTAGTGGCTCCCTTTTAAATTGATAGGAAGACTTCCAATTGGTGCCACTCACAGTCTGCTTCCTTCTGATTGGAGGACTGCCTCTGTTCCCTCCCCCTGCTTCCTCTGACTCACTACCTAGCACTAAGACTATTTATTTTGACTAAGAAAATTTAAATTAAATTTTGTTCTTAATTATAGTAACTGGCTCATCATAGTCTCATGAAACTTTTAAAACATATTTTCTCATGTTTTCAAGAAATATACCATTGTTTTAATAGAACTCATGTGTTGTATTATTTTGAATCTCTGTATTTAGGACACACTGTAAATGGTAGATAACATTAATATGAGTCATAATAAAGGCTAACATTCTTTAAAAGTTTCCCAAGTGCCAAGCATTAGTGTTAACTTATTTTAATAATGCATGTATGCATATGCACATATTTCTCCACTTACATGTTTGGAGCAGATTTTGTTGACACTGGGGGAGAAGATGCATTATGTCATAGCATATCAATTGACATTATTGCTAAAATGTTTTCCTTCGTGCCATTCACATAGTTTTTATTCTCTCTTCTCCCTTCTGCCCCTGCTTCCTTATGTACAAAAATAAATTTCACTTTCTATTCTTATATAGAGCAAATTAGCTCCACTCCACCCTCCCACTCATGCTCAGCTCTGAGCCTTCCTTTGCATTTTAAAGAAATTGATGCATGAAATAGCCTTACATAGAGACAAACATACTATATTTTTGAGGATTAGGTCTTTCAGTTTTATACATAATAATTATAATCAATGATTTAGATACTTGAAAACACATTTGGATTTAGCAGCAGCTGAGTTTAATTCAACAGGAAAACATTCATAATTAGTTCAGACTCAGAATCTTAATTCTGGAACTGCTACATGTTTATGGGGTTTGAATAAGGGCATCTGACCTGTGTTTTCCTGGTGGAATTTTAGAAAAGAAAATAGAACATGTGCACACTTACCTAAAAATCAGAATTTGAGTGGTTACAAGGAATAAGGTTGTCAACCATAAACAAATATGTTTAATGTCTCTGTAGTGTCATAAATTAAAAAAAAAAATCACCGGATAGAATTTTAGAGATATTAAAGTGATTACAATGAAGGCAGTATTTTAAAGCTGAAAGATTCATAAGATGACTATTTTGCATTGACCAGAATATGAATGCATTTAAAATATTAATACATGTATTAGAGGGCTGAAAATGCTGAGGGTATTTAAATGAGTTGATTACATACTCTGTTTTCCCAAGTACCAAACAATTGCATTTCATGATTATGATATCACTTGAGAGCCATATTTTATTGGCTTCTTGTATCTTCTAGCCTATATTTAGAACTCCCCAGAATATTTATAGGGTGGTAATCCATTAAATATAGGTCTTTTCACAGCATTTGCAGAGTAGTGGGCAAACGTGTTGATAACTCCACACTCTGTTTCTATTAAAGTATTAAGACACTCGTGCTATGAAACTTCAAATCTTGGAGCTTATCAAGCTATCAGTTTCCTAGTGCTCCATACTGAACCTCACCTGGACAGCCTGGGGGAGTCGTCTCTTTGAACCATACGAGGACCTTTGTTGCTACGGTGTGTTTGGGACAAGAGTGTGTGGCTTGTGAACTGCTGCAGACCATTCAGAACACGTGCCTTAATGCTTTCCTTTATAATCAGGCTGGTAGACCATTGGGTATAAGTACGTTCTTGTCATAATTTAACTTCTTGAATCAGTTCCGAAGAAGATTCATGTTAATGTGAATATTTTACTTAAGCTAATTAAGTTCAAGGGAGATTTCGTTTATTTGAGGAAACTCATTATTTTTTGTGAACTAATCACATTTTGAAATGCTAAAAAGAACCCAGAATACCCCAAAGTGATCATTGCTGGAAGTTGTTCCCAAAGCCACGTGCATACCATTTGGTATTTCTTCCCATGGTGATTTTTTCAGTAGTGTGTGTCAGGTCAAGGGATTCAGGGACACATTTCAAACTATCATTAATAAAAGAACTGTAAAAGTAGGGAGAAACTTTGTTTTCCATAGGAGGGAGGGGATGATCATATTATAAAGTTATTAGGACTTTCTCATGATAGTATTAATGAGCCTAAAACACCCAGAAGTAGGGGTTCCTAGTTGTCTGCTGTGAATGTGACATCTTTCATAAATGGATTATCCACCACCAACCTCCATTATGCGTACAAATAGGCATGTGTGCCCCACTGAACCAGTTGTGGGGATTAGTTATACTCTAGCTATTAGCAATATTTCCTTCCAGCCAACCCATACACACATGACCTCTTCTACAATCTGTCATATGCTAAACCCTTCAGTGAATTCATGGTCACAATGCCTGTGCTCATTTTGCCCTCATTTCTAGAGCTTTCAGTTTCAGCTACTCTTGCTGATAGATGTGTCCCAAGATTCTCCCAAAGTTGCCGTCACTTGCTTTTTGTCCCCTACCCAGAGGATTAATTCATTGTGTAATATGCATCAGAATGAATGTTTTTAATAAATCCTTCCACAGTATTTTTCCTTCTATCCTCCTTACCCAGGTAATCGATTTAAACAAATCTGTATTACTGGTCTTACATTTCCTTAAGCATCTTGACTTATTCTGATTTCTACCCAATAATTGGCTAGACCTTTTACCATAAACCCAACTTATAGCCTCAATTAGTTATCTTTCCTTGTCTGTGTCTCCTTTGGAAGTTGCTTGGTACATAGTCGTGCCCAGCGTAGGCAAGTTAATTAAGATCAAGTGAAATCAAAACTCTTTTTCAGGCCCAGCACTGAAAGTCTCACCAGCCTCTGCATCCCGTGCTGTCAGTGTGTGATATCTAGAGGCTTGCTAGTCATTGTTAGTATGCATATCTTATTTAGCATGCATTTATTTGTGTCAACCTGGCTGTCTAAAATTATGAAGGGATAGCCTTGGAAATGACAGCTGCTACCTTGTTGGGTCTTTTATGTTCATCTTCACAGCTGCTCAGTCGGTGTCATCATCACCAATAACACATTTCTTCCAGGGAAGGCAGAGACATTATAATGCAATTTTCCCCACCCTCTTGTAGTTCGTTGTGTTTGTGAGAAGAAGGTGAGCTCGAGACCTAATCCACCATATTGGGTTGGACGTCCGGATAGAGATATTATGAAAGATAAATCTTCTAAGTCTGTATAAAACAGGAAAATAAAAGCTGATGTAAGAATGCGGTGGGTTAATTTAGTCTCAACCTAGATTTTTGTTAGTAGGGCTCCAATTTCCAGGCTCCCCCTGTGAGGGAGTTTACCTTCATGACTTTGGAGTATTTGCTGTTATCTTTCTCAAAGGTCTATTTATATTCTAGAGGATAAAATCTCCTGATTTTTCTTTTCCCCTTCTTACTATGGATTGTAGGTAGGTCACAATGCTTTTGTTATGCCAGGTACCGCTACATTTCAACTTCTGTTTCACAGTTCTGCCATGTTGTTGACTAGTCCACATTCTCCAGAGGCTTGGTTCGTTTTTGCCCATTGAGCTGCTATATCCACATATAACCAGGTAGTGACATTATTTCTACAGCAACTGGACAGAATATTAGTTTTTTTCTGTCAACTATAGGGAAGTTGGCATCTTATTTTACTTCAAAACTTGTTCTATTAAGGACAGCATCAGTTGTCCAAGGACTGGACTTAGGACTATTGTGTAATGCTGCTCTGTGCTGTAGGGGCATCTTGCTTCCTAATGCAGCCTAGTCCTACATTAGTGTGAATATCCTCTCATTCCTTCTTAGTTAATTGAATAGCTTGCATTTCTAGGAATTCTAGGTCTCCTTCCATTTAGAGCGTTACTCCTAGAGTCTACAGATGAATGATCAATCCAAAAGTATCTTTCACCAGTTCTAACAGGGACATTTTATTTTTTGAAGAATGGCTTTTACTGAGACCCTAATATGGTCATATGTCAAGTAACAGCAGGAATACTTTGAGAGATGGGTCATTAGGTGACTTCGTTGTTGTGGGAATGACAGAGTATCCTTACAGAAACTCGGATAGCATGGCCTACTGCACACCTAGGCTATACATGGAGACTACCATCATAGAGGCCATTTGTCCTTGACGGAGATGTCATTATGCAGTGCATGACTGCACATATGTGTGGGGCGTGTAACTGAATTTGAACTCCTCCATGACTTTCAAACACAAATTAAAATTGATTTGAGTCTTCTTATATATCGAGAGGAAGTACAGTAGCTTCCCTTTTAGAGATCCTCCTGCTCTTAGAAATTCCATGAAACCTGAGGGCTTATCCAGTTCAGATGGGGGCTGAAAGGTCAGTTCAGTTTCCATTATAAAAGAGGAGAGACTGAAGCCTCTTCAGTTTGCTAATGCTCTTTCTTGAAGCTGCCAAGTTGGGTGGCTGTTGACAAAATCAAGCTCCTGGTTCTGACAGATGCTGCTAATTCACATCTCCACACTGGCCAAGGGCGCTCTGCCAGTGTTGACTTTTGAGCGAGGACAACTTTAATTTCTCAGAGCCATGCAATCAGAAAAAGTTGTCCTTCGCTTGACTTCTCAAGGCCACGGTTCTTGCTGTTCTGTGCATTTCATCCCTTTTTAGAACTAGCGCCATTGTTCTCTAGCTGCCCCCGGAACACAGCCCCTGGAGTTTGGGCCACTTCTCTCTTTTTGTTCATGAAACACAGAAGGCCTGCTCTATCCATTTCCCAGATAGTTCACCTTCCTGAGGGTGCGCCTTCATGGTGATTCCTGGGTGCTCCTTTGTTCATCCTTCTCAAGGTTTCCCTCAAGGATCAAAGTAATTCTCTGACACATCTTTCAATCTGATATTTAAAAAAAAAATTACTTGGATGCACCCTGATGAGTAGCAGTTGGGCCATCTGCCTCTCACTGGGCACAGTCCTACATGCATCCCAAGGTCCTGGGTTCAACACTCGGGTCTGGGGGAAACAACCAATGTGAACTACTAAGTGAAAATTAAATGAAACACTTCCTCCTCTTCTCTCCCTGACTCCCTGCCTACTTGCCTTCATTCCTGCTGCACCTTTCCTTTTTAAAAAATATTATAATAGAGCATTTTACTTCATGTATACCTAATAATGATAATTATTATCATTAGAATGTTTTATAGGGTTTAAAGTGACTTATTCTTGTGCTTACTCTTTACCTCCATTCTCAAAATCAGTACTACTATATTTCTTTTTGACAGTCTGTAGCACAGTGTGAGATAACTTTTCTTCAGCAGGATATTGGCACTCAATTCAAATAAATTAATGTTACCCTTTTGATGTTTATGTATGATGGAGAAAATGTTAATACCTTCACTTATGAACTGAAATAATACACATTTCCTTAATAGCAAACTATTAAATGTGTTGTGGTTTTGCTTTGTCAAAAAGCACTGAAAGGGGATAAGTTTTCTCTTGTTTAATTGGGGTCATAGCTTTTTAACTTCAATGACATGAGCTGGACATCAGGTAACAGAATGATAAAAAGAGAGCGGCACTCGTTACCAGTTATAATAAGTATGATGTCTCAAAGCGAGAGTGCCAGTAGCTCACACTTTAAAAAGATGAGGACTGTTATTATTTTTCAGAATGTCTCAGTGACCACCTCAGAGCTCATAGTCATTGCTTTGAGGCCATTAGTTCAGAGGCAGAACTCAAGCATACTGTCCTTAATCTTTCTTCATATCTTTCCACTGGACCAATGATTCTCATTCTTTGTGATAGATCAAAAATGAACTTTGGAGTTTATTGTGATCGAAACTACCTGACAGGGAATGACCTGGTGGTCTAGCAGTCTAGTACCCTGGGAGCAGTCCCACATACATCGCAAGGTCCTGGGTTCAAGACCCAGGACTGGAGAGGACCACCAATATGAACAACTAAATAAAAATAAAATAAGGTGCTTCTCTCTTCCTGACTGCCTACTTGTTTTCATTCCTGCCCATACCTTTCTTTAAAAAATATAAATAAATATTATTTTTTAAAAAGCCTGACAATGCCACCTATTCACTAAATCCGTCATATCACAATCTCTGAAGGTAGGTAGGACTCAGGAATCAGTACTCTTACAAAACTCCATTGGAAATTTTGCAAAATTAAGTTTCAGAATCACCAAAATTACTTGCATACACATAAGGAAAGGCATAAAAAAAGAAAAAGTAAGCTTATGAATCCATGCCCAGCAGTTATACTGGAGAAATCCCATTAATATGGGATATTAACAAAGAGGCGATGGAATAAAACCAATTGCTATATGCTACTCAATAATAATAATAATAATAACTTAATGCCACTAATAATCAGTGCTCAGCAAAGCTGGTATTATTGGGAGACCTTTCCTTAAGACATGTTTGATACATGTTAACAGAATACAACAATATAAAGAATAATTAGAAATATTTTTGCCCCATGGACAAAGTGAATTTGCACACAGTAGTGTATCTGATTACCTAGCCCTTCCTTTATGGTGCTTTCATCTCAGCTTCCTCACCTCCCTTGGCTGCCCTGTGGTTTTCGTCTCCTATTTGTGTTGAAAATCTTTCATGCCTCCTGACTGATATTCTGCTATTTCCTTTTCCACAGTCACCCTCAGGGAAACTTTCATATTTTCTCCATCTCACATTTATAACACCCAGTTCTTTTTAAATGGATTCAAGAATTTATTGGTGCAGAATTTGTTAATGGAATGAGAAGCCCCCTTTCTTTCAATATGATCATAGAGGATGCTATGACATGAAGATTTTTGTGCGAGGACTGTTACCACTTGTAAGAAATATCCCTCCCTTTTTCTTTTTTGTTTTGTTAGCAGTTCCTCTATTACCAATATTTTATGATAGACTTCATTAAAAGGAAACACCTTTACTTTAACATCACAGCCTTAGAATTTCAACAGTGCCCTAAACACAGAGAGCTTGGGGCTTTCCATCTTAAGTGGAAAGAGTTGATGAGGAAAATAGCCACAGAGTAAGTGGGTAGAGTGTTTGTGTTTTGTTGATGGCTTCTTTCAGTGATTTCTTTAGTCCTGTTCAAACTCCGATTATTAAGAGCTTAATGAAAAGAGCATCTTGCCTCTTTACTTAAAGTGCCATTTAATGAAGATTCTATTATCATTCCAGCCCGGGGCAGGGGGAGTATAATGGAGATGACTTCATAGGACCACAAATTGTTAGTTGTATAAATGTGTGGCCAAGACCTGAATCTTGGTATTTTTGTCTATATCCAGTACCTTTTACTAATACTAGATTTAAGAAAAATGGCCATATGGAACAATTTTTTTAACTCATTAAGATATGCATTTATTCTCATATCTTTGCTACTCTCATGGACAGTCAGATGACAGTTCCTGTCACCCCGTCAGCATGAGGCCTGGATGCAAGTAGCTGTGAGCTGTTATGTCAGGGACATCGGAACTTCTCTGTTTAACTGGACCACCCAGGGACAATGGGCAGATGCATAAGGACTCATAGGTGGGAAGTACACCCAGGATCTTTTTCCTGTTGGTTCAAATGAAAGGAACAGGGTCACCCCAAGAGCACGGACACGATACACACAGTTCTAAGGACAAGGCTGTGCTCCAATTCATTTCTACCTAAAACCGTTGTGATTCCCATTTCCTATATACACATACATGCCAAAGTGGCCATCTTCCCTTGAGTAGACCATTGCAACGCCCTTAGTTAACCCTGCAGCTTCTGCTCTTGGACATCTTTTCTCTTCCCATGAAACAGCCAAAGCGGTCACTTAAAAATAAAATCTGATTCTGTCACTTGTGTCCTGCTTCTTCCCCTGCAACCCTTGCCCATCAACAAATGCTGTCAAATCCTCAGTGAGGCTCTAGAGTTGGTTAAAGCTGTGTTCCTCCAGCTTTACCATGTGTCATTATCTCTGATGGCTTAAGGCTCAGCCGTACTGACCCTAAGATGCCTAGAACCACTTCGCAGCCACAGAACTCATTGCCTCGTTTTTTCTCCCCTGCTTTTGAATTACTTTGTTACTTTTACATTTATCCCTTGTGGTAATTTATTATTAGAAAATTTGATTATCTTAAAAATATTTGAAAGTAATTTTTCTTAGCACCTACAATGTAATATTTAGATGTATTAAAAAAGAATTGTTGAAGAACAGTGATGAACTCTGATTTTCAAGGGAGTTGAAGGTATATGACGGAAAACATTTTCTTATATAAAGAAAATACATAAAAAATTCATTAAATTTCTTAAGATTTTTAATAAAAGGAGTGTCATGTTCATGATGTCTTTCTGTTAAATGTTGGATTAATACACACTTTTATTGTCATAACACCGGCCTGTGACAGGGTAGAGGTTTCAGGTGTACAGTGTTATGTGTCATCATCTGTGTGCACTACATTATGATTGCCACCCGAAATCTAGTTTCTACCCTCTACCATGCAGTTGACCCCTTTAACCCATTTTACCTGCCTCACTTTTCCCTTCCCTTCCAGTCACCCCATTTTGTTCTTAGCGTTTAAGAGTTTTGTTTTGTTTTTTTTTACTTGTTTTATCATCCACATATAAGTGAAATCACAGTGTCTGTCTTTCCCCTTTGACTTGTTTCACTTAGCATAATACCCTTAAAGTCCATTCATGTTGTGGCAAATGGCAGGATTTCATCTTTCATTTGAGTTGTATTCCATTGTGTGTGTGTATGTGTGTATCATATCTTCTTTTGACTGACTTATCTTTCAGATCTGCATTTGGATGTCATCTCCTGATAGACGCCTTCTTTCTTTGTCTACCCAGTAGCACTGTCCTGCCCCATTCACATCACCTGATTTCAGTTCTCTGCATTTCTCGTTGCTAATATATTTTCATTTTTTATTGAGCTTATTCCCTGACTATCTAGAGAGAAATTTCCACATCAACCTATGCTCACCCTTTTTAACATCACCATGCTATTAGTTTTTTCACGTATGTCTTTTATAATTAGCATGCAGTGACCATGCACTTCTTGTTTAGCTAGAGTTCCAAGGTTGTATTTATTGGTTTGAGCTGAATAAAATCTCCTTCCTACTTATTCCTGCATGTGATTTGGAATATTAAGTGGCATCTAAACAAAGAGTGAATAATCTGGGTGTTCTTTAGCTTGTGTGAAATAAGATTTCTCCTCTGATGTATTCTCATGAATTGCATATCATCCAGGTCAATGTGGACCATTCGTGCTGGAGATAATTCAATGGAAAACTTTCTTTTCTTATTCATTGCATCAGCAGTGTTTATTGAGCACATAATTACATCTCAGGTTCTATTCTGAGGATGCAGATGTTAATAGATGAGCAACAAGTCTTTCCCCTGATGGAGCTTACATTCTAGTGGAAGGTGACAAATAATAAGCATCTTAATTATGCTCATTATGTAGTGAATTTAAAGGTAATAAGGGCAATGAGAGGAAATGAGGCAGAATTAGGGGAATATACAAGTAAAGATTGTCATTTCATGTGGGGGACTCAGGTGAAGACGCATTGAAAAGGTGACATACAAACAAGGACTTGCAGGAGGTGAGGGAAATCACTATGGGAGGTATATGTGTGCCTGTCCCGCTTATGGAGAAGCAAGAAGCCTGTGTGGCTGGAGTTGAGGGAGCAGAGGGAAGAGCCGGGTCAGCGTGTGACACATGTATGATCTTGGAGGCCACTCTAAGGAAGATGGCTTTTGTGATGAATGGATTGTTTGTTTTAACATGAAAGGAACATGATGTGATGTTTGTATTTTTTTTTTCTTTTTAAATGACTGCTTTATTGGAATAAAATTCATAGATCATAAACTCATACTTGTAAGTTCTACAGAACTCATTTTTTTAGTATATTTACAGATTCAGTTGTGAAACATCACTACGATTTCATTTCAGACAATTTCATCCCACTCCAAAGAAATCTTGTTCCTGTTAGCAGTCACTCCCCATCCCCCTCTCCCTGCCCTCAGCCACCACTGCTGACTTCCTGTCTCAATCTGATGACTTGCCTGCTCTGAGTATTCCATATAAATGGAACCCTTTGCGACTGGCTTCTTTCACTTAACACCCATGGCGTGGGCATGGCGTAGGTTTTCCAGGTCCACAGCAGACATCAGTACTTCATTTGCTTGAATTCTAATTCATAGTACAGATGAGCCATCATTTTCTTACCCATTCATCAGTTGATGGGCATTTGGGTCATTTCCACTTTTTGGCTATTACCCATGGTGTGACCGTGCACGTGCGTCTCCACGTCTTTGTGTGGATCTGCGTTCAGTTTTCTCAGGTGTCTACCTGGAAGCAGAATGACTTTTGTTTTCAAAATATCAGTCTGTCTGCTGGATTTCAAATAGACTTGAGGGGTTCAAAGATAGAGGTCACTGCAGTAATTCAGATGTAGGAGGGTCGTGACCACTGGATAAACTGTTTTTGACCAACCACAAGTCCTGGAGTCTTAGAACACGACTGAGCCACCACAGATCCCTGGTGACAGCCACTACTCAGGATGAGCACCATCAACACATCAACACATCAACAAGCCTGCCCGTCATTGTGAAAATGGTGTTAAAAGCCCACATTTAATATATTAGGACTCTGTGGCCTCTGGTTTCTAGAGAGAGTTTCTCTCCATAGATCTAATGATGTTGTGCCAGATCAACATGAAATCAATTAAAATTCAGCTGCCCAATATATTAGTCATAAAGCATTTAACTGTGGTTGGCTTGCAGAGGATAAATATGTGGCCATATTATTTAAATGTCAGCAATCGTAGGCCTCCTCAGCTGTGAAATGCACAACTCAGGACATGCCTTGGTGATCTCTTGTTTTCTCTAGTAGGGTGAAGGTTTGGGTGGAAGGAGTTGTAGGAGAATCTTCTAGAGAGAGGGAAAAATAATAGAATCTACCTCTCTTCTGACTATAAAATGTCTGTTGGGGTTGAGCGAATGATAGAAGTAAAAAGGTGGGGCACATGACAACCCACACCTGTCAAGTTCTGAAGCCTGGGGTTGATGAGCTCCTTAGTGTGTTTTGCCCATGTTGCTGCTTACACCCTAGCGATCTGCTTGCTTAACAGAGGGGTGCCTGTTCTTTGAGCGCCTCCAGCACCGAAAATTGATTTCTAAATAAAGGAAAGCGAAGTAAAATGTGATCTATTGCTTACTATTCTATATGCTCGTTGGGGTAAACCTTCCTCCCATTCTCTGGGTGAATGCTGTGATTAAAAGAATGGCTTCTGGAGACAACCTCCCTGGGTTTGGATTCCCTTTACTGCAGTTTATTAGCTGTTGTCCTGGGGCACGTTATGTAATTGTGCCATGCTGTTTCCTTTCCCGTCAGTGGAGATAGCACAGTAACATATCGCATAGGGCTATGGTGGGAATGGATAGATTCGAAGCACTTAGATGAGAGCCTGGTCCACGGCGAGTGCTGCGTAAACTACTGTTTGAACTTGATCCTGCCAGAGAGCCTGGATGCTTTCCATTCACCCGGCATGCCTCCCGCTTCTTTCCATTTTAAGAACCACACATTACGCTTGATTTATTGCCTTCCAAATTTATCTGTTGCATTTCTGATAGGCTAAATGTCCTGATGAATGTAGGAACCTAAAGATCTATGAAAGCACCCAGATATCACCTAAAATAAATAAAATAAAAAAGCACCCTGTGAGTCCAGTTGAATTTGTTGACTGATTAGCGCTTGAGCCAATCAGTGAACTTGGCCTGGGACACACATACATAGCACAAAACTTTTGTCGTACAGCATACCATGGTAATGGTGAATGCAGAAAAATTTCTAGGAAAGTGAGGCTTAATTCATACTGTTCCTTATTTGCTGTACCTATTTTCTTCTCTCTTTAGACCTATAAACAAATATATGGACCATAAATCACTATTGTTTGTTAAAGCCCTGTGTGACAGATATCTAACATTCCCCCCTCAAGAAAAGCTGGAATAATAAATAACAATGCACTAGTGACCCATGAGTCCCCTAACCTCACTGTGTAGACTGCAGTGTTATGCTAACTGACTGTTCCAGACCAGGTTGGAGATTTATTTTAGGTGATATCTGCTACGCCAGTTTCTGATATCTTCTAGTTTCATGGTCTGTGGGAGGTAGCAGGCACTCAGTAAATATTAGTTGATTGATTGATTTGATTTCCAGCGCTCTGGGTAGTAAAATCCCAGCATATCCTGCTTTCTCCATGTGTGTGCACATTCCTGTCAAATTCTTTTCTTTCGTTTGGCAGTTCTGGCTACTACTAAATGGGAATAGATCAGAAGTTCCGACATGTAGTAGGAAGTGGTTTAAAGTACTAGTTTCTTCTTGATATTTACTCCTGGGTGAACTTTTTCTTAATATTATTTAAAGCACTTAATTGTTGCAAGCAGGCACAAAGGAGACAGCCTGCTCTAAGTGCGAAGGGGTTTCAGCTCTCCATTCCGTTAGGACTGCAGCCGTGATCTGGCCACAGTCAAGTCTCTGGAGTCGAGCAGACAATATTCGAAAGTAAGGATTCTATAGATGTGTCTGCAGGTGACTTTATGCAGCCAGGGGGCTTCAGTGTCATGTCTAGACATAGGAACAGGCACTGGACCTCAAAGTGCAGATTAGAAGTCTCAGTTCTTCTTATCACTTATTCATTCAAGGCTGAGGATTTTTCTGAAACATTTTAACTAAACCACATGCCTTGGATACCAACGAGAACACAATTCTAACATCCTTAGCCTGGAGGAACAAGCCATGAATTTCCCCCAGAGAAATCCATTTCTGACATTCATGATACTAATTAGCAAAACTACTGGTATTGGATTACTTAGGGTGGTCAGCCTGATGGCGCTTCCCTCTCTGCAGTGGGAATTCCTGATGAAGACAATGGGTTGTTCGACTGGAGTCTAACTTACCTAAATCACATACATCCTCTCTGCTCTTCGCTCACAAAAGAACCTTTTCTATGTGCATTGCAGATTTTGATTCTGTATTCTGTTTTGCATAGGAAGATTGGAGCCCCTCTTCCATGTATAACATGTTTTCTAGATGCTAAGCTTCAATGACATAAGAATTTGGAAAGTTTCTTTTGCTGCTGTTAAATGTCTAGGAAATATCCCTAGAGTATTCACAGAGGGAAGAAAGAACCCATATTTGGAAATACTTCTTGGTTGATATCTGCCACATGAGGCCTGGGTCAAGGGAAGTGCTCAAATGAAGATACCAGGCATCCATGGGAAATAGCAAGAGGGTCACAGACTAGAGAATTTTATTAGCAATAAAAGAGTAGGAAAGCAGAAATGATGCAGAAGCAATAAGGGGAGATTAGCCTAACTTGCCAAGTCCCAGAAATAGCTCATAGTGGAGGTGGGCTTGACAGGAAATGGAAGGATTGATTATTGGAGGGACGTGGAGAATTATTTCAGTTTGGTGGGATTAGGGGTCATCACTGAGGTCTGTGTGGGGGGTATGTGTGTGCGTGGTGTGTTCTAGAACAGTAGAGAATAGCCTGAGTGGGGTAGCGGCATCAGGGGGAAGGGACCTAATAATCCTCGCTCACATTTATTAAGTTTACTTTCACAGAGCACTTATTATATGCCATCCCATGGCTATTTTATATCTCAGAATATAATGAATGGTCCCCAAAACTTTATACAAGAGTTGCTACTATTACCAATTTATAAGACTGCAGACTTGGGCAGGGCAAAGGAGAACCCACTGCTCTGACAGGCAACAGAGTTGGGATTTGCACCCAGACTCTGACTCCAGACACTGCAGTGCTCACCCGAGTCACAGCCACTCGCTTTGACTTCTCTGGTGACCAGTGGTGTGGTAACTGGTGCGTGGTGGGGAGCCTTGGAAACTGCAGGTACTTGAAGCAGATCAGGAAGATGTGTTACAATTGCATAAACAATGAAAGATACCAGCAAAGTGCAGCAAGGCTTGGGATGTAGACAGGATAAAGGCGACATGGAGAGAGGGAGAAAGAGAGAGACTGTCAGGAATATGGAGAAGGCGCACAAAGAAAATCAGTTAAGAGAGAAAGAGGGAGGGATGTGGTCATGGTCTAAACAACCTGGGTGACATTCATTGTCAGTACCCTTGTTCTCTGTTGCTTTGTCCTAGTCCCAAAGTACCTGCTAATTAAAATCAGCCCTTCCCTCTTAAAAAAAGAGGCATGCTCTCTCCCCTCCTCCCTCTCGGTCTCTCCACATGTTTCTTATGAGCCTGTTATGATGTCAGATCACAACTTCAAAGAAGCTCAGCAGTGACAGAAAAGCTTACCAAAATGTATGAAATGTCTAAAATACTGTTGTATAATTCTTATACCACGATCATAAAATAATACTAGACTTTCAAGGTTTAATCACCAAGTGAAAAGATTAAATTCTAAATAAACAATGACCCAATGTCAAGAGCTTCTCTACCTGCCAGTTTGGGGAAATATGACCCCAAATAGACAACTCTGATCTGATCTATGGTGCTGTAGACTCAAATACTAAATTGTAGTGGCTTCCTCCCAAGGAGGGTATAAATAATACTTATCCAACATGATAGAAACATGTCCAAAACTTTCTAAATAATCTTCCACAGCAGCTGAAAATATCTTTAATGTGGAACAAATTTATTCCTTTGTAATTGCTACTTTGTATCCCATATCATCACATGAGAGAATTTCCAAAAGATTGGCAGGCTACAGTTTCAATCCATCCAAAAGGAGAAAATATGAGCAGGTTGACTTCCCATAAAATGAAAACACTGATAGAACACCAAGAGGGTCATGAAGGGGGCCCCTTGGGAGGCCACTGTTCCCACACCCCTCTCAGAAATGAACCCCTTTCGATGGAGCTCTGCCTTTGGAAAGTATGTCTAAGTTTCTCCTTGTAACTCAAAGTGTGTGGTGGAATGCTGGGTGGGATAGAACTGAGTGTGATTTGAGTTGGTGATGCAGGACTGCTCGGTGACTTAAATATGCCTCTGGCCATCCACACCCCCTGCCCCCAGTCCTTTCATCATCCAGAGACAACTGACATCAAAGCACTCTTGAAGCCAATTGGATTTAAATGACTCGAGGGAAATACAGGTACTGTAGGAAGATATTTACCTGTCTTAATTTATTCTAAATCTACCTTACAAATTAAGACTTCACAAGGTGAGCTTTCTAGTTACTTAATGAATAAATTAGGGGACTCTTCACAAAGTCCTTTCATAAGCACACAGAGAAATGACATGTATAAAAGCACCTCTCCGCTCTCATGTTTACTCTCATAAACAATATATATCACACCCAGAAATAAAAACTCTGGACATGGCAGAAAAAGAATGGCTTATGCATACATTTTCTGCATAGGTTTCCTGTCAGATTGTTGCTGGACTCCTATTTTTAATTGGATAGTTTTTAAACCTGAAAGCTGCTGTTTCAGTATTATGTATGGTTGTGAGTTTCACTTGCCAGAGTGTCTGTGGGATACTGCACACAGAATCAATACTTCTGTTTCCTTCCCAGTTCTGCTGTGGGGTGACCTTGAGGAGGAGTCCTTTTAGGTCTCAGTTTACCCACGTCTCAAAAGGAGCTAAATAATGCAGGATTATTTTTTATAATATTTGAATAATGTCTGAAAAGAGCTTTTAGATTTAGGATTTGAAACCACTCTATTGCTGGTGGTGATGATCATAGTAATAGGTTGGATTAACAGACAAGTTTTCTTCCAAAAACTCCACCCACTTTACATTGTTTTTTCCATTTGTCCTCAAAATACCTTTTTGCTCTAAGAATGAGAAGGCATCAGCTTCCTCACTTTGCAGATTAAAAAAAAAAAAAAGAAAAGACTTTTCATTTCACAGAGATTGGAATGAGTACTAATTTTCAAAAATAATATTTCTGATTCCAGGAGCTTTTCCTGCCTTTAAAATGGCAAATGTGTTTCTACTTGTGCTGTATCTGAATGGGGAGACTCATGAAAACTCTCCCATGAAAGCTGCCTCTAGAAGTTGTCTCTGCTATTAATTCATCTCTTAAATAGGATAAGAAGCCTACCTTTGCAGGCATCACTTATTTTTCTGTTGAATACTGCCCTTCTGTTTAGATGGTGATCATTATTTCTGTGCTCCATTCAGTCAGCAAATGGGGTTATCCGTGTTATTTCTGCCCCCTGTGAAACTGATTGCATTGCACCATACTGGATCAACACTTGCAAGATGCATGCAAATAGTGTTATGCTGCCACGAGGGTTATCCATATGCTGGCATTATGGTTTCCAGATGACGTCTACCTGCAGCAGCGTGTAACTGAAAACCAATCGCTCCTCTGGAGAATGTCAGGATTTCTGCTGCTGAAATGGAAATTGACAGGAGGAGTTAGATACAGCTGTATCTGATCATCCAGGGGTAAATTATTTTGTGTACTTGTTACAGCCTTGCTAAGACCTAATGGAATGAACATGTTGTTTTCCACACCCATGGGTATGGCTGGCCCTAACAAGTAGTGTGTGCTTGGATTGGGAGATGTGAAGGCTATCAGCCTGTTGACAATGAGAAAAATTAATTTGAACTCCTGATCAGGAAGGAAAACATACACAGTGAATTAAATTTAATAGACTACAAAAATATGTTTCTCCTTACTAGTCCATGTGGGAGAATGTCAGACTTCATTTAACTCAAATAACTGCAGGTATCAGGAAGGCTCCCCAGAAAGCAATGCTGGAGAATTCTGCCTGGCTATTTGGTGCCTCAGTCATAGACACTGTTGGTTCACCTTACCTTTTACCAAAGAGTGTAAAGCGTGTGTCCTGTGCATTGTAGAGAGTGGTTGACCGTGGGTGACAAATGTGACATCAATTCCCTTCAAGCTTGCTGGTGGTTTTGCCTTTTCAGGAATGAAGAGTGGGGTGAGGTATATAGGATCTCGGTTAGATCATGGAATCCTAAAGAGATAGATCTGATCTCTCTCCAAGAGGGTAGAGTTTTTACAAATAGGACCTGACCCAGGGTGCCATGTTCACGTTCAGTTTTCTCCAGTGCCCAGGTGTTACCTGGAAATCCTGGTAGACACAGTGTGAGTCTGCTTCCCTCGGTCGCACTGCGAAAGCCTAGCGGCTGGTAAGGACCCCATCAGCCCCTCACTGTCTTCATATCATTTGATTAGTAATAACTTTATTATTCCTGTAAAAATGTTATAAGCAGTATAAAAATGTACTGTCCTCTTTTTAAAACATTATTATCATTTCTTCGTTATTCTTTATTCTCTGTCCCAATTTTATTCTCTGCCCCAATTTTATTCTCCTCACCCTATTGGTAATCATTCTAATGTATTTGCTGCATATGTGGTTGCGTCCTTGTTAAGCAATTAAAACATACAGGGAAATAAAACCTAAAGATTCAGGTATAATCATTACTGACCGTGATTAAGCATCCTTTTAGATGTTGCCGAAAGCAGACAGATTGTTAAAAATAAAATTGAAATAACTTTAAAATGTAATATTCCATACAAATTACTTTAATATTAAGGATTCTGTTGAATTTTATGTAATGTTAACAAAAGAAACTAAAAGAGAGTTGAAATTTAGATAAGTTCTTCTCAAGAAATATTGGAACTTGAAAGAATCCAAAAGTAAGAGGAAGAGTGAATGAAGAACGTTAAAAGTTGAAATTACAATGCTTATTAAATGTACTTATTTAAAATTTGGACTTTATATATTGACACCCTACTATGAGAAAATTAGTACACTTTTGCCCTTTTATACCTCAATTCCCACTGTTTTTTTTATTAGATTTAGGTTTTACATTATCAAGGTTTATAGCACTCCTTTGCTTGGTAAATTAAACCATACGGCTGCATAATTGTAATGGAATCTTTAAATTAATATAAAATTCAAATGAAATCTTTCTACTTCTGGTTTTTTTTTTTTTACTTTGATTCATTTCATAGTTGGCTGGATCTGTTCATCAGTAACCATCTTCCCTTACTCATCATTTGGAACCTCAACTCTAGAAAACATCTTAATCCTATGACTTAATTCATGTCACACAATTCTTCTTTTTAAAACATTATTAGCATATCTTTGTTATTAGTATTATTTATTCTCTTCTCCAATTTTATTATTCTCACCCTGCAGATCATCATTCTAATGTACTTGATGCATGTGTGTCTGCATCCATGTGAAAGACATAGTGTTGTATTTTACATAGAGGACATTCTGCTAAGGACCTCACTGAATTACTTGGTTTTTCACTTAACATGATATTTTCAGACTTTATCTTGTGTCTGTGTGTGTTGTATTGTATAATTTTTAGTCCAAAGTGGAATAGTTTTGAGGCTGAAAAGAGCCCTATGAATTTCACCAACATGGGCACCCATGGGGCTCACCAGCCCACTGAGATGCAGCGCCTCCTCTGTGTACTTGTCCCCACTTCATGTTTTCAGGACCACACACATGGAAAATGAGGTGATGTCTATTTTTCTGCCACCATGAACCAAGCTGGGATGGATATACTTGCAAATGTTCCACATGCAATGCTGTGAGAATTTCGTGAGAATTTCGACCTGGGGGTTGCTGAGTGAGAGATGTGTATATGGCTGATTTGTCGGCGAGTTCGCTTGCATTCCTGAACACCTGCAGTGTGTAAACGTGATCGGTAGTGCACGAGGAGGCTCAGACTCCCACACCTTTCTGGCAGCCCACATTAGTCTGCCCTCCAGGTTTTGACAATCCAAGGGCTTTAAAGTAATGGCTCAATGTTATTTGAATTTGAGTTTCTGTAGGTATCATTGAGTTTGAACTCTCTAGACTTTTGCTTATTTCTCCACTGACTTGGTAATTCATGTACTTATATCATGAATCATTTACGTATATCATTTACATATACATTTGCACATATCATATACTTATATCACACATTCACAAATATCATATACCTATATCACACACTTACATCATATACACATATCACATGCTTGCACATATCATATACCTCTATCACATGTTTGCATATATCATATACCTATATCACATTTGCATATATCATATACATATACATATACCTAGCCTGTTTTTTTAATTCAGTTTCTTACTTTCGTTCGATGTTGGTTTGTAGACATTCTCGATATGATTCCCTTTTTAGTGTTAGATTGCTGACATCTCCAATCTATCATTTTATTAACTTGTTAGCTTTGCACGCGGTATCCTTAGAACAGAAATTCTTTTATTTAATCAAATCCATCAGTACTGCTTTATGTCAGTTTATGTTTAAGTCCTCCTGTATTCCTAGCTATGACCGTCCTCTATATCACTTATTGTTAACGTCATCATTTGAATTCCCACATCTTGTGTTGAAATCCCCTTTGTACACTACTGCATAGGAATAGGCTTTATTTTTCTCCCCACAGGAAGTTAATTTCCCCAATGTTCCTTACTATGCAGACTAATATTCATCAATTGATTTAAGTACTTCGTCATAAAAAAAGGTATGATGATATATTTAGTCTCTCTTTTGAACTAGAGTCATGCTGCATAGATTGTTGTGACTTTAGTATATTTTAAACATATCACTTAGGTCAAGTCCCCTGTCTTTGATTTTCTTTTATAATGTTGAACTGCCAGTTCTTCGAACTTTGACTGAAATTTTAAAATGAATTTTAGATTGAATTTTTAAAAAAAACTCCAAAATTTCAGCTGGAATTCTGATTTGGATGGCATTGAATTTTGGATGGTTTGGTGAAGGACTGACTTCTTACTTGTGTTACTATGCAAGTGCATAAACTGTTATGTTTTAAGTCCTTTGGTATGTTTAAAATTTGTTTATACAAGGGACTTATGAATTCTTTAAAGATTCCTAGACACTTCTTAAGTTTATTGTTATTGAGAAAGGGATCGTGTAACTTAGTTATATTCTCTAATAGCTTATTGTAGAAAAATACTACTGTTCTATTAAGTTGGCTCTGTATCTGTCAACAAAAAACCTCTTCTTAATTCTGGTAGTTTGTTGATTGTATGGTTTTTCCTCTGTGACCAATTAGATCATCTATAGAAAACCAGAGTCATTTTCTCACTCTTGTCTGATTTTTCATCTTTGATTACATTTTTTCCTTCTTTTATAATATGGACAGATTTTCCAAAAGAGAAGCAGCAATAGTACTGCCCAGTGGTTTTAAGGAAAGCTTCATGGAACTTGTCTTCCTTTTGTTCTTGTAAGATTGGGAATCTCTTTCTAGATGATTATCATTTCATTGTAGAACTTCCTTTTCCTTGAAACTCTGTGGGTTGCTACACTAATACACAGCAGCTGGTGTTGCTTTGGACACATCTGAGATCAACCTGTATTTTTCCCTTCTAAATGTCTTTTCCTCCTTCCCCGTTTTTGGCTAGCTGTATACTATCTCTTCTTATCCTTGACGTTCAATTGACTTTCTGCAGTATTTTTTTGGCCTTGATCTTTAAGTGCTTTTTGACCCCCTAAGACAAGATCTAAAGAGTCAAGTCTTTATTTCAGGGAAGTATCTTCTGTTCTATCATTGAATACTTGTTTTCTTATTTTTGTATTTCTGAATACCAATAATACTCATTTAGTATTTTCTTTGTTTTCATGTCTATGCTCATTGTCATAACCATTGAAATATCTTTACTCATTTCCATTTCATTTTGTATGATTTTCATCATGATCCTGATTTTATTCCTGTGGATTAATTCTAATTTTTTAGCTCTTTTATGTATCTTTCCCTTCACTTCTTATCTGCACTCTGCTAGCTTGCATTTTTTTATTTCCTTGCATTATCTTAAATATTCTTTGAATTTTTGTATCATTTTCTTGAGCTTTTCTTTAGAGCCATCAGGCTGTCTATATTTTTTTTTGAGGCAACAGCGAACTCTGAACTTTGCCTCCATTTCCTTGGATCTCAACTTCTGAAATGTATGTTCCTCAGATGCCTTTGTTTATTACGTTCGTTCACACAGTTATTCTCCCACATTTTATACATAATTGTATTACTGGATCCTTTTAGATGATTAATTGTGTAGTATTTGGGCGACTCTTGACTGAAGGAAAGCACGTGTGGATGGTGAAAGCAGTGTTCTATGAAGCTAAAGCAATCTGAAGCTTTTTCTCCCACTCTCTCCAGGGATGCTTCTTTCAGTTCAAGAGATTGCTGTGCCTCAGAGCAAAACTGTTTAGGTCATGACATCTTACCATACTCATGGGACTCTTGCGTGTCTCTGCTTTTCATTTCCTTTAGTTAGAGTCTCCCAGAAGAAAAGAGATGGAGACAATGGAAATAGAGGTGTGGCGTGGCTTCTCCTTCAACAATCTCTTCCTGACTTTCCACTCTATCTAGTTGTGGTTTACAGAACCATCACTCACTCTTCACATACATGATCATGACTTTAGAACTAATTGCTGTAACCCAAGGATCTTCTAACATTCCTTTCCAGACTCTCTAGGTGAGTAGGGGAATGTGTCCTTCTTGAAGTCTGAGGAGGTAAGTGTCTGCTCTCAGGTCCCTCTTGGTCTGGGCTTCAGAACACAGAGCAGATAATGTTCATAACAGTGTATTGTATGTAGTGCATGAACTATGCTTGTGTGAGCAAGACATGTTTTGTGCAGCTGTCAAGGATTTCATTGTTAATTTTGCTGAGCATTTTCTCATCAAGGTTTCACACAGTGGTTCTGAAGCATTTTATCTGTGTTCTGGGGTTTCAGGTCCTACTTCTCAGTAAAAAAATAACTTGATGGCAAAAATACAGTTGCGCGTGGGGGTTGGAGACTCTGGCCCCCTTGCCAAAGAAGGTCCACTATACCATTTGACTTCCTCCAAACTTAATATGAACAACTTGCTTTTGAGACCTCACTGATAATGTAATCATCCCATTACACATTTTGCATGTCTTATGTGTTATATACTAGATTCTTATATTAAAGCGAGGTAGACAATAGAAAATTATTATTATTATTATAAAATTATTATTAAGGAAATTGTAAGGAAGAGAAACCACATCTATTGTACTGTATTTATCGGAAAAAATTGTGCATATAAGTGAAATCCTGCAGTTCTAACCTGCATTGTTCAAAGGAAATTTAAATGGTGATAAAATGTGGGCAACTGTGGAGTGTTAAGTTTGTGTCTTTAGTTTAGGAGTAAGAGAATGGATGGTTTACATTTGATCCCTAGCCCATAGCTATTTTAAAGTTCAGCTATTAGAATATCATAGTGACAATGATGTTGATGTTCTTTGTATCACTAGATATTTAAAGATTAACCAAGAAACACAAACAATCACATCCATTTATTTATCTAATATAATTATCTTCATGGGTAATATGATGTAGGTACTGGTCTAGGCAGAGAATAGAGTAGGAAAATAAGATAAGGAGAAGGGAAGTGGATAGGGAGCAGAAAAATGAGAAAAAAAGGAAGAGAGGGAGGAGAGGAAACTCCCTGCCTTCTAAAACTCTCAGTCTCTTGGAGGCATATAGGTAATAAATGAACAAACATTTAGGTACATTATACCATGCATGCAAACTAAGGTAAGCAGGCATTTTCAACAGGATGATGGGGGAAGTGGTCTCCTTGTTGGATGTCATTGAGCAGAGACTCCTGAATTGAGTGAGATGCCTCGAGAAACAGGCTGGAGGAAAGATTTCCAAGCAGAGGGATGGTAAACACAGAGGCCCCGAGGCAGGACTGTTCCTGAAGTCTGTGGGGAAGAGTAAAGAGTTTAGTGGAGGGGACAGAGGGAAGACACATGGTTGGAAGGTTGGTCAAGAATCTGCTCATGAGCCAGTGGGACTTGTCAATCTTTGTATTCCCTTCTCTGTGGGATGGGAAACCAGCAGAGCATCTGAGTAGAGAAGTGATCTGGAAGAACTTGTTCTTCAAAGGATCACTCAGGCTGCCATGGAGAGAACAGATTTTGAGAGAAGGGGGTCGAATGGGAGAGGGGTAGACTTTTCCAAGGCCGTTGTCATCATCCTGATATTAGATGGTACCATCCTGAGCTAGTAGAGCAGGATAGAAGTTACTGGATTTATGCTTTGTATTGAAGATAGAGCCAGAAGGATTTGGTGATAAAGTCAATGGGAGATATAAAGAACTTGAAAGGAGTCTAATTTCAAAATGTTTCTTGGCTTGATCTTGGAAGTTCAATAGTAATGCAATTTATTCTTGAGTAACTACTATGGACTAATTTGTGTCTCCTTAAATTTGTTTGTTGAAACCCTAACTCCCAATGTAACTGTACTTGGAGATGAGATCTTAGAAGGTAATAAGGTTATGAGGGCAGAACCCTAATCCAATAGGCTTGGTAATTTTATAAGAAGACAGTGATTTTTCTGCATACCTGTACAAAGAAGAGGTCACATGAGCATACAACCACATGATGGCAGCTGACAATCATGAGAAGAGGCCTCAGGATGAAACCAGCTCTCCAGACATCTTGATTTTTGGACTTCGCATTTGTAGAACTGTGAGAAATCCATTTTTGTTTAAGTCACCCAATCTGCGTGAGCAGACTGATTTACAGTAACCTGGAGTGAAATGCCTTTTATTTCTTTACTTACTTAGTTGTTTTGAGGCGGTGCTATTAATCAGAGTTTGATTTTTGACAAGTTAAATTTGAGATTCTATTAGGTATGCAAAGGATTTTGTCTAGTAGCAAGCAGTTCAAGGAAAAATGTTAATGACATGAAGGTAAACTAACAGAAATTTATAATAATAATAATAAAGTGCCTAGAATAGTAATTGAGAGTCAGAGCCACCTCCAGGCGACACTGATTATGCACTAACAACAAACTGTCCTTTCTAAAATGGGTAGATTTTGACCCATCTTTATGGGCACTTTACCTGGGACGTAGGGACAGCTTGTCTCCTCACTAGGATCCTTTCCTAGAGTCCTCATTAACCTCGGGATTAATATAACATTTCTTTTCCAACACCAACTATTAATAAACTTGAATAAATCACTAATGCATCTTTAATAAAATTATGATCTGTGGGCTTTCTTGTCATCCCTTTATAAGAATCAAAGATAGTAATTATGTTTATCGAATCAGTGCATGCAGACGCAAGGAGGGCTATCTCAGTCCAGGCCGTGGGTTGGACTTGCAGTCCTTCGAGGTGTCGAGCCAGTGAGGTCTGTGCTCAGTCGTCTTGCTTACTACTTAGTAACATTACTTCTGTTTTCTTCATTCCCATACATGTTGAGGGCATTCGTCTTTGGTATATGAATGTCATTTTGTTGCACCTGCATTCGCAAAACCTTAAGCATTTTACTTTCACCTTAAATGTACCTCTTCTAAGAGAGTGTCCAGACTCCCTAAAGCAGACAAATACTTTGTGCTGTCTGCTACTTTAACTTTGTGCAAAGTTTGATTTTAGCAGAGATCCTGTGGCATTGCTATTTTAATATAGCCTATTTTTATCTAGGTGATGATGATGAAGATGGTAATGGTGTTATTATGTGTATCATACTTAACATAAGAGTGATAATTGCTCTATTCTACTTATCCTACAATTCTCAAATCTACACTCTCACATCAATTTAACACTTAATAGATGCTTAACAAATGTCTCTTAAATAGCAAAATATTTTTCCATTCCTGATGTATTTTGTTGAAATTTGAATATTCTTACATTTGCAGTTTTTGAATAAAAACTTCATTCACATTTTCTGTTTTCTTTTCTATGCAGAAGAACAAATGCTAGAATAACTCCTCTTGGTTTAGGTTAATCATTTACCTTAGAACCAATATGCTTCTCAAAAGAATTCCGTGTATTCCAATCTGGGTGGGTTGATAACCTTAGTTTTCAAAATTATTAAGTGTTAGCCTTTCCAGATCAAGTGGCATGTACTTTTCGTCACAGATCTGTCAGTTTTCTGGAGCTCATTGATCAGCTCTGGGATTAGTTAGTTTTGGTTTCAAAAGTCATGGTCAGGTACAGGTCAGTGCCACATAGTTCTTCTGTGACTGGCAAAATACCAGAGATATGATTTTCTTATGGCAGTGCTTGATGCTAGCTCTCAGAACTGCCATAACTGGGGTGTCATCACTTCCACCTACATTCCAGGGCCCACACAAATCTTATAGCCATGGGAGGAATATGTGGGAGACCAGGAAGAGGGGACTCTAATCCCGTCTACCATATTGGACTTTTCACTTTTCCTTGATTCTGGAAACTTCAGTTATTGTAGTGTCCCGGATACCTTTTCTTTGATTATTTCTGGGATTCCTTCAAATACTTCCTTTTCCATGGAGGAGATACCACCCCCTAAATAGATTTTATTGAAATAGAACAAATGTTTTATAAAAGAAAATAAATGAGACCTAGAACGTTCTAAGTTTCTTTCTGATTAAGACCATTCAATATTAACTAATTTAATTAAATGGTAATTTAATATTAAATATGGACACGACTGCAAATTGATTCTTGCTTCCTTTTTATGGGAAGTAGAGAATAATACTCGTTAATTTAGTTATTTAGATTATGATATTCTGAAAGGCATCTCTGTTTAATCTGTGAAATATATTCAATATGTTATATAGCAATTTAAAACTATAGATTTTAAAGAAATAACAAAAGAATTGTAACCTATCTATACCACCACCTGCCCCATGTGGTACAAATAAAAATTCTACATCAGTCTTTTTTATTACTTGCTTGGTATGATTAGCTACTTACTTTAAATGAGTAGTTGACTAGATGCTTATGTTTTAGAAATTTGAGTGTCTAGGTTAAGGTAGCAAAAGTTATTCATTTATGTTATATTCCTATTAAAAGCATATGTCATGTGAAAAGGACAAATCTAATAGCATTTTTATACTTTTCATTTATTAGGCTATAATTCATAATGTGGATCCTTCTTTCAAAGTCATCTTAGAGTTTTCATTTTATTTTATGAAGCAACTTTCAAAGTAAAATCATTTCACTTATTTCTAAACAGAGCAGGTTTCTGTGTTCTGGAACACTATCCCTATCCTTTCTATATGCAAGTCTTTAGAAAACATTTATTTTCACATTTTGGCTGAAAAAGACTTTAGAATAGATAGTTTATGATCCAAACATGTGCATTGTTTTATTTTATTTTTTATTGGTAAGATGTCTAAAATGATAAAACACTTGCTTAAAAGCTATTTACGTAGCACAAGGCAATGGACGTCATTCTCCCTTTCAGAAGATGTATTTTTAGTGGCTGGGGCAGAGAAACACCTGGAGAATCCTTTGGTTCTCAAGCTTAGTTGATGCTGCCTTTGAATCACTTTGTTAATGACTGGTGGTGGTTCTATTGGGCTTGGGTTGTACTGATAAAGTATTTGAGAGTTGGATAGATAGTTAAGAACTGTGACTTTACTCAGTGACCTATGCATTGCCCCTAAATTATAGAACAGAGATTGACTAGTTAGGCTAGGTCTTGCCTGTCTGCTTTGAATGACTGCATCTAAGCTCAACTCCTACCTGTGCTGACTGACCATTGGCAGAGGAGCCAATGAATAAATACTTCTAGCAGTGAACATTTATTGGGTTCTGATGATGTGATTGATAGTGAGCTGGCCACTAAAGGGTATATAAATAAGAGTAACAAATTGTTCTCGGGCAACTTTACTATCCATTTATAGCTTAGGAGGCAGTAAGGTTTAATGAATACAAGCACAAGCTTTGGAGTCAGTCAGATGAGTTTGTATCCCATCTCCCTATGTGAGTTATTAGCTCTGAAACTTTACGCAGATTACTTAACTCTGGTGTGCCTCAATTTCCTCATGTATAGAGTAGGCAAAATAATGACACAACCCATAAAGTTTTTCTGAAAATGAAATTGTGGTTCTGCGGATGGTTACTTTGTACTACTGAATTGTAAGAAAATGTGCTAAAATCTCAAGCTGAAAAATTTAGTTGTTAATATGAAAAACAGAGGATAATTTTATTTCCTCCAGTCTTCCTTCCCTGTACTTCTCTAAACTGGTGATTATTTTATTTAGTAAATCTATTAACTGATAATAATTATTTTTAGTAATCTATTTGGACTTACATTCCTTGTTCCATCAACTTCAACCAAGATTTCATGATTCCTCACTGTAAACATAAAAAGCTGAAGGAAATGACATCTTTAACCTTTTCTTCAACTTCCGTATTCCGTTTGCTTAACGATTAGTTTCATAATATCAAGGTTTACAAAACTGACTTCTGAAACCATAATTTAAATATATTATTTTGCCTAGAAATTATTCTAAAATTATAAAAAATAGCATCTCTATTACTATGATTATGTAAATATGGTTTATGGAATAATCCAATAGTGGTTGATCCTATAGAAATATAAAATTGATAACTCTAGTCTTACTACTTAGGAGAGAATATTTCAGGATTAAGATGAAATACATTGTTGTTTTTAGAATGACATTAAATATTCAAAAACCTGCCACATTTTTCTTACCTCTTATGACTTCCTTGACTAATTTTAAATTATTTAGTACTTTTTAAACTTGGTGGGGGGGTATTTCTTATTACCTTTTCCCCACCTTGGTACATAGTATCATATTTAGGGTTAAGAATAACATTAATTCATTATCAGTTTGTGTATCTGTCCATAGATTTATCTGTCTATCAATTGATCTTTCTACTAATTTATTGACCTACCTTCCTGAGTCACTTCAGATACAGGACTTCTCTAAAAGTCTGCCCACTGGGCATGGAATTCTCTCCAGGTCTATAGCCCAGCATCAAACAGAGAGCATCTTTCACTGGTGTCCTGGGTAATGTCTTCTGTTTCCAGACTTTTCTTCATATCTTTTTTCAGTTGTACTTTATTCTTTTTTTTTTCTTCTTCAGTTTTCCTTGGCACTTATATTTTTTCAATTATTGCTTCTTGAGCAGCTATTCCGTGTCAGACACTGGTCCCGGTACTTCACTTACTCATGTGTACAAAGCAGACAACATCCTTAGCTCTGTAGAACTTACATTGAAGCCAGGAAAACAGATTAAACAATAAAGAAAAGGTGTGCTCTGCTGACCAAGTGGACAAGTCCACTTTCTCTGGCTGAGTGTAGTTCACATCCATCCCAAGGACCCAGGTTTACCACCTGGGCCCGGAGGGGACAACCAAGATGACCAAATAAACAAAAATAAATTAACTGCTTCTTTCTCTTCTGTGTTCCTGCCTCCTTGAATACTTGTCTTCATTCCTGTCCTGCCCCTTTCTTTAAAAAGAAACAACATAGATAAATTATATAGACATGTTAGGTAATGTGAATAAACTAGTAGGCAAGGTAGATCAGGCTAAAAGATAGCAGGAAGGCAGAGTTATGATTTATTTTTTATTTAATATATTTCAAATGTTGGATAATTGTTACATTTTACAGCAGCTTTAGGTTTATAGAAAAAGCGAGTGGAATATACAAAGTTCTCACACTCCACCTCCCCTCTAGTGTTCCTTATCAGTGTTATCTTGCATTAATGTGGTCCATTTTTTCCAAATGATGAATATTTACACTTTGTTATTAAACTGATGTTCAAGTTTGCATTAGGGTTCAGTCTTCTTGTTAAATGTTCTGTGGCACTGACCAGCAGTGTGCCCAGTGTCCATGACTGCAGTAGCCTCCTGAATAGTTTCACTGCTTCCAAATTCTCTTAGGATCCATCTAGTCATCCCTTCCTCGCCTGCCCCAACCCCCGGGGACCACTGATCTTTTTACTCTCCCTACAGTTTTGTCTTAGATAACTGTCATATAGTTGGACTCATACAGTAGGTAGTCTTTTCAGACTTGGCTTCTTTCCATTGGAAACATGCATTTAAGATTCCTCCATGTCTTTTTGTGCCTAATAGCTCATTTCATTTTACGGCGGGTTGCGATTTTTAATAAGGCAAGCGACACAGATTGCTTTGTTAGAACATATACTCATAACTTCTTCTTAAAGGGACCTGAGAGGAAGATTTCCCGAGTCTTTGAATGCCAGAGCTTGCCGGCACTGCATCGTCATGCTTAGCGGATGGTTTGGGTTGGCATAGCAGTCAAGGGTGACCGAGTGTCTTTCAGCACTTTTAATGCACCCCCAGTGCTCCTTAGCATGCAGTGCTGATGGGGAAAACACTCATGTCTTTGTAGATAATGTTCATGCTTTATTTTCCCCTGGATGCTCTTGGGAGTTTCTGCTCATCTTGATAGTTTTGAAATTTCACAAGGGTGTGCCTAGGTACAGAATCTTATCCATTTTCATTCTAGTCCTTTATTTTTCCTGTTACTTGTTTGATTATATCTACTATCCATTTACTTTTGGAATTCTCTTTTTGGAATTCCATGATTGCTTCTTCTAGATTGAATCCTTTCCACTCTTCTATTTTACTTCATGTTTCCTGCCTGCTTATATATGTATAATCATAATTTATATTTATACTTTGTCTGTGTTCTAGCTGTTAGCTTGACACCTGAGCCACCAGTTCACTGCAGTCCCTCTCTCTTTCCACACTAGTTTTCCATGGTGGGCAAATTATTACAATTCTGTACATTTCTGAATTGGGGGAGAGCAACACTCTTCTGTATGACACACCAGTAATGGACACTGGACATACTGTTCCGTCAAAATCCACAGAATGTTCAGCAGGAAGAGTGAACCCTACTATGCACTTCAATAGTAAAGACCTCTTTTGTTTGTTTTGGCTTGAGGTGAATTCTGAGCCACTGGTGGTGGGTACCTGCTGGGTTGGGAAGGGAGACTAGAGGCCAGTGTGCCTACTTAACAATGCTCCTCATCTTCTGTCCCACTCCCTGCCCCTCCTGGTTACCGAGAGCCTTCTGACTGCTCTGGCTTCCCCAGGAAGAGAGGCTCTCACCTCTACAGCCAACAGGGCCTACCAGCCACTGAAATATGTTGATGCAAACGTGTTGACCATCTTAAAGCTTTAGTACTAAATAAACATACACCCAAATGCATAGCACTCCTTCCCTCCTTCAAGTGTGGTTCTTGAATCATCTATTTTGTTATCCATTATTTTAGATGCTACCTATAACCTTGAAGGAACTTCAATTGAAATGATTATTCTCATCATTCAAGTGTTTTTGTCTCATCACATTTTTGGTAACATACTTCTTAGTTGTCATTGTGATAAGAACCAGTACCTGGCTGCAAGTCAAAGCACATTAATTCACTTGTGATATTTATACAATACAATGTGTGGACCAGGAACCAGGCATTGTGTTAGACTCTGGTGTCATGAAGACATGAAGCACATAGTCCCTGATCTCAGGGGTTGTGTCTTTCAGTCAGCAAGCTGTCCAGTAGAGGCCCAACCATCTCCACTTGAATTGGGGTTTAGGCAGAAAAATAGAAGATACACTATATTCTGAGCAGATAGAGTAGCACAGTGAAAAGCACAGATGTTCCTGTAATATGTTCAGTGTGGTGACAGTGTGTGGGGCAGTGGAAGATGAGGATGAAGGGGGATGAAGCATCAGAGAGGCCAAAGAAGCCCCATCGCCAGGAGCCCTTGTGTTGTGCTGATGGGCGTGGGATTTCTCCAAGGATGATGTGCGTGAGTGAAGGATTGAAAAGAGGTGTGTGTCATGATCAGAACTGCATTTTATAAAGGTCATTCCAGATGCTGTGTGGAGACTTAGAATTATTCCCCTGAATCAGGGTGGTGCTGTGGAGGATTTATTTATTTCTGCTGAGACCCAGCAGTGATAGTTAAGGGCTGCACTGCCCTCTCCCTCCTCCTTTGAGTCCTCTGTGTATTGGAAAGTCTTGCTGAAAATTCCCACAACCTGATGACTCACCTTTTTCACCAGAGTCATAGGACGGTGAGCAGGGAGAAGCTGTGATGGTATTTTCTGCCTCATTCCTGGCCGCTGTTATTGCAAAACTCATAGTATTAAGTTGGAATTTTCTTTTATTCAATTGCTACTGGTTATTATTAATGTTATTATTATTTGAAATATTTGTTTATTTTCTCTTCATTCCACTAATTTGAGGGGAAGGCAAATGCCGTGATCTGGCTTTCTTCCATCTTTCCCTGGTTGGTGCTGTCCAGCACAAGAGTGCTGACAAGTGGCTGTTGAACACTTGAAACACAGCTAATCTGAATGGAAATGTTCTGTAAATGCAAAATACATATCAGATTCAAATATTGTCTAAGAACCATAGGAAAATATGACATATTAACATTTTATGTTAATGGCATTGCTAAAATCATCATATGTTGTATATATTGGGTTAAATAGATTAAGTTCTTTTCCCCATTTTTCTTATTTTCATGTAGCTACTAGATATTAAACATGACTTTTGTGTCTTATGATGTAATTTTTGTGGACTACACAGGTTGAAAGAGTCTTTCATATTCATCTAAAAGTAACATCAATAGCATTTAATATTTTTAAAAAGTGAACTTTTTCATAGTGCAAGTATTTACTGAGTATGATATGCCAAATAATTTCCTAGGTATTGGAGCTGTAATGGGGAAGAAAACAAGTCCTAACATTCAGGAGGCTAATATTTTAGTGTGGGAGGGTGAGTGGGCAATAAACAGGGAAAGAAATGAATGCACAAAGGAATTCTTAATGATGAGTGGAATGAAGAAAGAGAGCAGGATATGGCGTAGAAAATTTCTGATGATCTGCTAAGGAAGATGTATGGGGGTAGGAGAGCAGGGAGAGCATCTTGGAGAAGGTACCACTTACACAGAAATTGAAAATGATATGGTGGAGCCAACTGGGTTGAAAGCCAGTATGTGACTGGGGTAGGGTATGGCAGGAAAGTGGTTAAGAGTTACCTTGGAGAAATAGGTAGGGGTGTTCTTAAATTGTTCTTCATAGACTCCTGGATATCCCAAGACATCTTTCAGGGATGTCTGCAACGTCAAAACTCTGTTAGTGTATTAATTCTGCACTCATAATGGAGAGGTCATGGTTGAGCCTCTATGAGGGCAAGACCACCAAACTGCACTAGTTACTGTATTTTTTCCTGCCATTCAGGACCAGAATGCATCATGCCAGCTTCACTCAAGAATGACCTTGCAAAGTAGTGTAATTATTGCATTACATCTTGAGCGGAGCGTCCACATCTTTTTAACATCTTTGTAATAAAACGGAAAATCAAGCAGTTCTACTGTAGACCCAGATAGGATGGATGTCCCAAGGAAAAGCACCAGGATAATTGATGCTGAACTGGTAGTGTCTTTCATCATTGTTACCTGAGATAATGCCTTGCAAATTATGCTTATTCAGATGTAGATATTTGGTAGGCATTTTCTCAAAAATGAACTTATCACTTTGAAGGTAAGTCTGACTTCAGCAGAAACTAATGACTTTATTTGTTGCTACTGATAAAATTTGAGCTCTCAAGAAAACATGAGAATTTTTAGAAAATTCATTGGGTACCTTCATAACAGGCACTCAACACTTAATTAAGACTTTGCTGATAATATCATTTAATATTAAATCTGATTTTAAGAAATATTATGGGTGTACCCTGGTGGCCTAGTGGATAAGATCACTACCTCCAGTGGGCACATTACACATAAAGAGCAAGGACCTAGGTTCACAACCCGGTCCGGGGGGAACAACCAAGATGAACAACTAAATAAAATAGGTAAAAATGCTCTTTCCTCTTCTGGCATCTAGCCTGCCTGCCTACCGCCTTCATTCCCAACTACATCTTTCCATACATATATATATATATATATATATATATATAGAGAGAGAGAGAGAGAGAGAGAGAGAGAGAGAGAGAGAGAGATCTATATCTATATGTATATGTATAGATATATAATGAAATAAACTAGGTCAACATTTTGAGGTCTGCATGAATAAATGAACTGATAGTTTCCAGTGACCAGAGCATAATGTTCAAAATCATGCTTGAGTAGAAAATTCATTCTAAGTGCAAGCTAGGTCAATATATTTTCTGTTGTATTTTACAAAATATTCATTGAAAAAGTTTTAGATACCACATTGCAACTAATTCAAAAGACACTACTACTTATCAAGTTTACATGTGGTACCAAAGAGAAACCTGTAATTATCTAAAAGTAACATTACAATTTTGTCCTCTTTGAACTACGTATTTGTGGGAAATCAGATTTTCTCATATCCTTAAATTCAAATAATATATCAGATACATTCAAATGCAGAAGCACATATGACAACCTAACACTCTTCTTTTACGTTAGACATTAAAGAGATAGCAAGATAGCAAATAATGCTATTTTTCTTACTGATTTTTTTAGGGGTATTAGTATAGTTTTCTCCCACAAAAATGTGTTATTTTAACAAGTGATGGATTTATTATCGCTATTTATAAATAAATTATAAATTAGTATATTTAATAGTCCTCAGTTTTAATTTAAAATACAGTAAAAATCTATGGCTATAACCCATGAAAGCAAAAGTTCTTTGGGGTCTTCAAAATGTATAGGAATTTATTTGTTGATAATGATGAAATTTGGGTTCTTGTGGCTGATTTCAAAACTGCTGATCCAGAGTAAGGAATTTACATTGTTTTCTAAGTATCATGAGAAGTCATAGGTAGAATTTAGGACTAGAGTATGAGAAGATCTAACTTATGTACAGAATATTACTGTAGCTACTGGAAGAGAGGACTGACTGCAAGAGAGTATGTTTGGGAGCCACTTGGAATACTTGAAGTAAAACATGAGCTTGGGGTCAGAGTAGTCATATAGATATGTTAAGAATGCATTGGAGTCAATATATTTTAAAGGTAGATTCAGATATATATGTATATAATATTCTACCTCATTCTCATTTATCCATGTCGTTCTATTTTTGATCATCTGCACATATTAATTTTCTAAATGAAACCATAGTCATCTTATATTTATATTCTTCAATGTTGGTTGTCTTTTTATTGTAAGCTTTTTTTTCCACATGAAGGCATGAGCCTCATAACTTACCTTTTTTTTTTTTTTTTTTTCTGTAAAGAGAAAAGAAGGGATAAGAGAAATAAACCCTTTTTAAAATTTTATTGTGATAAATTTGCTTTACAAATTAAACTCATATGTGTAGGTTCCCCATATGTATAGTTTCCCCAGTCCTGAGACATATGTCAATATACCTGTCCTCACCAAGAGTTCTTCATCATTGTCCAGTGGGCTCCATCACCATGTGCCCCAATTCCCCTGTCCCATGTCCTATTGGTAACCTTGATTCTATTGCCAGTGTCCAAGGGTTGGTTTTTTTCATTAGTTCTTTTGTTTTGTCTATTCACATTCCACCTGTAAGTGAGGTCATTGGGTATCTATCTTTCTTTGACTTATTTCATTTAGCATAATCCCCTCTAGATCTATCCATGTTGACTCAAATGGCAGGATTTTTCTCTTTTAAGGACTGTGTAGTATTCCATTATTCATTTATATTACATCTTCTTTATCCATTTATCTAATGTTGGGTACTTAGGTAGTTTCCAGTCCTTGGCTATTATGAATAGGACTGCAGTAAACATGGGGCTGCATTTACCTCTGCCAGTTAGTGTTTTCTTTAATCTTTTGAATAAATATAGAATTTCCATCTTCAACTTTTTCAGGAATCTCCATATTGTTTTCCATAGGGGTTGAACCAGTTTGCACTCCCACCAACAGTTTAAACTTTTTCCTTTTCTCCACATCCTCAGCAACATTTGCTGTTTCCAGACTTTTGAATGATAGCCAATCTCTCAGGTGTAAGGTGATACCTCATTCTTGTTTTGATTAGCATTCCCTTGATAATCAACTAGTAGGAACATCTTTTCATGTTGGCATGCCACATGACTGTCATTTTTAAGTTTATAGCAATTTATATTACTCTGTAAAACGAATACACCTTGATTTCATCTATTTTTTTTTTTTTTGCTCATTAGACATTTAAGTGATTTAAATTTTTTTAAATATTATAGAGAAATCACAATTAATATACTTAAATTTATAATTGCTTTTTCTGTTATTTCCTTAGTATCAGTTGGGACAGGATCACCCTTACTTTTTATTTACCCAAGAGCAATGTTCACTTCTTCCATTCATTATATTGAAATTGCTGCTAATAAAGACAAATGTATCTCTTTGATCTATCACAAGGAATAATATGAATCTAAGGATACAAAAGGTAATGGGCCAGAGTTTGAATTGGGATGGATCTTAAAATAACATGCTTTACAAAGATTTGTATGATAGAGTATTGGTGGTGCTTGGGTCACAAAGCTTGGGAGTGAGGACTTAGAGCATTATCCACGGTTCTTCCTGCCTACCATGGGGTTCCTGAAGCAGCTGTGCAAATCCTTGGTGTCCATGGAATATGATTTGCAATCCTGTGGCCTAGAGAATGCATGCAGCCATTCAACTCTTATGAAGTGTATGACTTCTAGTAATTCTATTAATACGCAATGAATTTATGTGCAATAAAGTAAACATTTATAATATACAGGTATGAGGACAAGGTGGCCAAACCTATAACTGAAAGATGACCCAAATGAAAGTCCTTTAACTTTACCTTTATTCTTCCTTTATGCACATGTTCTTTATCTGCTCAGTCTCCAAATCTGTTCTTTCTACTTCTTCTGTTTTATAATCTCTTCTTTCCATGCTCTGTCCAACAATGGGTCTTTAGCATCACACACATGTACTGTTACAATAGAATTCCAGTTGATATGCTAGCTGATAGTTGGTCCTCACACTGCTGTTGGCCCCACCTCTACCCTGACCTTGTTGAAATGTAGATCTGATACTACCAATCCTCACACAACAGTGAATTCTTCTCAAATGTAAAGATGAAGATTTTGATTTAGTAGCTATGACTATGCTGCACGTCTACCAACTTTCACCTGCATCCTATGCTGCTGAATCACTGACCACATGGAATGGTGAGGATATAGATCACTCCTTATGGCCGATTCATGCCTCATCTCAGAGCAGCACTCTATGTTCTTCGGAAACGATCTCCACTCTATTTCCAGCCATCTCTCTTTCTACTCACCCTCTTCTCTGCCCTTATCATTATCCTAGTCATTCTCTTAAACTGTAAATGTATTTGCAATACAGTTTACCAACACTTTTCCCCACCATGTTGTTCCCACAGCCAGGTTCTCAGATATTCAAATTCTCCTGGCTTGATGGCAACACACTGGAAAAAATGGGATTTTCCTTGGGTGAAGTCATTGTCTTTCAGTTATTTAGCTGAGGAAGACTTGATTCTTTTTCCTTATAGTTGCTTTCAAATCATTATAAACCCAAACCTTAGTAGTCTTTTGGGAATGTTTCATTGTTGACTGGGTGTTAGTTAGCACAAATTTCAATTCGAGATAATTACATTCAGCCTGGAACTGATTTCTTATATTTATTATTCTCCCAGCACAGGTCAGCAGGGCAGAGGGTGGGTCATGATCCATTGGATCTTTGCAGCTAAAACAGCCTTCTGATTCTAGCAGGGTCATTGTCCAATCCAGAGCCATCTTTAAGCGTTATAGAAATGCCAGCTTCCTTGAGGGTGTAACTGTTTTGGTAACAAAAAAATTTCTGAGTAAGGAAAATAGCATAGTGATCTGAGGTAACTGGAAGCTGAGCAAAAAAAGATGACACTAAAGAATTCATGGATCTTTCAAAACCCAAGGGACAGCCAGATGTGTCCTGTCACTACTGGACACACTTAAGTATGAGAATAGCAATTTTAGGAAGTATACTCCATCGGGCATTACATAGCCTGGTTCTTCTTGTCCCAGGTCCTTCTAGCTTTGTGAACTTGAGCAAACAATCAGACATCTACAAAATTCAGTTTCCTCCTGTGTGAAAGGGAAACTTTACCTGCAATGACCCACATGCCAGGGGTGGCCAAATGACATGAGAAACATCACCACTATTTCATGCCTCAGAGGATGACTTACGATTAAAGACACCAGATGTGGAGCAGCTACGGTTGCCTGTCAATATTGTTGGGACAAAGTGCGTACAATACATTCCTGCTGCTTCTCTTCTGAGTCTGTTCTCCTTGAGAATAAATTCAGCCAATGGGTATCAGTTTTGTTACAGGTAAAACAAGGTAGAAGAACACACTGACCTGAGGCCAACATATGATCCCTTCACCTATCCCAAATAAAACAGCCTATATCCAAAACCCAGTGAGCTAGACAGGTAACTGCTGGCCCCAGATACTCCAGCAGGGAAGACCCACCTCAGTTGGACCCAAAGAACACAGGGCTTCACTGTGACATGACCTCTTCTCTGAGGAAAGCAAGAATGATAGTGACAGGAAGACAGATCGCTGGCTGCCCAGTCCCGCTGGCCCCAGATACTCCAGCAGGGAAGACCCACCTCAGTTGGACCCAAAGAACACAGGGCTTCATTGTGACATGACCTCTTCTCTGAGGAAAGCAAGAATGATAGTGACAGGAAGACAGATCGCTGGTTGCCCAGTCCTTCTGAGGGAGGGGAATGACCACAGAGACATTATTTCATGAACTTTTGCAACTGCACTTTGATACATGTATTATTTTTTCAATGAGAAATATGAGGAAGGCTTAAGAAATACGAGGAAAGTTTAAGAAACATGTTCAACTTCTTTGAACTGGTGTGGATATGTAAGCCAGCTATACTTCTCAGATCCTTAGGGATCTGAAAGGTCTGAGGTCGTTGTATTCAACTGGCAAATAACTTTCAGGACTGTGGGGTGGCTGGCCAGCAGTAGGCTCAAAGCAAGAGTTGATAGGGCCTGAGATATTCTAAGACGGGCTCACAGAAAGGTAAGAAATGCTTGACTTGAACTCCAGGAGCTTCAAAAAGGAGTGAAAAGGTGGAGGTCTGAGTTTGAGACCAGGACTGGGTGGGTGGGGGACGAAAGAGCCCATTTCTTCATATGACAAGGAGCTCAGAGAGTTTATACTTAAAAACCACCGCCAACGGACCAGGCAACCAGCGTTATCACAGATGCTCTTACCACTTCCGTTTGCCTGACGAGCCAGCCCTTCCCAGTGTTTCCTCAGATGTGGAGGCCTTTGCAGGAGGTGATCTGCACACAACATTTTGAGGCAGGAGGTTAAAAGCTCCAACATAAGATGCATACTTAATGTGGTTTTCTGCTTCATTCTCCTTTAAAGATAAACTGGGGGACGAAAGTGTCATCGTTTGTAGCTTCATTCTCCATTGTAACTGGATGATGTTGTTTGCATTTGGAATGGGAGCCAAGTGAAGTGAAACTAAAAACTACTTAAATGTTGCTTTGATTCTTCCGGGGAAACAGGAACAAGGAGGCTGATGCGTTCTTTGGACCATCCTGAGAAAATTCCCCCGGACCCAGTTAAGCCCTCCATGTTTATTTCCTTCAAAACAAGCTTCCCATGCCTTGGAGTTTCAAAAATGATCATGCATGTTATTGACAAATAATAATTTAATGGACAGCCTGATTAGATGGGTACAATGAATTAGCTATCGGCCTGACAGCCATGCAAGCATTATGTTCTGTATCTGTTTACTCAGCACTCAGTGAAATGCAGAAGTCTATTGAAAATCAGATTTCCATGCTGCTTTGTCAAAGCAAATTTAATCACAGCCAGAACATGTGGCATCTATCATTTCCACTTCAGAAGGCACCTACGGGGGTAGATCAGCGTCAGGGAGCTGGGCTGCCCGGCTGTCCTCCACTCACAGGAAAATTAAATTTAACTATAGATTCTTGATAAATGAGGTTGCTGAAGTCATCAAACATGATGACTAAGTGCTTGGGATTAAAGGGGTCCCCAGAGACCTCTTCCCAACTGGAAAGAAGCGGTGTCTTTTGATCTGGCCTTGGGGACTTTGCACATATTCACACTTCTGCTCTGGACAAATACTTACAGACCTTAGGAAGACCACACCTGTGGCCCAGAGATGAGTTTTCTAGAAATCTTTCCTGAGTCTTTGTTTTTCTAGAAGTTTCTGTTAGTGCTTTCCCAGTCACTTGCCCCACCTATCTTTTCTTTACATCCGTTTCTCCTTTCTCATTACTCTTTACCGCCTGAGGCATGGGTCCTCAGCCCCGGAAATGACAACTGGATCTTGAATATTTTAAAAATATTCAGTCTCTTGCATCCCACACTATTCTCTCCCAGGCTCCACCTTATGAGAAATAAGACTGTCCATCTAATTTTGTAGAATGCCAAGGTGGTGAGATGTTTGCAGGCAGGGACCATGTTTTATTGATTTCCCTCCTGGCCCCACCCTGGAACTTAGAAATTAGCATAGGGCACAGGAATGTAGAGTGAATGAATGAGTGTATCAGTGGATGCTCCTGATCTTCCTCCAAGGCTCTGATCGTAGGCTTAAGAGCCAGATATTTCTGAAGGCAATCCTGATGTTTACACCAACCGTGTCATTAAATAGCTCAAGGATAATAATATATACCTACCTCTTTAAAATTCAGTTTTGATTGGCTGACTAATCAAACTGACCTTTATATGCCTCCGTTTTCTCCTGTTTTAAATGGTGCATTTAATTATCTCTCCCACATGGTTGTTAGAGGCTTAGGTGCAATGGGTAGTACAGGACCTGCCATGTAAGCAATGAACCACTGTTGTTTCGTTAACCATCAAGGTTGTCTTCATCTTCACCATTATCATTACTTAGGTGCTTTGATCAGTATTAGTCTTGGTTGTGGAGGAGGCCAGAGACCTATAAAATTTGCTTCTTTGTTTCTTCCAGAAGGAATTTTTAATTGTCTGGGAAGACAAGAAAAAAGACATTTTTATAGGAATAACTTACTGAGGAAATACACAACAGATCACAAATGCCTAGAATTTCAAAGTAGGGCCAGCTCAGATGTCTAGGGAGAAATCTGACTCAGTGGGTCTCAGATGGCAAAGCATGGCAGACAGAGTCCTGAATAATACAGGGAATGGTGGTGTTTCTGTGAGTGGGCCCTGGACATCTGAAGGACACTGGCCTAAATTGAGTAGAGGACAGTTTTATTGGGGTTAGTAGAACATTTAATGTATAGGTTGGAGCTCAATTTTGCAAAATCTTGCAAGCTAGGTCGGGTTTGCATTTGTGTCTGGATAGGTAGGCACAGAGATGTACAGTCCTGGCCAGTCACAGTAAAGGTGAGATTCACATGAAATGTGAAAGAGTATTAATGTGGACTGAGAATGAGAGGCTGGGAGGTGAGAGATGTGGGAAGCAGGGTTTTGCAGCCATCAGATATGAGATAAGTGAAGATGAGTCAGGGACAAACAGGCGTCTCTCTCTGTGTCTGTCAGAGGAGCACTCAATGGGTTTGGTTAGTCTTCTGGTTCCATTGTCAATGACAAGATGGCAACAATGCATGTGACTGGTAGAGGTGTGAATTGGCAGCACTGCACCCAAAGCCAACATGAGAGAAAGGCGGGAGGCATTCACCTGGCTCCAACCTGATTGACTTGCTGGAAAAATTTTAAGTGTCAGCAATTGAGAATGACTCTACAGCTTGAGAGCACTCTGAACATGGAAGTGTATTTATAGCTCTTCTTATCCTCATCAAATGTGAATTAAAAAACTTATAGTCAATAATCAAGCACATTTTAACTTCCCTGAAAAAAACTCATGATGCACACTTATGCATACCTTGGTCTTACATTTTCAACGTGAAGCATCCAGAAGGCATTCGGATGAAGTAAAGGTACAGTCTACCTTCCTAGCAGATTTACAGAGTGCATTTCTGAAATTGTTAGGAAATTGTTAGAGTAGTTTCCTGCTATCTCTTGCAAATACTTAGAAGCCCTGGCAGAAATCGTTGTCTTTGGTCTAATCACATATTTCCAAAGGCAGTCCACAAACATGTTATTTTGCTATTTACTAATTATATTTATTTGATACACCAATCACTTAATAGCCTCTGGCTGCATTTACAAATAGTATTGAAAAAGCTCCCGCTGTTACACTTACAATTTATTATAGACAGCATAAAAACAAGATGTTCTCTCTCCACATGCATAAAACACACAGGGACGCTGAGAGAAAATCTCTGCGCAAATCTTGAATGATCAAATAGGAAGGGCATTCTTTGCTGGGGGCATTCGTTGCTTTGTCGACAGCTGGAGACTGGCTCTTCTCCATCTGGTCTTGTGAGGGAGAGACAAAGCGATGCTGTCCTGCTGCCTTTGGTTGGCCAAGCGAAGTGGAAAGCGATGGCTCCCAAGGACAGATTGGTACTTTCCACCCTCCGCTTCCTTTTAAATCTGGACTGGCCAGTCTGTGAGGAGCAGTGCTTTCTCTATGACAATTATGCTAACAACAATAAGAACACACTGTCCCAGGTGGAGGCTACTTACATCGGGCTTTTAGAAGGATGCCGAAGGTCTACTTTTGGGGGGAGAGAATCTTCCACTTACCTGTATCAGGTTATTCTTCCTTCTGCCTTTGTTCAGTTAAAAAATCTAGTTTTTAAAGATTCAGTAGACATTTGCTTTGAAAAGTCTATGGAGATTGTTGAGAAGCTCAGACCCCAAAGCGCTTTCCCTCTTGCCTCCAAGACCTGAGGAAGGCTTCTAGCATGGACCATGATTGAAAAGAGGTTCCCATTCCCTGTTGCATCTACTTTTGCGTTCATCCCCATGTGAGCATCTTTTCCTCCTCAGTGTTGCTCTTGTATTCAAACCCTTCATTCTATTACTTATATGCGTTACTTTCTTTTCCTATAAATCATAAGCTCATAAACTTTTTAGAATCAGGGACAAGTTTCCTATGCCCTTGTGATATCAACTTATCGAATACAAGTAGGGTACTGTTAGCTCTACTTACTGTTAATTATACCTGAGAAGAAACTTGTCTTAGCCTGGGCCAATGAATTTCATTAACTTGTCTCAAAAAATTAGAGCACAGATAAACCCATGCTGGGACTGATACATTTTTGAAGAGAGGTTGGGTATCAGAATTCTGTTTTATAAGTGAGAGTAGGATAGAGTTTGCCTGTGTTTGCAGAGGGTTGTATATAGTAAGATAAAGGTTTAGCTTGGTGGAGGTGTGGATGGACAGTGAAGTTTCCAAAGGGGAAAGAGAGGTACCAAAAATGTTGGAGGGACTGAGATAAAGAAAATTTTCCTTTTAACCTCACAATCCTGCCAAAGGCCTGGCATACTTTAAAGATTATGCTCCACATATTATAGATGCAGATGAAGCGAATGCTAATGCAGTTGCGATGCTTACATTGTATACTTGAAACTAGGATGAACCACACGCTAATCATAGCTTGAGGTGCCTTGTCTTATGTGTTATCAAAACAACCTTTTAAAGGAACTTTATGACACACTCCAAATAAGTAATGTGATTTATGTAGAAAGAAATGCTGTTTTATTATTCTAGCAGAGCATGTGAATAATTTATAAAGTAATTCTAATCACACTTTTAAGAAAAATAAAAAAGAATGGCTGTGCTACTCTTCTGCCTTATGTATTAATTATAGAGATATTTTGCATTATAAATTTATTAAAATTAGAGGAAATAGTTTTGTTTTAAACTATCATGAGATATCCTAGTGAAATATTTGAGTAGGTGGAAATTGATTTTAGTAATATTTAGATCACCTAGAAAGTTCAAGGCTTAAATTAGAAAGAATCTAAACTTTTATCAGTTCTACTTTTTCAGTGTTTATGTGCTTTTTGTTTGTTTGTTTTTTCTACCAGTTCGACTGTTGCTTGGTGAAGTTAGCTTACAGAGGACTTGGGTCAAAGAAGATCTTGCATCTTCAGCTGGTTCATAAGGTTGGACAGGTCCATTATTCTTTATTTTTCACATTGTCTCAGTAATTTTCCTGCTCCAGTGTCTCTGGGAGTTGGGATATGATCACAGGCATAAGAGTAGCTCACTTCTGCAAAGTTTCTCACAGAGAATGCTGGTAAGTCTTTGAGAGACTGGAGTGATATACACAACGTAGGTACTTTATACTTTGGGCAGGCTTTTCAGGATATAAGGAAATGATAACAACAACAAAAAAACAAAACAACTCAGCTTATGTCCTAATGTCCATTGTTTTTTTTCCTATGAACTTTACTCTGAACTCAAATTTATGTCATATGACTACAATGATAAATCATAATATAACCCACCCAGGCATGTGCACAACTCATTTTGTATGTTGATTTGTCTTCAAGTAGGTCTTTACTGCTTTCCTTCTATGTTAATGTATTCCTGGAATGGAACATTGAAACCCACTGATGGATAGTTGACTGTTTCATAACAGGTGTTATGTACTCAGTACTCCTAAGTTCAGTAAGTCAGAGTGACCGTGGTTCTCTTTGGTATCTAGATAAATCCCCTTGTTCTACCTGTTCTGGATATCTTTACTTTCTCTTCTGATTATGCATTTCCCACTTCCCTCTCAGCATCAGCATACATGGAGTTTTCCTGAACCTTCTCCATAGGAGATTCTACTTTTTTCCTTCATTCTTAGGGTCTCGCTGCTGGATAATAAGACTGAATGTTGTCTTTAGGTCATTGACAGGGCTGGTAAGGGGTCAGTGGCTTCCAGCTAAAAATCAGTCCCTACAGAGAACTCCTTTATGGTGATACAACCTTGAAAATTAACTTCGGGATGGTCTGGCAATGTTATTGAAGTTTTCCACCAGATTGGGTCTGCCTGTACTCTATCACTTCTCTAGACCTCAGTATACCACATTTTCTTTGAAGATCAACCTGATTGCATTTCTTCCCAGATACTTTGCAATATACGTTTTGCTTTATTCTAATCCATTTTCCAAAACAAATTCCGTCTTTCCCTGAATGCCTAGTCAGAGGTCTTGTAGCACATGGGTATAAAACTGATTCAGGATATCCCAAATATTTATCATGTGCTGTGAATTCCTACATTACTTTCTTTCTGAACTTGTCCCTTACACAGTTGATTCATGTAATCTGCTAAATCATCAGCAGGTGCAGGGCAAGAGATATTTAGGTATATTTTGACACCCCGCCTCCCACCCCATCAAGCAAGGATCCCTAATTCCTCCTCAGCTAAAGGGGCCTTGTCAGCATTGTTTAAATTTGGTTAATTGAGTTCTCACTGAGGATAATCTCTTAAATTGACATTTGAAGCTATGACATTAATTACTAGCACACTCTTGCAACTCAATGCTATTTCCATCACTTCCCTCTGCAGACCATTTTTGTTCTAAAATAAATCTCATGAAGGAATCACTTCTCTTTGCTTAGCTCGGGACATCTAAATTAGCCTGGGGCACTCCTATTTTTTCCTGGTTCTGAGGACCTCATGGAATTAGATTTGACGTGGAATCCTCCACAGGGAGCTGTCAGCTGGCAAGTTCCAGGATGGATGATGCACTTAGAGAGTGTAGAGGAAGAGTGACCTCAGGAACAGATTAATACATATCTATGTGCAGATATATGTCAGACACATTTTCCCGAGAGCTCTGATATACAAAGCCAGAAAATCTTAAAGCTGAAGAGGCTATTAGAGACCATTTTGTCCAATCCTGATATTTTCTCCATGAGAAGATTAAAGACCAGAAAGAAGTGACTTCCCTTAGTCACAGAGTCACTAATTTGTGGAAAATTTGGTCTTAGAACTCAGGTCTTCTGGTTGCTGAGAATGTACATGGGTTAAAGAATTGCAGAGCTTCAGTCCTTCCTGCTGATTTTAGGGCTTAATGCATAAGGAGATCTGAGAGTTAACTAGCAAAATTGAAATGACTGTAATAAATTGATGCTGTATAGTGCCTGGAAGCTGTGATTACAGGTGCCATAAAAATACAAAATTTAATTGGAATGATAACTTTACTGAGAAGCCTCTGAAAGTGGGAGATGATATCTGCCTAAGGCCAGATGGGAGGTGCCTTCTCGTATCAACAGGTGCTCTGTGACCTCATGGAATCTACAGGAATGTTTACCCATTATTGTGCTGTGACTTGCAACTCTGATGCCCAAAATAGTCACCCAGTGTCCCAACACATAAAATAGCTTCATCAGTGTTAAATTATTCATGACATAATTTTCTTGGTAGACTATAACTCATTGTATCATTTGATTTAGAGGCAGTTCTAAATTTATCAGTTTTTTAAATCACTGTTCCATTTTCATTGTTGTTGAATGATTTCAAGGTATAGATATACCACATTTTATTTATCCATTCATCAGCTAGTAGGCATTTGGTTGTTTCCACTTTTGAGCCATTTGATAGTGCTGCTATGATTTTTCATTTTCAAGTTTTTGCTTGAGCATATGTTTTCATTACTGTTGGGTAAATACCTAAAAGTGAAATTGCTAAGTAATGTGATAATTTTATGTTTAACATTTTAAAGAACTGTCAAACTGTTTTTCAGAGTGACTGCACCTCTTTTTTTTGAGGTTAACATTACATTGGTTTACAACACTATGTATATTTTAGGGGTACAGGTTCACATACCACATCGACTATCAAAGCTCTGCTAACCCTCAACTGCTGCCCATTGGACCCCCTCTCCCCTTTGCTCTCCTCTCCCTCTCTAGGTTTCTCCCATAACCTCAATTCTTTTGTCAATCTCCAAGGGCTATGTTTTGCTTTATTTTGTTTATAATACTGTGGAAGTAATTTGACATAGTATATATTTCCTGAGAGTTTTCTGATTTTTCTTTATTTTTTTAATGTTATTAAGTCAAAATGTAGATTAGCTTTGCACATTTGTAGATCTGAAATCTTTTTTGATTCAAGGATCCCCAGGACAAAAAAAAAAAACCCGTGGATCAAATACTTAACAAAAATGTTTGAACACTTAATCATAAGGAAGAAATGGTTCCTGGTTCACTAAGAACAAGACATGACAAAGTTACTGCCTCACCTTTATGAAAAAGATTACTGGATCTGTAAATGAAGGGGGAAACCCTATTCCATAACTACAGTATCTCTTCATTTCATTAAAATATCTAGCATCTACTGATGTGGATATGCTGGTGATAAGTAGAGGGAGACTGCATAATAGGTGATAATAGATGTGACACGTATGTAAAGTATTAGATTCATGTCACTTTAAAGGTAATCTGTAGTCTCATTTAGTTTTATTAATCATGATTAAATACATAATCAGTGAAATAGCACCTCCTACTCTTTTAAGAGTCATCCTCTACTGGCATCTTTGGAAAAGGGGAGATTGGTCTCCTTTTCCTAATTCAATCAGGGGCATTAGCTGTATTCCTTGTTCCTTTTTGACTCTTCCTGATTGCAATCCATTATGTTTGCTCTATGTCCCCCCCTCAAGAATGTTAGCAGAGTGATAAATGTGGAAGTGGCTGGAGTACAGTCATTGTTCTATCCCTTTAGTGCTTCAAGACCACCACTCATAGCTATTCAGGTGCACACTAAAGGGAAAAGGACTAATAGGATTAAGTTTTTAATAGGAATTATCTTCCAGGGACAGAATCTAGATCCTTACTCTTCTGGTTCAAGTCACATCCTGTCTCTGTCTTTCAACAAGTCATTACAGATACACAGAGTAATGGAGAGCCTGACTGTGTACTGTTCTATATGCTGGGACTCAAGAGAAGAAATATAATAGTGGTCCTTAAATGAGGATTTTCATGCTAACGGTAGGAGAGAGGCGATTTAAAACAACCAAACAAGATGCTTTTATATAGAGACTAGTGCTATAAAAAAAAAAACCCACTATATGATTTAATTCCTCAGTTATTATTACTGATTAATTAATATTACTTAGTTAATATAAATTAATATAATAAATTAATATAAATTAGTTAATATTACTGATATTAATGTATCAGTAGTTTGGCTCCCTTTAGGAAGTATCATTTCCTCTCGAGACAGATTCTATCACTGGTCTCATCTCACCTCCAGAGAGTCTGAGACAAAGTCTCCCCCTGGGAGTATGTTTTTCAATACCTGATTTATTTTATCCAGGAAAATCCCCTGGAGATGAGCTACCCTTCTCTCAGGTCTGGTTGGTTCATGGTCTGTATATGTGTGACCATGTGTGGTCTAACAAGTCCTCTTATCTAGACAGTCATCTATTGGGCAATCTCCTAATACAAATAGACACTCAACCCTAAGAACAATTTTCAGAGACAGAATAGCTTAAGCACATATTGAGACAAGGAAGCATAATGCCCTTGTCTAAGACATTCTCAGTAGCTTTTGTATGAAGGGAATCTGTTTTAGGATCTTTTCTTTAGTCCAAGTAACATTTCAGGAAAGTGTGGGTGAATTGTGCTTCAGTTACATACAGAAAGCACACCTTGGAATTTTGTGTAAGACACAAACTATGACACATAACAAATTTTAAAAACGTATTTTCATCCAAGTTAGTTTTAAAAATATGATGTTGACTGGGCCAAGGTCAAGAATAGATGACAGAATCAAATAATTTTACTAGGATGGAATGATATGTTTCAACTGTAGGTATGAACTATGACAGGAGTGAGTATAAAATCCTGCATTCTTCTTCTTAACTATACTAGTTCAGGGTTGAAAGACCCAACATACTCAACAACAGATGATGTGAAAAGCACCCCGGGCCTCAGAAGACCATGAACTTACCCTATGGGCATCACAGTGTGGCATAGCAACAAAAAGCAAGGGCTCAGAACCAGAGAAGACACCTTATTTCCCTTACAGACATCTATCCTGATGACTAAATGATAACCAAATCTGGAATATTATGTCTAATTTGGAGACTCATGCATTGATGGGAATAATGACAAACCAGAGAGGATTATTCAAAGAGTAGGTTGAATCCAAGGAAAGGTTCTCTGGAAACTGTATAATACAATGAACATTTTGTGATACAGAGGGATTATTCAAAGAGTAGGTTGACTCCAAGGAAAGGTTCTCTGGAAACTGTATAATACAATGAACATTTTGTGATACAGAGGAATTTAACAACAGAAAGAGAAGTCTTGAAGCAGACATGTTAAGTTTCTTTAAGTATTTTTATGACTAGCATACGAAGAGTGAGTAGATAAACACAGTATTGTAAAACAGAGCTGATGTAGACAGAGAGGAGTTCTTTACTAGGACCATCTAACAGTAGAACAATTTATCTAATAAAGTGAGGAGTGCTTTGTCACTGAAAAGGATCAAGTAGGGGCTGAATCTGTAAAATGTTAATCACTGTTACCTTTATTTTGTTTTAGTTATTATTATGATCTTTAAGACAACTCTTTGTTAGTCTTCCTACTTGCCCACAATATGGAAAAATCCAACATATGATCATTTTCTGACTTCAAGGACTTCATCTACCCTCTTGTACATGTGTATGCTTGGGTCAACTCCCAGAGAGTCATTGTTACTGGTGGATGCCTGATGAAACATGATAAGGTAGTCTGACTGGTCTGGAAGACTTAAAAATTTACTGGGATTGACTTGGACAGTTGAGGAACTCTGACTTATTATACTATTCAAAAATAAGTATTAGAAATTCATAAATGCATTGTTTGAAATAACGCTTGTACTAAAAGGAATGTTAAGAAATTTAAACAATAAAGTAACTTGTTTTAAAATTGGTATTCTAGAGAAAATCAAATGAAACTTTGTTAATTAAAAAATGGCAAGTGTACTCCTTGCTTCTTGAATATATACTAGAATTGTTTGAGAACATCTCTGTATACCACTTATCTAAGTCTTTCTGGCATTATTTATGCAGCCTGTGTCAGACATCAGAGAGTTGGGTGGGCTTTCTGTCGGACTGAAATTTGTTTTTCCTTTGAATCAATTCTTGCTCAAATTTCTGCTATTATTTGTATTGTGAGTTTGATAACTCAGTTCATTGTGCTCATGTTCTTACATAGAAGAATGAAGCAATTATTTCAATTTACCTCATCAAATCATTGTGAGCAGACTTCTCAGCTGAGCATAGTCAAGAGAAATTAAATGACATCCTACAAATGATGCTGGCATATTTACTATTCTGCACTCTCTTTATAGCCAAAACTACTCTTTTGAAAGGCTTCGGGAATATTTTAGAGTTTATCTCAAATTAAACTGACACCCACATCAAAACTCATGGGAAGGAATAGAGTGATTTAATTCAGCACTACTTCTGATAGAGATTAGACTGTTATTATCTTAAGAGTGATCAATACAGTTTGTTTTGAACTTTTATTTCTCTCATAAACTTCACAACAGAGGATCAAATATTCCAAAGAAGATGACATTTCTTATTTATCTTTCAGGTGATTCTCTGAAATAATAATTAGTTTCAAAATCAATTATTTACCTGTGTTCTTATTATTACCTGTGTCATAAAGAAGTGAGTTCATTAGTTGTCCTCAGTATGCCTAAGAAGTTTGATAACAGAAATTCCATGTAGAAACATCAGGAAACTTCTAGAACAGAGAGAATATTGGCTAAAGTGCAGGAAATAGGAAAGGCTCCTCAGGAATACCTGCTTACCTCGATGTTCTGTAATCACAGGCTTTTCTGCCTGATGTATTTTGAATTCCCAGGCTCCACTGCAGTGTCTGGCACACAGCAGATGTGTTAGAGAGCTAACTAGACGTCAGCACTGCACGGAGGGCCCCAATGGACACAGACTTTTATTAAAGAACGCCTGTTGATATGCACACAGAGTCTGTTAAACCCTTCCCAGGCCAGAGACATCTTTCAAGCCAAGGGACTTTCCAGAGCACTGAGTCAGTCAGACATGACATGAGGTACCAAGGACAGGGAATATCTCTTGATTACAGTGGTGCAAGGGCACCAACCAATCAAAAAGCTAGGAGGGAAGGCACACTGAGAGTCCAGTCTCAAGCAGATCCAAGAGGAGATGTATGGGGACACATGGGCAGAAAGAGCACAACCCTTTCCTTAGATGACCTCCTCATTATATCATTATAATAAGATTAACATTGTGATTTTGCCCACCCATGTGTTCTGCTTAGGTAGTTATGGGAAGGAAGATGAGCAGTTAGAATTTGGTTGTATAATCTACCTGTAAATCAGCATGAAAGACAGGAGCACAACCCACCCCAGAGTAGGCTTAAGGGAGAAGAAGTGGGAAATAAAAGCCCCATGAAGAAATACATGGGCTGCTGAACCCACTTGGAGCAGCCTGTCGTCCCCTCTGAGGACGTACAATTTCTTTAAACACACCTCTGACTGAACCCACCAGGAACATCCCATTCCAGTCCTTGATAATATTATATCTCTTTTGTACCTGCTGCTGAACCAGCTTGGGTCCAGTCTGCCCTCCTCTCTGACCAAATGCTTTCCCTTTTGTAGAGCTGCACTGCTTTTGCTTGCAATTAAATCTTCTGCACTAAATCTTTCTTTTCACATGTCTGTGCCTAGTTTGAATTCCTTCCTGTTGGGGACACAAGGACTGAGGAAATGGAAATTCACTCAGAGTACTAAAGAATTGGGAGATTAAAACAAACCTGGTAACATCTTATCAACACAGTTAAGGGTGCTCAATAAATCTTTATTAAATGTGTCATAAATTACAAATTGCAAGGTGAGTTAGAACTAGAAGAATATTATAGCGTGGCCTCTGAGATGACACTTTTATGTTATTTAATAGTGGTTATTTAAATTCCATGTTGTTGCTTTGCCTAATATTCTTAAAATACTTCTAGTGTTATATTTTCCATTTTTTACTAACAAAAATTCATTTGATTCTCCCTAGAATCTCAGTCTGGATTGTCTATCAGTTTTCCCTAGGACCTTTTGAAAAATCTTCATGCCCCAGACTTAGAGTTCTCCAGGAAATTTTAGTATATAACCAAGTTTGAAAAACATTGTAGGAGTGAAACATGTGTGTGTGTGTTAGAAATTTACCCTATTGTGAGTTTTGCCTGATACTATGTTTCTCTTGTAACAAGGGCAGGGATATGGGCTCTGGAGGGAAAGAACTTGCACAAGACTATGGAATATACATAAATATGTATAAAGAACAAATTGGTGCTATAAATCATTTCACTATGAATTATGTCATGGCCTGACCTGGTTTTTTTTTGTAATTTTTAAATTTATTTTTTATTATAGTAATTATTACACAAATTAAAATAATTTCCTATGTATACGTTCTCCATTTCTTAGATATATTTCAACACACCCTGCCCTCCACCAAATCACCAGTTGTTCTTCCCCATTGTCCAGTGGGCTCCACCACCATTTTCCCCGCCATTTCCCCCATCCCTTTTGCTAACCTCAGTTCTGTTTCAAATGTTTCAGGGTTATTTTTCACCTGTTCCTTTGTTTTAGCTATTCACATTCCACCTATAAGTGATGTCACTGGTATCTGTCTTTCTTCTTTTGACTTGTTTCACTTTACATCATACCCTCGAGTTCCATCCGTGTGGATTCATATGTCAGGGTTTCATCTCTTCTAAGGGCTGTGTAGTATTCCACTGTATATATGGACCACATCTTCTTTATCCATCATCTGATGTTGGGTACTTAGGTGGTTTCCAGTTCTTAGCTTTTGTGAATAGAGCCACAATAAACATGGGGATCCTGAATGCAGCAGAAGGTTGGGTTATGCTTTTTAATCCATTCAGCCACTCCGCGTCGTTCGACTGGTGAGTTCAGTCCACTAATGTTTAGGATGATTATTAATATATAGCTTCTTAGTGTAATTTTATAAGTTGTCTTTTGTATGTTGCTCCAGAGTATGACTTAGTTCTCTTTCTCTTTTTAGTTCGGATGAGTGCAGTCATGTTGTGATTGATTTCCCCTTTTGTTTTCTTCTTCACTTTCTCCCTTTCTCCCCGGGGATGTATTTTGAGGTTATCCTGAAGTTAGCATTCACAGTTCTGTGTTCACTACCTAATTTTGTTTGAAAGCATATTCATCTTCTACTTATTCTAACTATTCACATTTTTGTTCTCTTCTCTTCCTCCCCACTTTTAATATTTGCTCTTACTGTTTTTCTGTGTAGTTTCTTTGTGCTTTTTAGAGCATCCTTTAATATTTTTTGCAAAGCTGGTTTTGTGGTGATGTACTTCTTTAAATTGTGCTTTTCAGAAAAGGTTTTTATCATTCCTTCAGTTCTGAATGATAATCTTGCCAGATATGGTATCCTAGGTTGAAAATCCTTTTCCTTCAGCACTTTGAATATATTCTGCCATTCCCTTCTGGCCTGTAGAGTTTCATTTGAGAAGTCCACTGACAATCTTATGGGGGCTCCTCTGTATGTGACATGTTTTTCTCTGGCTGCTTTTAATAACAGTCTTTCTTTATCTTGTATTTTGACATTTTGATGACAATGTGTTTAGGTGTATTTCTGTTTGGGTTTCTGTTATTAGGAACTCTTTGAGCTTCCTGGATCTGATTCATTCTTCAAATTGGGAAGTTCTCATCTATTTCTTCAAATATGGTTTCTGCCCCCTTTTCTCTCTCTTTTTCTGGGACCTCTGTGATGTGAATGTTGTTCCTTTTGATGTTATTCCAGAGGTCTCCAACGCTGTCTTTGATCCTTTGAATGTTTTGATCTCTTTACTGGTTTGCTAATTGAGTTTCTCTGTCCTATTCTCCAGATTACTGATTCTGTTGAAAGCTTCATCCATCCTATTGTTGAGCCCCTCTGTTGAGTTATTTAATTCAGCCATGGTGTCTTTTGCCTGTTCAATGTCTTGTCTTAATTCTTCTCTTTGCTTCCTGACATTCTCCTTTACTGCCTCTACTGTTATGTATGTTATGTATGTATGTATGTTATGTATGTATGTATGTTAATCACCATTACCCTAAATTCCTCTTCATGTAATTTACGGATGTCAGGTTACAACCAGGGCCACGGTGAGACTAAAAGAAAAGAGAGACTGAAGCAGCACACCAGCAGCGTTTATTGGGGGAGCGCTCCCGGGTGAGGTTCACGGGTCTCAAGATGGAGGCCAGTGAAGTCACACCCTCCGGGAGGAAGAATTTTTAAAGAGTCAGGAGGGGAGGAGACCAGCAACAGTTCCTTGTCTTGTTGTAGCAATGATTCCGTGTAGCAACGGTCCCTTGTTTTGTGGTAGCAACAGTTCCTTGTAGCAACAGTCCCTTGTCTTGTTTTAAGTCTTTCCTTTTGGGGTCTCAATCTTTCCTAGTGACCTGAGCTGACCTTACAACGTAAAGTTTTCCCCTGGGTTTTTGACTGGATCCATCATTTCATATATATTTCTCTGTGCCTTTGCTCTATTTGGCATTCTGTTTCTATTTCTTAGGGTTCAGTTTCCCTGGCATTGTGTAGGTTTGACTTGCCCAGGATTGGCAATCACCAGCAGTTTTGCCTCTGCCCACAAGGTGGCTCTAGCGCGTAGCATTGAGGCTTGGGGCTGCCTTCTCACTGTAATCCAGGGGGTGGGGCATACCATGGGTGGAATTTCAGTGGGCGGATATGCGATGGGCGGGATTTCGGCTCTGTGGATCCCAGGCTCTGGGTCCAAATGGTTGTGGGAAGGGTTTGATTTTGCTGATTTCTGGTTACGGTGGCACCCAGAGCAATTTTACCGTATGGGCTCCCTCTCAGCTCCCAGTGTGCTGACTTTCCTTTCACCCTCTGACAAGTTGGTCCTCCATGGCTCCTTGTCTCATCCCCACTGGGCCCACCTCTCCCTGCCTCCGCAGCTGGTACTGAAATTCCTAGCCTTCACCCCACCATGCATCTGGGGGCTTCTAAGCTCTGTCCTAAATCCAAATCTGTGGCTTAGCTCAGAACCCCACCAGGCACCCTCACCCACCTTTAGTCATCAGCCCATCTGTCTCCATCTGAAGTGCCGGTTGTTTCCTGGTGTTTGTCTCAGGAAAATAGCTGATTTTTTTTGTTTGTTTTTTTCATTGTCTGTGGGGAGCGACCCCAGAGTGCATCCTATTGAGTCACCATCCAGAAATATGTCTATCATGGCCTGTTTTTATGTTCACTCTTCTTTATAAATGAGATGAAATAGTTTTACAATGTGCCTAACATTGTTTTAAAATGGCATATAAATTAATTCCTGTTTCTATGGGGCTGAAAATTTTTAACACAAAAATAATTTGCCTAGCTTGAAAAATTTGCATAAAATCATTGTAGGGGTGGGTTAAAAATTACTCTTCTTCCCTTTAATGTAAGAATGCAAGACAGGATGGAGGACAGATTTCATTCTTATGGTGCCCCAGGTGAATCTCACATTTGCATATTAAAGATTCAATTTAAAATAAACTCCCAAGTCACAATGGGCATTTACTCTAGAATACCTATTTCAGCATCAACTTAGGACCATGTAAGGGGCATTCCTAGAGGATCTGTAATGTCCACAGTTGTTCCAACTATGTGCCTTTGGTGTGTTCTTTTACAAATACCAGAGGGAGGAGAATTTGATCTGGGTGACCCACCCAAGATGCTAGAGAGAAAATGTTAAATTACAAAAGCAAAAGGTGTAGCGCTCTGGGTTTTATTTCTGAAAGTTTTGGAATATCATTGTCCCTGGCAACAGTTGGACTGTTTTATGGAGTATGTTAAGTGAAAGCTTGCTGTTACTAACAAGTGTTGTGAGGGCAGAGCAGAACTGAGGAGATAGTGGGGTGTGCTATTCTCAGCTATTCTCATGGGTAGTCTACAGAAATGAACCCTGAAGAGAACAGCTGGGTATGTAGGGCATGCTGAAGGGCGGAGCAAACTCTAGTATGGTTCAGGCAGGTAATTGGTACCCAGATCAGCTCAAAGCAAACCCACTAACAAGTTTTTCCTCCTTTTCTGGGTTTACTCAGTTCCCAGGTCTAGTATTTCTTTGCTACTTAAAAGACACTAGCAACCATTCTATCATCAGTAAATATATTTCATTAGAATCAAATTAGTGGATATATATGTATATATATACATATATATTATATATATAATTTTATTTTTAGGATAGGCACAGACAGGAATGAAAGTAAGCAGAGATAGGCAGGTGGAGAGGGGAGGAAGAAGCATTTTTAATTTATTTTATTTTGTTGTTCATTCTAGTTGTTTCTTCTGCCCCAGAACAAGAATTGAACTTGGGTCCCTAGAATGTATGTGGAATGCGTCCTGCAGACTTAACTGTTATGTCACCAGGGCACACCTACTTATGTGATCTTGATTCCTTTCCTAGTACTGGTTTTGTAACAAGATAGTATGGTTTTCCTTAAGATTAACCTTAACCTTAGTGATACCCTTATTGTAAAGGAGAGACAGAGAGACAGAGAAAGAGGAAAAGAGGGAGGGAACACTTAGGCATTTTAATTAACTCTTCCCTTTAAACAGTCTCACCACCTTATCTGCTGTTTTGATTGTGGTTCTTCCTTGTGAGATGGCGTTTTGCTTCCTTTTCACTGTAGTTGTTTGGGGTTTGGCCAGTATATCTCTGAGAGTGAGTTTACATGCTGCAATTTGAAGGTTCCAATTTTGCATCTTAGTGTTGCTTGGTCTATAGTTTTCTCTTGGCTTAAAAGACTTAAAGTACCACAGGGTGTTTTAAGGACTGGGAATCCTTTTTTATCCCAGAGATTTGCCTGAAAGATGAAGCTGTCACAGAGGCATTCAAGGAAGTCATGACAATTCTCTTTCACTGTGGTGCATTTTATTTAGGAGAAAATGCAGAAAAGTATAAAAATTTCATAGTTGTAATGTTTAAAGACAAATCTGGTCTTCTTACATTTTATTCAATAATTCTGTTTTGCTTGCAGTGTAGCTCTGCCTCTCCAACCTAGACAACCTAATTTATATATACATATATATATGTGTGTGTGTGTGTGTGTATAGTACTATTATAGTAATATTCTACACATTAAAATAACCTGTGTATATGTTCCCCATTCCTTAGATATATGTCAATACACCTACCTGCCATCACCAAGAGTTCTTCACCATTGTCCATCCACTGGCCCCCTCTCCCAGGCATTCCCCTTTGGTAACCTCAGTTCTATTGCAAGTGTCCAAGGGTTGGTTTTGTTTCATCTATTCCTTTGTTTATTCTGTCATAGTCCACCTATGAGTGAAGTCATCTCTTTTTTCTTTTGACTAATTTCACTTTGCATCATCCCCTCTAGATCCATCCATGAACAGCCTAATTTTTAACCCCAAATATTTTTTAGTTCTTTTAATTTAAAATTGAGTTCCTATAGAGGAGATCACTTTTCCTCAGTATATAGCTGGGACTCCAGATTTTTATTCCTCCAGGAGGTTATGCACTGCATCCAGACAGATTTTCTTCAGACATTTTGCTAATTACATCCCCACACTGCTCACACATGTAGTAATGGAGACACCTGAGGACTCAATCCCAGTTTAACGCTTCATCTTCTTCTCTTCTTCTCATGTCCATCTAAAGCTCTACACATGAAAACTGGCCTAGCCACTGTCAACCCAAAGTGTCTTATCCTTTTTCAACTTTACATGTTTCTCATGTTGTTCTCCCTTCCTGATACTTTCTGTATTAGTCAGGGCTCTCCAGAGAAACAAAACCAGTAGGAACTATCCATCCATCCATCCACCCAACTACCTATCCACTCCTTCATTTATCTATTCAAGAGGTTTATTGCAAGGAATTATCTCACCTGATTACGTGTCTACAGTCCAAAATCCTCAGAATTGAACTTCCAGTTTAAGTTCCAAGACTGGAAACTGCTGTGAAAACAGATGAAGCTGATGTTCAGTCTAAAGGTATTTAGGCAGGAGAATTCTCTCTTACTCATGGGAGACTCAGCCATTTGTTTTATTCAGACCTTCTTTGATTGCGTGAGGCCACCCACACTACAGAGTTTAGCCTAGTTTGCTCATTCTATTGGTTCATAACTGCATTCAAAAACACCTCTACAGAAACCCCAAAGTAATATTTGACCAAATAAATATCCAGGTACCCAGTGACCCAGTCAAGTTGACCCTCACATTAACCCTCATGCTTTTCCTACAGACACATTGAAATAGTTAACTTGTGCTTTGATACCCATTCTTCACCCTAACCATCCCAGACCTTTGATCAACTGACCTTGAGGTACACTACCATCTATGTGCACCAGCCACCCTCCTATGAATCACTTTGCACCTGTCACCACCTTCTCTTCTTATCCCCCTGTCCTATCCCCAAGGAATAGGGATGATTTTTCTCTTCCATTTCTCCCAAGGTAACATGGCCCCCCTGGTAATTTTGGTTTTGTTCCCTGGAGGCCCTCAGTAGAAATTATTCTTGGGTATATACACAAAAAAAGAAACACTACAAGTCCAGTAATCATCACTGCTTGTTCACTGGATGCTTGTATTCATTTATTTGTGCTTTTTAGTGCACAGCTGAGATAGTTTATTAAGGTGGGGAAGTAGTGGCCTGACATTTGGAGTTTTTGATGCTGGTTTTTTCATTGTATGGAAGATTTGAATATTAAATCTTCATTACGGCAAGGAACAGCTGTGATTCTGATTGAATTGAAAGCTTAGATCGAAATTGTTAAACTGTTTTGCTCGCAGTCATCAAAAATACGAATATTCGTCAAACTCTTAAACTTTATCAATGATAATAGTGATAGGTCCTTCATCCTCTGATTACATAATTACACAAAATCACCTTTAGTCCCATAATAATTTTTCACTTGGATCACTGGCAGAAGCATTGCTTTTGTGCAAGTAACCATTTACAGGAAATCCTAGGAAAGTTCTGATTATGTCCACAGCCCTCTTCGGACCTACTTGCCAGCTGTTCCAGAATGTGGTGGGTTTAGATCATAACACGTTCTCTCCTGCTTCCACGTCTTTGCACAAGATATTTTGTCTGCATGGAATACCCTCTTCTGTCTGGCATTATAATGCTTGGTCTCCACAGTGAGTGCATGGAGAATGCTCCTTTGGATTCGCAGTCTGACTTAGACACTCTTTCTAGGCAATAAAGCTCATTGTGCCTTCCTTTACTTTCTTATTTGTTATGTTGTGTGTTGTTCTCTGCATATTAGTCTCTCTACGTCACTGGCACCTTAAAAAACCTTACACATGAACATTACTTATTAGAACTTTGGACATTGGTGGTTCAATGATCATGATAGATCAGTTCCTACCCTCATGGAACTTCAAACCTAATGTGAACCCGGGTCATGTCATCTTTGGAAAGACTAATACTTATTAAATCAACAACTAAAACCTAACTCTTCTGCTAGACAGCTTATGGAAAGGGACAATCTCTTATTATTTATTTAAATTTTGCATTTCTAGAACTTAACATAGTAAACAATGCCCACCAGACACTCAATAATTATGTGTTGAGTGAAAAGAAAGAATGATTAATTTAAGTAATTTCATTGTTGACTTCCAGTTTTATATGAGCAAGTAACTTTTCAGAAAAACCTCATTTAAAGGTTGATGTTCTTTTCTTTTCATAAATGCTGTTTTGAAGCTGATAATTTTAGGGGTAATGAAAATTCAAAAGTCAGGTCATCTCCCAGGAGAATGAGTAGGAATTATGACACTTTTTGCTAGCATAAGATATTTAGACAATTCTAATCATAGTTTCAGTAATTATAAAATTATTAATATCAACTGTCAGCTATACTTAGACTTTCAAAGTAGAGTTTAACCTTTAGCTCTCTCCAAGTCTGTCATGTAAACAAGCTAAATTAACCATCCTATGAGATCAAAAACTAATATCTTGCAAGGATTTACTCAGAGTATGCTCATTCTTTGACACTTCCTGGAAACCAAATTCAAATTCAAGACAATTAAATATTAATAAATTTCCAGTGATCAGAGATAAAATATAAGGAAGATTTACATTTTTTCTCATTCTTTAGTGTGAGTTTTCAAAGTGATCAAATAAAATGGTACCTTGAAAGTCACACCTTAAATGTTTGGGTGTCACTATACATTTATTGAAGCACATATTTTTTTCAGCATTGAGTGGATGCTAAGGCTGGTGAACTCCCTCAAGGGGGTTGGTCACAGTAGAAATAAAAATGTACTCACTCATTCAACAGTGTTTGAGTGAGAAACTGCCATAGACGACAGGCATGACTCTCAACATGGGGATTATGGTCATCAACAAGAAAAACAGAAAGCTAGTCCTATGCCGTTTACTGCTTCTGAGTAAGCAAAAACAAATACATAGCAAAATAGGCACCAAATAATTACAAAATTAAAGAATTGACAAATACTCAAGAGAGCATATGCTTCACAATTCATTGTTTGGCATATCTTTGGGAAAGGATTTAACCAGATCCTTGAGCTGAGGATTTACCTATAAATGGTAAATTAGGAAGAGCAATTTGCCCAGAGAACCAGAACCATGAAATCATTTTCCTGTCATTCAGCTTACATCTCCACCCACTAGATCACACCGTCTTACTTTAGTAAATAAAGCTGCTGTAAGAAATAGCTAACTTCAGCTCTCTGCCAGCTCTGTATTGACCTTGTATGTTCAGCTCTGTAATTTTAAGACTTCATAAATATAAAAAAGACTTACTTTTTACCTACAGTTTGGCTTTAATTTCTCTTCTCTGTGAGAATTGTAAACCTGCCAACTTGAAAGTTAGTTGATCTATTTATTCTAAGCTATAGGAATACTGAACAAGTCAGTTGTTATTATTTTTTTTCAAGGTAGAGCCTCTTAACTGATATTCTACAGAGGAAGTTTATCACATGCATTAAAAATGAAATTTGGTTTATTTCAATGGTTTTAGAGCAATTCAAAGTGAATGTATTCATTACTTAATGCTTGCCGCACATCTATTATAGAATTCAGACTCAGAAACTTACGGGGGCTTTTTTCCAATGTCTTTCCTCTTAAAAATCTTCCACTTTTGTGAAGGATATTTCTTGGTGTTTTTGTGACCACAGTCTGACCAGGTCACCTGAGGGTAGCTGTAGCCTGAGGCAGCAGCTGAGACTGATGGTTCTGAAGGTGCCTAGTGTTTGTGCGATGTGCTTCTGGGCTCTCTCTAGCAGACTTGCTACCACTTGTCAAATCTGTGGTCAGAGCTCAGTCAGTTAGAGCAGGTATGGTCAAATTCAAGGGTCCAGGATCCTTATCCAGAACTTCCCATCTGGGTGTAGTGGGCACTGGGGAGGTATATTCAGCAGACTTTTAGAGCTTTTCTGCCATAGTAGATCTCCAGACCAAGCGAGAACAAGGGAGACTTCACTGTTCCGCAGAATCCGGAGGACAGCTGGATTGGACACATGGCTGGAACATGGCAGTGTTTTCTGTTTTTCATCATTTTATTATTTCTTTTGTTTGCACTGCTATGTTCATTTTAGGATATTGAATTCACACCTCAGTCTCTGTGCATTTCACACCACACCTGTCACCAGAGTTCTAGTTCCCTTAACTACCGCCTTGTTCTCTCGTTCCTTTCTTCCCTATCCCACCCCCAGTAGCTACAGTCTTGCATCCTTGTCCATTGAATTTTGTTGAGATTTGTTTGTTCCTCTGACAGGAGGCAGAACGCTTGGTCTCAAGAGCTACTTCAACATGGATGTGTCTTCTCACTGAGACTCAACATAGAGGTTTATGCTGGAGGAGGTGTGAGGATGATACTGAAAAACACAAACTCGAATCCAAAATGCAGGGGGCAGGGGACAGGGAAGATTAGTGAGGCAAAGCTCTGGCATCAAGAAAACTCCAGAGCTGGACTATTAGGTTGAAGTAAACATAAACCGATTGACAATAGCTAAAATTAAGATTCAGATCAGAACTTGTAGCAGAGATCCTTGGAATCTAGCAGAGGTTGATTCTCCAGATCCCAGGACAGGAGTGGATTTAATGAAACTCAAAGTATGTTTGAAGGAATCCATGTGATTCCCACATGTACAGGAGATTTTCCTGATCTCCCCTATCAGTTCTGTATTATGAACTCTCATTCCACACCAATTCCCTCTCCCTGGGAATTCAAATGCCCGTTACTCAAGATTCAAGATGTGCTTACTGTGTACCTACTATGTGCAAGGTCATGGGGTGCATGTTCTGAGGGCTACGGTGGTCTATATGGCACAGTTTCCATCTCAAAATGCTGACATGATGGTGGAGAGGTATAAGGGTACCAATGAGGACAAGTCAGGGCACTGTGTCATGGATGTGCTGTGAGTGGTTGAGTGATACCTCAGCTCAGGGGCAGAAAAAGAGGTTGCTAGGTATGTTCCCAGGACAACAGAAGGCTTCTCAGAGAAATCACATATGAGCTGAATCTTGGAAGAGGGCAGGCTTTCAGTAGCTGTGGATGAATGGGATAGGGCCGAGTTAGGAGCAGGTATTCAGATAGCAAAGCAATTTCACACTCGGTGTTATATAAGAGAACAAGGAGACACACAGTTTAGAACGGGAAGATAACCCTGCACATACATGCCTGCACTTGAAAGAGTCTTTAAGTATCAGATTAATTCCACTAAATTACATTGAGCTTGATGTGATAGTTTCAGAGCTTTATTGAATATTTTATACAGCAGATTAATACAATCAAAGAAGTATTTAGTTTTTTCCAGAGTGAATTAAATGGACAAAGAAGAAAGCCATGTCAGAAAGCATATGTAACTGAGATACCATTATGTGCCTACAATGGGAACAATTTGGTACAAGAGAGAGAGGAATCAAAGATGGCTATGGACTTGAATCTGAGTGATTTAGAGAATATTGGTATAATAAGCAGCAGTAGGGAAATTAGAAGGAGAAGTTGATCCTGTATGTGTGTGTGCATGGGTGTGCATGCATGTGCATTTGACTAGACTAGGTAATAAATGCTGAGACCGAAATACAAATAGAAGGTTGATTAGGCAGTGAGCTGGAAATAGATGTGAACGTGTTCAGGAAATCAGAACGTGGTGTCACAGCTCAGGGATATGTTAGGGATTGAGAGAAGAGAGGTCAGAACCTGGGATTTTATACTCATTTAAAGGGCAGAATAGAAATGAGGAACAAGAAAAAGAAACAGAGAAAGGGTCATTCAGAAAAGATGAGAATCAGGAAAGGCAGTCACCAAGAGATGAGTTTCATGGGGAAAAGCATATCTAAAAATACCTATCCATCTATCTATCTATAATACAATGAGATAGAGAATAATAAAAGTCAACAATTAAGATGAATGAGAGTATCATAGCAAAACAATTATATGAATCCATTAATATCCATTTTCAGATGTAAATATTTATAAAAATAGCTGATAGAAATCCCCTGTCTGCTAAAACAAAATCAGTGTTTACTGCACAAATATCTTTTTATTTATTTTGAGTTTTCTGGTGAGACTGAGCACATCTTATCTGTGGGCCTAGAGTCAAGGAAGGAAAACCTTTAAGATGGCAGCAAAGCTCATCCTCGCCAGCTTCCAGGCATAGGAGTTTCTTCTCTTTCATCAACCCATACCCTCCTCCCTGCATGTAGACCAGAAGCCTAGTCCCAGCCTCCCTTAGGTACTTCCCAACGCAAGAGGAAAAGGCACTGTGAGATTTAATGGAGTGTAGTGCTTGAAAAGTTTTAAAATCTGTAGAATAAAGTGAGATGCTGTGTGGATACTTGTAAATAAACAATTTCAGACCCAATTCTTACGCTCTTTTGAATACTGATGGAAACAGAGCCTGGGGTGGAATGATTCATGATAAGGAAATAATGGACTGAGGACAAACTTTCTAAAAGACATATGCCATAAACTTCAAATCAAATGTGATATTTTAAAGAAAACAGTGAGATAAAATAGAAATATATGAAGAGAGTAATTAGACTGAGCAGGGCTCACTAAACTTAACGAAAACTCTATAGTTCGCGTTGTGTTGGGTGTAATGAGCCCTCATCTACCGGCGATCTCGGTGGTAGCAAACATAGCTTCTGTTATGTATGAATTATTTGGGTACATATGTAAATACCACTTCTATATTTAGATTCTCATGTTAGGCTTTGCCTAGAGCTCTATGAACAATTTGTTATTAGAAAATTTATGATCTGTAATTTGTAGACTTGTCAAAAAATACACCAAAAGGAATTAATAAAGTCATTTTAAACAGATGGTTCTTTAAAAACAAGTCCTGAATGGAATACAGTGCACTGAACTGGAGCAAGATGTGGAAGACAATACATTCTTGTCTGAAAATCTTCACAGATGTCAATGACAATAAATGCCAGACAGAGACAATAAATTTTAGATTTTTTAGTGAGAAAATCGCTTCCAACAATTTATTTTCCCAGAATCTCTGCCACCTTAAGTTAGCACCATAGATCATGTATCTTGATCTCCTGTGCATATGAATTAAGGGGTAAAGGAAAATTCCAGGAAGGATCTGTGGGTCTCGGCGCACTATAATTTAGCTCCTTAAATCTAAACCACTCTTATTACAAAGGAAATGTATTTGTTATCAACCCACTACCCTTTCTAGAATGTTCTTAAGCTTGAAGAGGGTTACAGCTGGACCTTCCCTGGCATTATGCTCAGAGAAGCCTAATTGTTCATAAAGTCATATGACTGCTTTAGGTTTTCAAGCCCCTATATTTACAGTGCTTTTTTCCTTAAAACACACACACACACACACACACACACACACACACACACACACACACACACACCACTTCTCTTGAAGGAAGGTTTCAGTTTTAATACTAAGTTTTGTACTCGTTAGTATGTAATTCAGCTGTTAGAATTATAGCCCCCATTTACTTTCCTTCCTTCCTTCCTTTCTTCTCCATCCTGTTGGTTTACAACAAAACGTGTGTTTACATGAGCAGTTTACTCTTTATCAAATAGATGATAACACATCCCACCTACCACCACATTTCTAATAATCCACTACCACTGTGCATTCACCTCCCGCTGTTTTCTCACCCTGTACCCCCTTTTCTTCCAGTAACTTCAGGTCTGTTGTCAGTGTCCAAGAGTTAGTTTTGTCTGTTCATTTGCTTTGTTTTCTTTGTATTTTCACATCTGAGTGAGACCATCCAGTATTAGTATTCCTCTTTCTGATTTATTTCACTTAGCATAATCCCCTCTAATTTCATCCATTTGGTTGAAAATGGAATGATTTCATCCTTTTTATTGTAGATTAGTATTTCCTTGTATAAATATATACCCCATATTCTTTGTCCAGTTATCTATCAATGGGGACTTAGATTATTTCTGTCACTTGGCTATTAGAAATAGTGCTTCAATGAATACAGGTGTGCGTGTATCTTTTTAATATAGTGTTTTCATATTCTTTGCATAGATACCTAGTAGTGGAATTGTAGTTCTATTTTTAAGTTTTTGAGAAACCTCCATCCAGTTTTCAAAAGTGGTTGCACCAATTTGTACCCCCCACTGGGCATGAATAAGGGTTCCCTTTTCTCCACACTCTTACCAATACCTGTTGTTTCTAGTCTTTTCAATATTGGTCATTCTTACAGGTGCGAAAATATACCTTATTGTGGTTTTGATTTGCCTTTCCTTAGTAATACTTGGTGATGTGCATTTTTCATGTGTATGGTTCTCTTAGCATTTAAATAATGTTCTCTTCCAGTAGAAGCAATATTTTCTGTAGGTTTTACTTTCAATACTAGGTGTCCACGTGAGAAAATGTTACCTAAGTCGACAACTTCAAATTTCCATAATCTCTCTCAGATTTGACTGGAATTCATTATTCCTAATTGTGTCTGTTGGAATTATCCCTTGACAATTTATGAAGACATTTCTTCATGGTTGTACTTTGGGGCTAATTTTTAAAAAGTCCTTTGTTTTGAAACATGACTGATTTTAACCCAGGTCACTGAAGCTTGACTGGACAATACCGTGCAGGTGAGGAAGTTTTTCTCTTGATTCTGATACCAACCCTTTTGTGTGTTTTGATCACCCACTTCTGTGAGAAAAGTGAACAATAGTAACTGCATGTCAGGCACGGGTGAGTCGTTACTCATAAAAATGACAGAAAAGCAGTTTTCCAATGCTAAAAGTGACATTAATGATATATAATAATGGCTTAAGATATTTTGGATGTGCTCATTTTTGTCGGCAGCAGCGGCTACAGAAAAGTACGATTGTTGGGTATACTGAAAAGAGATGGCCTTATATCCATGCCACATCCAATTTTTTTTAAACTACTTAATCCAGGTGATTTATAGGTCATGTTTAAAGTTGAGATGGATTCACCAACAATGGGAATCTAGAAACAGTCCATCCAGCTGTTTGTATTTGCTACTGATGTTCAGATTCAGCAAGTGTTTACAGAACACCAGATTGCTTTCATAGGCATAATCGCTTTGTACCTTTACACCTGTCCTGAAAGGTGGATCTTTATTGTGCCAATTTTTATAGGTGGAGATGTACTCAAGGTCGTTAAATGTGAAGGAGGTTAAAGGTTACACAACTAGCAATGGTAAACCCACTCTGAAGTGGTTCCAACTACAGATACTGAAGGACTCTAACTTGTTAGTGTTTGTGTGGTCTGGACAAGTGGTAATATGCCTATGCAATTACTCACAGATAAACTCAAGTGATGAAGCATCCGAGTAGTAAGGGCAAAGAATAGCCTAAGAAAACTCCTGAAAGATGTCACACTGAGGTGGAAGTCTGGCCAACTCTGCCTCCGTCTCTCCCCTAACTCCTTAAGCATCCTTTGAAAGAATAATCCTCACATGCCCTGCTTTCGGGATGGATGGTTGGGGAAAATTGCATGTCTTTCAGCCACAGCCAACTAGTCTAGTGATCCCTCAACAATGTTGGCCAGTGTATGCAGGACACAGCAGTGTCAGCATTGTGTTCTCATTGTCCCCAAATTTCAGTGACCTGCTACAAGGGACCAGTATGTTCAAACCATAGCATGCCTAGGTGGTTTTTCCTTCAAGACAACCTCTAGTTCAGTTCACTAAGTATTTTCAGTCCCCACTCAGCCTCTCTGCTACCTTTGATCCCAGCCCAGACAAGGTGGAGAATAGCACAGGAAAATCGTACAGACTCTGGGGTCAGATCTCAAAGGTGTGACTCTCACAGGGTTCGTGGGAGGATTTAATAAGTGCATCGACCCACTATCTGCTTACGTCATTCCATCATCATCCATAGGCTGAAACATGCATATATACAGGTATTGTTAGTTTTCTTTAAATTTTTCTTTTTTGATTTCTCTCAGACTTCACCTTTTTGCTCTTTTCCTGTCTCTCTCTCATCAAAGTGCCCTTTTATTTCCTATTTTATAAATGAATGTGCCATCCAGTCCACTCCCCACTTACTTTACCTCCAACAAGCCCCTCTTTGAAAAGAAATAGCTATATTCACAGATTTAACTATCAGGTAGGTTCTAATAATGCTCAAACTGAGAATGCCTATTAACTAGGTCGTTTTTTAAGAAGTCACCTCGTGCCAAGTTCTGTGAGAATTCCTCTGACAAGCTCTTTCACTGACTCCTCTAAAAGGCAAGTGTGTTATTATTTTGATATTAAGAAGAGAAAGTTAAGTTTCAGAGAGATTTACTAACTTGCCTTAAGTCTCACAGCAGGCAGATAACAGTTATCACTACCTGCTGCCTGCTGAGTCTAAGAGGCTCATTTTTCACAAACCATTTACGGATTCATTTACAAAGCATGTAATAATGTTCTGGAGAATGGGGGCAGTATGGCAAGTCCCAGATAAGTGGAAAATTTTAACTGAAAGAAGGCAGCCAAGGATGAAGAGCCCAGGGTTGATTCTGACTTGGATCTTCACTCAGCCAAGTAAGATGTGTGTCATCTCAGGCAAATCATGAAATCTTCATGATCCTCATTTTCCTCATCTGAAACAATGGGAGTCACATTATGGAGAAGAAGCATTTTTAATGGAAACAGTCATGAGAAAATTGTTTTATGTCACGATAGAAATGTAAATTTTATTCATCTTACTATTTTTCAGACTGGTGGAGTTCCACCCATAATTTTAGATGCAGATTTGGGGAATATAAATGAACACTTCGGCCAGCTTTATTCTGAATAACTGATAGAATTTTGGCCAAGAAAAGATGAAGTCGGATGGAGTTGTGCTTTTCAAAACCCATGTGCTGATTTTAGAAGGCAGCTCGATGAGTGCTGAACTGAATTTTGGGAGCTGTTTCGACTAATTTCTATGTACATCTATATATAATATATATAATTAAATTTTATAAGTCAAATCCATGTGTCATTCCACTCCTCTATGTCCCAACCTAGTTTATTGCACTAGTATCTAACTGGTTTTTGAAGCTTTTCATCCTAATGAAACTAGACTGCAGGAAGGGATGTGTAGATAATATCTTAGCTTCATTTAATGGGCCAGGAAAACGGGGTGTTGTAGCTGTCTCTTTAATCAGCAGACCTCAGGCTGTTTCAATGAGAATAATCCAGATGCTTATCACCTTAATGACAACACTATTTTAAAAAGCATTTTAAACACATTATACTGTAGATTATTCTATTTTTTTCTGTTGGAGCTGTCCTTGAAGGACCATTATGCCATTCCTTTCAGATGTTTAATAAAGCACGAGATTATAATGATCATGCTTGAGAATAGGTTTTGTGCAGCTGGGAATTGTAATATAGCAATCTTCCATTAAATCATCAAGATGCTAAAATGTATCTTTAGTAGAGTGGTGATGGGGGTTTTATTAAATTGGTCTAATAAGCATTCCCTATGATCATTCATACAATTTTATTTTTAATTATTATCATCCTAATCAAAAAGCATGCCTTCATTATTCCTTTGGGTGTATTCCTGGTTGATCTATGAGAGTTCCAGCCAGGCCCTCCACAAGCTTATAGTTGGAAACATCCCTGAAGTTGATGTCACCTTTTAGTGTAGAACAGATACACATTCATGGTTGAAGGTATTGGTTTGGGGGTTTGACCGTGAGCTCCTCAGTGTCCTTGCAAGGGTTCAAAGACTTGTACCGCACTTATTGGTGACCATATGTTGACCTTGATACTGAATCACCTCTGAGAATTATTTTGTCATATGAGAATTAAATGAGATGATTTGTATGAAGAAAACCTTGAGCACCAAACCCTTCATCAGTGCCCTTAAGTAGCTCTTTACAAACAGGACTCTGAATATCAGAGATAATAATCGGTTTAGATTTATTTCTCATGCAGTTTTTAAACTGTCTTTATCACCTTGTTCTTGACAATTCACATTTTTGAAATATTGAGTCAAAGACCTAATCCAGTAAGTTGAATCACTTCTGTGCGGGATCATAAAAGAAAAACTGAAGCCAGAAGGAGACAGACAGACATGATATGATTTTGTGTATATGTGGTGTAAAAAGAAACCAAACAAGCAAATGAAGTAAATGAAACAAAAATAGATTTTTTAGCCTATAACATCCAATTAGTCATTGCAAGGGGGCAGGGGCCAGGTAAATGGGGTGGAAAGGGTCATGTTTATTGTGAAGGAAGAACTGCACTGGTGTAGGTGGACTTCATGTCATCTCTACAGAGTTCAATCTATGATGATGCAACATGAAACCCTAATAGCGATGTCACTTTCAATAAAATTAATTAAAAAACAACAACAAAGTCCTTTCCTACTGAGTTTCAGTAAAATAAGCAGCTGTATTTCACTGTGTACATGCAATCAGCAGAGAGGACAGTGATTGGATGCAGCAACTTTCACCCAGAAGCAAGGAACTGGGTACCCTCCATACAGGGGTGGTGGTGGGCAGAGGATGAGGGACCCTCAGGTTCTTGAAGCTGCATGGCACTCCTGGTTGGTGGTTCACATGAGGTCAGAGAAGAAGGGAAAAAACAGCAAACACTGGAGTCAGGGATCTAGCTAGAAACTCTGATTTCAGGGTCCTAGTGAAGGAAGACAAAGCAGGAGCTGGAAATAGGATAGGACTGAGTCATGAATCCCTCCAGAAGAAACAGAAAAAGCACCTCTAGATGGAAAGCTAGCTAGCAATTTAACTGAAAATTATTTTCTTTTGCTTAAGATTTCATTTTTTGATCTCATTATTTTGAATCAGTGTGTATAGAAATTATAGTAAAAAGGATCCCATCCCTTAGGTCTGGAGGGAACTTAGGCAAGACTGGATTTTTTTCTGTTACAGCTCAGAACCTGTTCCTGTTTAAACAAGGAGTGAAAAAAATCCCTAAAAAGAAATTAAGCCCGGGATCCGAGATGGTGACGGCAACAGCATTTGTTTTAATTTGAAAGTTAGGATTTTTGGGTCTCTGTTCCTTTAAATAAACACTCATCTGTCTTTAAAAATAAAATTTTGTTTTTAGAAATCTGCCTGATCAGTTATTTACTTCTGGGCTTGAAGTTTTTTAGCAGTGGGGGAAAAAAATAAACAGGCAACACGTCAAGTTATATTTGAAATCACAGGAATATCAGGAAAGAAAGGAGGTCTGGCAATGGCAGACCTCACTACCTCACTGGCTTCTAGAAGCTCTAGTGGATGGACACTTCAGTATGTATTATCTTACCCTATCCTCTTACAAAGTGAGTGGCATGCTTACTCCCATGCTTTGGGGAGTTATGCCTAATGCCAAAACGTATCACCCGCCTTTATAATACAGCCTCTTTCTGGGTTGATGGACTTTTGGTAGAGGGTTGAGCCCAATGGGCCTCTCTTGCATACCTACTCAGCACTCCCTTCCCAAAGATTTGGTCCAAGCCTGAGGTCTGTGCTGTATTAGTAAGGCCAGCCTCTGTGCAAGTACCGCTTTTCTCTGCCTGTCTTTGTTGCCCTGAAAATAACACAAGAAATAAGATAATTGGTTGTAGCCTCCTTAGATGTCAGTGATAGTGATATATATCTAGTTTATGACCTAACTCATTTTTCACTACCCACAAATAAGGAAAGAAACTACTTTGTAGATCCTCACAATTGAAAAGAAACTAACAAGTTCAGCAAGTGATGTGAACTGCATTTTGAAAGTTTCTGTAGAGCATGAGTAATTGAGCAATTTACCATAGTACTTCTGGCTGATGTATTTTGTAGAACTTTCCTTCTACCTATTCAGGAGCTCTTTGTTTGAGAAAAACTCAGACTGCATGAAGTTTATGTGTTTTTAAGGGCAGATAGTACATACTTGCTCTTCTTTTGTCTTATAAAATTGCTTGAGACTATTTTTTTCCCTTTGTGGTGAACTGCTGTAATCTGTCTTAGAAAGTACTTTCAAAATACCAAAGATGAAGTCCTATTTCCTTCACACATCATTGGGTACTTTGCCTTAGCACCTTGCATAATGAATATCTCTTTGACTTACTGCTTAAGCATCATTTAGTCACAACACTAGAAGAAATTCCCTACTTGAGTAGGAGTGACTCTTTAAACCCATAGCCATAGACACATGAAAATAAAAGAAAAAAAGCACAGGTCATGAGAATTAATGAGAGGATGCTTTCTTCATGAATTTATCTAGGCAAATCAGAAATAAAGAATTCATAATTAAATTTACAGAAATGACAGACTATCTCATAACTTCCATCATCCCCATACCTAGTTTTAAACCAAGAAAGCTATTCTTCATGACCCTAAATAAGTCCTCAATTGATCTTTGGGGTAGTGCTCAAACATATCAAGAATAGAACAAACAAAACTGGAAATTATTTAAAGACTTCGTAGTACAAACATTTCTTACTAAATCCATTGAGAAATATCCATTTTCCACATGTGTTTTCAGAATAAAAGCATTCTTTCCATCTGTCCCTAATGTGAGTAAATATTAGAAGTGATGATGTAGGTGACATCTTAAGGAACAAGGTCAGAGGCCATGGTGTCACTCTAGCTGCAGCTGCTGTCCCTAAAGCAGCCCATATGCAGAGTGAAGAGGGTCTGAAACATGAAGAACTCAAGCCTTCTAGCTGACAAAGTGGATTGGCTGCGTACATTTATCTCCTCTTCCACAAGCCTTGTAAAATGAGAACAAAGGAAATTAGGAGGTGTGTTGCCTCCAACTTTGGCTTCTTTGTCAAGATTGCTTTGGCTATTTGAGGGTTTTTTTGGTTTCATATGGATTTTAGGATTATTTTTCTATTTCTGTGAAAAATGCCATTGGGATTCTTATAGAGATTGTATTGAATCTGTAGATTGGGAGTAGTATGAACATTTTAACAACATTAATTCTTCCAGTCTGTGAACATGACATCTCTTTCCATTTACTTGTATCTTCTTCAATTTCTTTCATCAGTGTCTTATAGATCTTTCACCTCCTTGGTTAAATTTAGGGTTGCTTGTTTTATTCTTCTTGATGCTATTGAAAATGGATTTTCTCAATTCTGTTTTCAGATAATTCATTGTCCCCATATAGAAACACAACTGATTTTTTTGTATATGGATTTTGTATTCTGCTATTTACTGAACTTGTTTATTAATTCTAACAGGTTTTGTTTTGTTTTGTTTTTTGGTGTAATCTTTGGGATTATCTACACATAATTTTGGTGATGTCACTTTAATGTCTTCCTTTCTGACTTAGATGCCTTTTATTTCCTTATTAAAACACTATAGTCATTGAAAACAGTGTACTGGTTTAAAAACAGACACATAGACCATGAGGCAGAATAGAGGACCCAGAAATTATTTCATACATCTATGTCAAGTTATCTCTGTCAGTGGCTCTAAGAATAATTGATGAGAAAGAGTCTCTTCAATCCAAGTTGCTGGTATAACTAGATAGCCATATATGCTAATGAATGAAATTGGATAATATCTTATACTGACACAAAATTAACTCAAAATTGATTAAAGATTTAAATAAAAGACCTGAAAATCTTAAATTTCTAGAAGAAAACATGGGAGCAACACTTCTTGATGTTAGCAATGAATTTTTTGATATGTAACAGAAATAGAGGCAAAAAGCAAAAAGTAAATATGATTACCTCAAAGTAAAAATACTCGGCACACCAAAGGAAATAATCAATAGAATGAAATGGTAAACACAGAATGGAAGAAAATATTCACAAACAATGTATCTGAAATGGGATTAATATAAGGAATGCTTACAAATTAATACCCCCTCCCAAAATAAAAGTAACCTATTTAAAAAATGGGCAAAGGATCTGGAGTCATTACTCCAAATAAGATATACAAATAGTCTTCAGGTACATCAAAAGTTGCTAATCATCTGTGAAATGCAAATCAAAACCACAATGAGTTATCAGCTGACATTGTTATGATGGCTATTAAGAAAATATATGAGGTAATAAGTGTTGGTCATGGTGTGGAGAAAAGGAAAACTTACCTACTGTTGATGAGAATGTATCCTGGTACAGCCATTATGGAAAACAGTATGGCAGTTACTCAAAAAATTGGAAATAGAGCTACCAAATCAGCAATTCCATTTCTGGTATATATACAAAGAAAATGAAATTAGCATCTCAGAGAGCTAACTTGCTCCTCTGTGAAGTGATGAATGTGTAAATTAACTTGTGGTAATCATTTAACAATTTACATACATATTAATCATCAAATTGTAACCCTTTAAATCCTGTCAACAACATAAACAATACATATTTTTTATAATTTATTTGTCAACAAAGCTGGAAAAGAATAAAGTAAGACTAAAGGACTAAAAGAGGAATTAACTCAGAAGAACCAAGATACATAAAAAAACTTGCAAAGTCAATGTGAAATAGAAAATATCTCCACATAAAAATGAGCAAGCTGACACATAAGAATTTTTCAGAAGGAAAAAGTTTTATCATGGCTAAGGAACATACAAGAAAGTGTTTAATCTCATTGAGAATTTGGGAAATGCAGATGAAAACAAAAATGAGGTGCCATTTTTCTCCCACCAGATTGGTAAAACATGAAAATGTTTTATGCTGTGTGTTTATGGAATATAGTGAAACAAAAACTCATATACAGCTGCTAGAAATTAGTACAACCGTTTGGAAGATAATTTGGCAACATTCATAAAAATGAAAAAATATACATATCCTATGACCCAGGAAAAGTTTCACTACCAATCTCCAACACTGAGAAACTGTCACTCATATGACCCAGAAGCCAAGTATATAGTATTACTAGCGGGTTGTTGGAAATACACGATGGGAACATGGTGAGATATTGTGTGATGTATTCATACTATAGTGTTTTTATATTGCTATTAGACTCTGAATCTTTTCATTCAGGTGCCTGGATATTATTGCTATTTCATCAACATAGTTCATTTTTAGACCATAATACAATGTTTACCATTTCAAAAAATAGGTCATTTCTGAGAACAGTCAGTTTGGGAATGGATTTATAAACCATATGCCATCTATTTTATTCTAAGGCAGCTATGATTATGTTTTATTTATATCATGTTTATCCTGCTGAAAATTTTTTTCTAGGTATCTCAAATAACTCAAATTGCAATCCACTGCAATCTGAATTGCTGAACTTTAGTCACTTCAGGAACAAGGTCAGTGTGGCCTATGATAATACATTCATTTAAAAAAATCGTCCTTAATTGTGGAATTTGCAAATAAGGAATTTGTTCTGTTCTAAAGGAAAAGAATGAAGTAGCTCTGTTTACCTGTACCTAAGATGCAGCTAAGATGTGTTGACCTCCTGCTCCAAGGTTCTCAGACAGATATACTTTTTTTGAATGAATCGTGATCCCGCAGTGAAAGACTGAATGGGTTTTTGTTTCAGCTTCCTTTCATTGCCTCACTGACAGTTCCTAGCATCACACTGGATTTCTACAAGGTGTTCAGTAATGGCTTGCCAAACTGCTTTGATTACATGACCCAAAGGAGAAGACGATTTGATGAGCTTATTGGTTGTTAGCTTAAAGGAGAATGATGACATCATCACAAGAGAGTTGATTTAGAGTCTGGTCTTCATATTCTCCATTGTACCCTTGACCTTGGGCAGTCGTCTTGCTACCAGTCTAAGCAGCCTGACACCAGGAAGGCAGAGCAGAGAAATGGAAGGATCTGGGGCTTTGATTGTATTGTTCACCCAGCCTCTGAGCCTTTGCACGCTCTGAATTTTCTAGTATATGCGACAATACTTTTGCATGAGATTGAACTTTCTATTACTTGAGACTGGAAGCATTAAAGTGGGTAAGCACGTTAAAATAAACTGAGTTTGCAGCTATAAAAAGCTTAGCAATGCTAAAAACAACTTTTTATTTTATTTTTTTAAATCAGACCACTGACATTTTTCTCTGAGTGGGGAGTAAGAGGACGGGGAAACAAATTTGCAAAAACGTAAAAAGGATTGACTATTCAAATTGAAGGAAAATAAAAATCAACTATTTAAGCCCTTTTAGTTAAATTGGGAACATTAGGCCCAGAGACATACAAACTTTGCTCTGGGTCCTCCAGCAACTTTGACCTTAGATCTCTGGGTTATATTCATCCATTTCGTATTGTCTCTGTAGAGTTTAGTGTCACAGGAGAGAAAGAGTGTTTAATAAGAGAGGACACTGAGGTATCAACCCAATAGGTATCATTTCTGGGTGGTCATAAATATCTGCCTAACTCTAACTTCACAGGATCCTTTCCAACTCTGTCATTAACGTGAAGGGATTATATAAGATCGAGGCATTGTTATTTATGTGTTGTTTTATAGAATCTCAATATTTCCAGTGTGGTTTGTAAATATTTAATAGCTAAGATGCTTTCAGGAGTCGAGGATTTTTTTAAATTAAATTATTTTATTTCTTTTGAGGATATTTCTTAGGCAATAAACATGACTCTGGTTGTGTTTACCTCCATTCTGCTTAATGCATGACCCGTGACACTCGTCCCTTTCATCTGCCTTTAACTGAGAAATATTTGAGCCTTCATTTTGGCCCGAAATTTTTACACAGTACGGTTTCTTTACTCACACCTCTGCCTAGTTAATGTTTAATGTCATTTGTATTCTTAGGCCGTGAATATTAAGCCACCGAAAGGTTTTCGGTGATATAAATTATAGCTTCCATCAAAAGTGCTTGTGGAATTAATATCCCAGATTAATGTAAGGCTGAAAGCGAAGTGTATAGCACATTAAAAGAATGAGCCAAGATTCATGCACTCTGCTTTGCAGCCTAGAGGCAAGGTCAGAGAGTTGAGGCTTTAGGTAAACACATTAAGTTTATGAGGGGTTTTCAACCCACACAAATCTAGTGACGCATTAGATCCTGACTGTTGGCCACTCCCACTCTGGTTTGATCAGCGAGCATTTATAGACTACCCACTGTATGCCCAACAAGTGTACAAAACACTGAGTAGTGGATGACCAGGGGCAGGTGCTGAGAGAGTAGCAAAGCCCTAATAAGGAATAACACCGTGGCCCCAGCCCGGAGGAGTGAGTGATCTAATGGTGAGCGAGGTAGCTAATCAAGTAATTGCAGCACATGTGGTCAGTGCTATGCTAATGGTTTGATTTGAGTACTTTGGAATATAGATGAGAGTACATTAACTTCGGGTTTCTCTGAGGCTGTAACATAAGTTGAGCCTTTAAAGAGAAGAATTCTGTAGGTGGAGAAGACAGTGAACAAAGGGGCTCTTTCAGGAGAGGAAATGTCATTTGCAAAGAAATAGTGGTGCGAAAATTGTTGAAGCAACTGTGAGTAAACAGTTCAGGAGGTCTGGAGTGGAAGCTGTACTTGGTGAGGCATCAGTCAGGATGACCAAGGATCGGTAGAGCGATGGAAAGAACTCCCTTAATCTAGTCATAACATGACTACAGCTCATGGCTTCCCTCCTCTCCATGCATGTTGGTCAATGGTGCATGTTGATGAGTTATTAATCTATCTAGTCAACCTAATCTGCTGTCACTGGGCTGTTAAATATATGCGTACTCATCAATCAATAGAGGCCTCCCTTCTGTCATACACAAAGGTAAGAGTTGACATTCACCATGAGGAAACTTCTGGTTGGGTTGTATTTGATATCATGTCTATAATCACGTAGGTCAATAATCAATATATTGGAATATGTAGGGTAAGGTGAAAGAGACTCTATAGTTGAAAAAGTGCCTATTTATTTCATCTTTATTATTAAGTTTGCTGCATAAAGACATTTATTTATCATACTTCTGTTTCTTGATTTAACAAATTAAGTCTCCAAGATTCTTTCTTCTGTAGTCTCTTACCAAAGTGAAACTCACAGCCATTGTTGTCAGACAAGAGGTTATCCACACATTAGGTCTGCTAATGTTAATGTTAGATAAGGAGCAATCATTTTTCCTTGTCATTAGAACGACTAAGAGTTCAGTGGCTTAGTTTCCTTCTTCTATGAACCCAGTGTTTAGGAAAGAAGAGTTGGAGGAACCAGAGATGGCGTGAATATTTATGCCCGACTCATTTCATCTAGAATTTAAGGTACTGAATATAGGTACTGCTTCACGAATTGCTGAAAAGAATGTACTGCAGGGAAATCCAGAACCCCTGAAATCTAGTGAGGTTAAGCCCCAGTACACAGATTGCAATGTATGCCTTTTGCTTTGAGGTCATGGTTTGCATTAAGCCACAGAAATGTAGCCCCTGGGAGTGAAAGCATGTTAGAGCGCATCTGCTCTAACTCAGAGGACTGTGCTCCTTCATGGAGGATGTGATGCAAGAGCCAGCATACTGAACAGGGACTTGAGTCCCTGGGTTCAAGTCCAGGCTGTAGAACATAGCTTCTGTCCGCACTTGGACAAGTTCCTTCAATTCTATGCATGCTCAGTGCATAGAGCACTGATAAAACACACATACAAAAATACACATGGACTCCCTGTGAGGGGTGATAGCCAGCAATTATTGCTATGGGATCACTGCTTACAGTAGTAACAGCATTATAACTACGAGACACTTAACTAGAACTAGGCTAAATTTACCTCTCCGTTCTCTGTAGAGAAATGTGTTCCATGTGAAGTTTGGAATAAATGTGATTCGACAGCACATTTTTAATGTGCTAAAGTAATTTTGAATGCTTTCCGATGGCATTTGCATATAAACAGTTTGTCTGCTAATTACAGATGAGTTGTTCAGTTTTTAAAATAAGCCCAATAGGACTTATATTTGGCATTATATTAGTTGTTACTTTTACTTACGTCTAAATAATTGATTTGCATATCTTCAAAAGGATTTCATTTCAGACTTTAATTTTTTGCCCATTCACTTCCCCCCATCTCATATTTAGTCCTCCCAAATGTCTGCATCAATGATGCTTTAGTGCATTTGTTCAGCCAATGCTTGACATGACCCTTCATTCTGAAGACTGAATTGGAGGCGCTGTCAGTGCTGTCTGGCTCTCTGTCTGTCCATGATGAACTAAAGTATATTCAAGACATATGAGCAGTATATGAAGATAATGGCTGCCGACCTTGCTCGATGCGTACTGAAAATGTGATCCAGTCAGTGGCTCCTTATCCATTCTAACTGCAAGGAACTATAATAAACTCCCTATACAACTCCAAATAATCAGAAAAAAATCATCCATATCAGATTTTGGAGTGTGGTGTTTTCCTTTATCATTGGCATTATGTTCTCATTCTTTTTTTTCAATGTGGCATAAAGACTCACCTCGAGGACACACATCAAGTACAGGACACAGTGGAAGGACACAGAGGAAGAACCCTTGACTAGATGGTTATATTGGATCCTAATTTTATAGCTGTCACTAGCTATATTGAGCAAGTTGGGCTCACCCTGGTAGAGTAGCAGCTAGGTCAGTCACCTGTGAAGGAGTGCAGGCCACTTACCCTTGGGGTCGAGTCTGGGTTCTAGGGGACACAACCAGTGTGAACAACTCAATAAAAAATAAATTAAAATGCCTCTTCATTCTGTCTTTTCCTGCCTGCCTGCCTGATTGCTCACCTTCATTCCTGCGGCAGCTTTCCTTTACCAAAAAAGAAAATATATTGAACAAGTTATATTTTTTCTCTGGAGGTCACTCTGCTTATAGATATTTAAATGAGGTTGAAAATGAGACTCTCACTTTCCCAGTCTTGTCCTCTGTTCAACATCTCCTAGTTTACGCTTGGTGGGAATAATTAATTTAGAGAATCTAAGAAATATTTTGTTTCTAAACCAGGACACCTTTTCTCTGTCACTGACAAATTGAGTGGTCGTAGGCAAGTTATCAATGGCATTTCCCTGGTGGTATTTCTAGAGTGAGAGATTTTAGACACTCATTATGATCCCAATGTGATATAATCTGATTCTATGCAAATGATCTGATTTCTTAAGTCTTGTGCTGGGTAATGAACAATATAATCTCCTTGGATAATTAAGCTCTGCTATCTTATATTATAGTTGATAATTAATTTTCTGTTTAGTGGTTTTTCACATTTTCTTTGACTTTAATTCACTACATGGTATCTTATGTTTAGCCTATTAAGAAACTAATGTCTGATGTCTTTATATGAATAATTTCCATCCAAATTCTTCCATACTGTCTCTAAAGAGTTGAATTAACTGGAGAATGATTTCCCCCTTATTTATTAGTGGATGGTATATTTCAAGTCATATATAGTTCTATATATGTGTATGTATATACATGTATGTGTACATATATGTGTCTATGTGTGCATACATGTGTGTATATTACAGTGTTTTACATACTATATTAGCGTGAGCCATTCCTAAAAGATTGGTTTATAATATTATTTCATCTTTATGGACTGACTTTATAATGGAAGCAGTTAAGTTATGCATGTTTTACAACTTTGCTCACCACTCTGAATTTTGTGTGTGTGTGAAATAGTTGTACCTATGGATGAGTTCTCGGCAGTAAGCCCTTTGAAAATTTGTCACACCTCGTGACCCTGACAATGCATCAAGAGAAGCTGATTTAAGTAAACACAGATTGTTTGCTCATCCCTACTGTGAGTGAGTGGATTTCTTACTAATTACTTTTTGACTTTGAACCTAGACATTTTTTTTTCTTTAAAGGTAATTATTGTGTGGAAATCATTTTTTGATTGATTTTGATTTTGGGCCTCTCTCTTTAAATCTTATTCTTTTTAAGGTATGGGATTAAATTATTACAAGTTCGGTGTTTTTTACATACCAATTTAAGTAGATTTTTATATCTGCTCAGAGAATTAGAAAATGGTTTTTAGAGCTCAGGTTTCTCATCTATTCTCTTATTCTTTAATAGACACATACAAAGCCAGCGAATGTTTTATTTCCTCATTTCTAGCCTTTAACTTTTAAATAATCATCCTTCTTAAATGATGGAAAATTAGATCTCCAAGTTTTAATAATCTCATAAGAAGTAAGAGCAAAATGAGTGAAATTTTTACTTTTTATTGGTCATAGAACCAAATATATCTGTGGAATAAAATGAGAATATAGTTTAATAGAGGGGCTTTATTAAATTACTTTAGATAGAAACCTTAAAAGAGCTTGCTTAGTTTCCATTTCTAACATGCTATTTTTTTAAATAGTTGATTTCAGGAAAAAGGACCAGTTTCAAACTGTACTTGTACACCATTGTAAAAAAGAATGAATTCAGGCTCCCTTTTCTCTTGGTATGCTGATTTGATGGTGGTAGACTCATTTCATGCAACAACTCCTCTTGGAGTGCTGTAAGAGGCCCAGTCCTGCTAGAAGAAGTCGCAAGGAAGACTGTCTTCAGGGATCTGGCAAAGCAGTCTTGATGAGCTAAGGCAAGAACTTAAAAAAAAACCCAGAGAATACATGCATGCTAACTTTCAGAAAGCACATCTGAGCAGTGAGCACTGTTGGTGAGAATGTTCAGTTTAAATAGTTAATAGAAAAAAAAAGAGAATAGTCTGGATTTGGAAGAAGAGAAGATGTAGATTTAGGTTTGCGTGGCATTTGGAGGTGAAGGAACTGGAGAGAAAACAAGATTGTTGGGGCCGTAGGTCTAGCTGAGAGACCAGACTGAAGTGGAGAAAGGTCTCCGATGATTGCGTTAGGACCTGAGTGCAATTCAGTTCTGGTCACGACATTAGGTGCCAGCCAATCACTGAAGCAGGTGAGAATTTGCATGTTCTATCTAAAGCAGAAGTTTTGTATTCAACTCCAGTTGTCGCCATGAGTGCATGCAGATCTGATGTGACTGCATGTTCAGATCTTTCAAATGCAGCCAGAAACCCAGATTTCAAAGAAAATGCTTTCATTCTAAAAATTGACTCTTTTTCTAACAACTATGTGAGCTAAATTGGAGATTTCTGCTGTCCTGATAGAGTGTAAAAATTGCCAGTTCCCAAGTCTTTACAGTGATAAGGACCATTGGACGACACAGTGATAATAGTGAATAAGAGAGAGAATCCTGGTTACCATGCAAGAAATGATCAGGAATCAGATCTAGACAAAAATAAACCGGAAAAGAGGATTGTATTTTTTCAAAGCTAGTTTCATTAAAAAAATTCTACAGCATGATATAGGTTTATGACATGTGCATCATCATGACATCATACGTTACATCTGTATAGAATATACTAAGTTCACTACCAAGAGTTCAGTTCTGTCTACCATCTAATTGGCCCCTTTTTTGCCTAGTTTTACTTTCTCTCTTCTGTGGGATCTAATTTAATATATTACAAAAGAATTGGCAAAACTTGGAAATTTTATGTGTTTACATATGAAAATAAAAGTCATGATGTCAGTTGCAAGATTTAGAACTTAGGGTGTCAGATTGATGGGAACAGAAAACGGCTTACGAGTAATAATAAGCAATGCATTATATGTGTTCCCACTTTCACTGGGATAGGGAAGGATAACCTGAAGCTAGTTGGAGATTTTAAAATAATGAGAGAAATATATAAGTGTCAAAATTGATTAGGTACTTAACTGATCTCCTGTATTAACAATGTATATTTAGACATCCCTCTTCCACATACAGAAACTATTCATGCAGAATCTTTTTCTTCTGAATTTGAGAAACGTAGTGGGCTCCCTTTTCAACTGTATGTTACTCTTTTTATATATTCAGATATCTGTCCTTTCATGCATGTATTGGGATGGCAGATTTTGCAAATAAAAAACAGGTTGTCCAGTTAACTTTGGATTTCAAGTGAACAACGAAATTTTTATGTTTGTCCAAATAATACATAAGACATATGAAAAAAAACTAAGTCATTGTTTTTCTGAAACCTAAGTGTAGTTTGATATCATGCATTTTAATTGGAAACCTTATGTATGCATCCAGGTCATCATCTGATTTTTCTTGGACCACTGAGATAGTTTTCTTACTCAGCTCTGTGTTTCACTTTTGCCTTTTTATAAAGTGATTTCTGAAAATCTGATTATACCATCTCCTTCCATAAATCTCTTTATAGACTTCCATTAGACTTAGAATTGAATTAAAACTCCTTTCATAACATGGAGGGCCCTAGGTGATCTAGTCCATACTTCCTACCCAACCTTATCTTGAACTACTATTATTTCCCCAAACTCGTCCAATAAGTGTTCCCTGTGTCTAAGTTCCTTCAGCCTCTTACACCTTTGTATTTTCTTCAAGCCACCAAAGCACTATGCCCCTCAGGGCTTTTGCACTTGCTGTTCCCTTGATTTGGCATATTGTTTCTCCAAAACTTTGCTCACTTGACTTCCTTTATCAACATTCAGATCTTAGCTCCAATGGGCCTCCTCAGAGAGGCTTCCCTGCATCATTCTATCTAAAAGAGACTTTCCCAACCTCAGTACTCTTGTCATATTGGATTGGATAGTTTTTTGGAAGAACGAGCTCTCCTATGCATTCTAAGATGTTTAGCAGTATCTTTGTCTCCTACCCACTAAATGTCCTCAGTTGGGACATTTAAAGATAGCTTATCAAATGTCTCCCCAGTGCACAATCACAACTGGATGAGAACCACTAAAGCAACTAGCCCCCTTCCACTTTATCTCATGTTCTATTTTCCTAAATTCATAATACCTATCATTTTCTGCTGTTGTTCTCCTCGCATTTATTCACTACGTGTTTATCATCTCTCTCTCTCATGAGAAGAGAATCAATGAGTACAAGATTTGGTCTATCTTATTCACCACTGTATCCCCATTGTCAAGATCATACCTGGCACATAAAGGTACTCAATAAAAATTTATTGACTACATGCCAAGGAAATTCAAATGACCTTTATTGGAAAGCTAACATGTCCCAGGCACTCTTAAGTGTAAGTGGAATAACAATGAAGAAGATATTATGCCTGGTCTCTTGTCTCTGATCTCCTGTAGACCAGTAGTGAACTCTAGGCTATATTAAGAATAACAGTTCTTACAGACTGCAGGCATCTTTAGTAAGATCCAGGGCAGCTAACTATGGTGCAGTGCTTAGATGTATCCCATACTATAAAGAAAGGTCCTGCCTCAGTGAGAACATTGTCCCTAAGAGAAACACTGGCCTGAGCCATCAAGAGCTCACCTGCAGAGGTGTGGTGAGTCTCAATGGGTACAGATCACATGGAGAAGTGCAGAAAGGAGTTTCACAAATATAAGTTAGGACTGCTCTGCAGAGAGAGGAGGGTGAATGCTCGAGTGAAACAATACAGAGCATCTATAACAGTGTAAAGGTATCAGTGGGAAGTTACTTCAAAGACTTTCTTTGAATATGGAGGTCTGAGAATTGTATAAGAAAGCATTTAGATGCATCTTGTGTTATATCACTTTGTTAGCTCTCATGAAATATAATTTATACTATTCATCATGACATAATTCCTTCACTCTACTTGGTACTGATAAAGAAGACAATTTTCTTTCCTAGGGTTTATCTTCTAAAATAAAGCTATTGACATAACATGTAACATTATATAGGCTCTAGGTATACAGTCTCATCTCAACATCTGTATATATTACACTATGATCAACATCAAGTCTGGTTTCTACCTATTACCATACTATTGACCCTTTTATCTAATTTACCAACCTATCCCTTCCCTTTCCTTCTGATAACCACGATTTTATACATTATTCTGCATTTATTTTTGTTTGTTTTGTTTTGTTCATTTGTTTTATTTCTATTGAGTGAAGCCATAGTTTTTGTCCTACCCTGGCTTATTTCTTAGCCTAATCACTCTAGATTCATCTATGCTGTTGCAAGTGGGAGGATTTCATCTTTTTCTTTTTTTTTCTTTTTTTTTACAGCTGAGTGGTATTCCATTGTGTATTTGTACCCATTTTCTGTTATTTAGGTTGCTTGTAGCTCTTGGATACTGTGAATAATGCTGAAAACAACAACACAGGCATACATGTATCTTTTCAGAAGCATGGTTTTCTCTTTTCTAGATGAATACCCAGAAGTAGGATAGCAAGATCACATGGTATTTCTATTTTTAGGGTTTTTTTCAGGAATTTTCCATAATGGCTGCATCAGTTTACACTCCAACTAACAGGAACCTACATCCGGTTTCCCTTTTCTCCAAATCCTCACCAACACTTGTTTCCAATCTTTTGGATAATAACTATTTTCACAGACATGAGATGATCTCATTGTTGTTTGATTTGCATTTCCCTAATAGTAGGAGATAATGAAATCTTTTCACATGCTTGCTGGCCATCTGCTTGTCTTCTTTGTAGAAGTGTCTATTCAGATCCTCTGTACATTTTTTAATTGAATATTTTGTTTTGTTGAGTTTTATGAGTTCTTTGTATATGGTGGCTGTTAATTGCTGTCATACGTTTTATATGCAAATACCTTCTCCCATTCAGTAGGATGTCTTTCCATTTTGTTTCTTTCAAGGGGCAAAAGTTTCTTAGTTTGATGTAGTCCTGTTTGTTTATAAAATAATCTATTCATGGATTAAAATCTATTATACCTGGTAAAAAGCTCACAAATCATGTAAATGTGCATCTCAATAAATTTTCACATGTGTCAACACCCAGCTAGGGAAATAAAGCCTACTGTTGTCCACTTTTCTCCCAAATAAGCCACTATCCTGATTTCTATGATCACAGAATGATTTTGCCAGTCATTGAAGTCTATATACATGAAATTATTCAAGATATGCTCTTGTGTTTGCCTTCTTTTGTTCAGTTTTGTATTTGTAACTTTCATTCATGTTTTGTTACAGTTTGTTAAGTTTTTATATATGACTTTTTATTGAAGTAACCTCACATTATAACATTTCAGAGATTTTAGTTGTACATCATTCTTTGTATACTACAATAAGAGAATCACTGCAAATCCTATTCTCCTTATCATATCATTTTTCTCTTTTATCCTATTTGCCCATCCCTGCCTCCTTCCCTTCTGGGTACTATTCATTTGATGTTATAGTCTAAAACTTTATTTTTGTTTTATTTAACTCATTATTTTCTTTAGTTTCTCTATATGCTACATATGAGTGAAATCACATGGTGTTTGTCTTTCTTTGTCCGATGTATTTCACTGATCATAATACCCTCTAGGTCCATCCATGTTGTTACAAAGGATTATATTTCATCTTTTTCATTTATAGCTGAGTAACTTTCCATTGTGTATATATACCACATCTTCTTTAGCCAACCATCTATCCATGGACATGTATATTGTTTCCAAATGTTAGCCATTGTAGATTATGCTGCAGTAAACATGGAGGTATGTAAACCTCTTCAAATTAGTTTTAAGTTTTAATTCTACTAAATACCCAGAATTCAGATAATTGTATCATATAGAATTTTTGTATTTAACTTTCTGAGGAATCTCCATACTGTTTTCCATATCGACTTCACTAATTAATATTGCTGTAACCATGTCCAAAGGTTGCCTTCTCTCTAAATCCTCTCCAACATTTGTCCCAATCTTTTGGATAATATCTATTCTCATAGGTGTCAGGTGATATCTCATTGTTGTTTTGACTTACATTTTCCAAATAACAGGAGATGATGAGCATAACGTGAACATCTCTTTATGTTCTAGTTGGCCATCTGTATGTCTTCTTTAAAGAAGTGTCTAGTCAAATCTTCTTCCCATTTGTTAATTGGGTTGTTTGTGTTACTGATTTTCATGCCTATATCATACCAGATATAAATATGCTACCATTTATTGATTGGTTCTCTACAGGTTGTTTCTTGGTTTAAGCTTTTGAAATAGTGCTTTCATAAATTTTCATATCCATGTATTCTGTGGGTATATTCATGCATTTAAGTTGGGTATATACCTAGGAGGGAGGGTCTGTGCACCTTCAGCTGTGGTAGACATTGCCAAATATTTTTCAAGAATGTTTATCAATGTAATTGCATGAGAGTTCCATTAATTCTACATTAGAATGGAACACTTCTTTATTTTGTTTTGTTTTGTAAGAGGCAGCAACTTATGTGATGAGGATATGACAGAGAAAAAGTGTTGCTTTAAGAGAAACACTGCCTATTCTGTAATAATTTTATGTGCTTGGCATACTTCAGAGTTTATAACAAAGCTGATCACTTCCTTTTGTGAAATTTTACCCATGTGCCTACTTGAACCTACTTCAGAGCAGATAACGATGGCGAGGATCTACTGAGTCTAGGAAAATCAAATTATCCCCACAATACTGGGGATTTGGGAATAACCTATTCAATAAGTGTATAGTGTTCCTTTAACTAAATCATAAAAATCATTGCTATGCTATATGAAAAGTTTATGAGGTCGCATGAATGCTTGCTTACTCTGCATATGGTAAGAGCTGTACATTTCAAGTTAAATGTAGGAGCAATTCTGTCTGTAAAGAAGTAGTTTAAGAAATCAAGAGAACTATAAATGGCCATCTGCTCTCTCCTCCATTTTTATTTGCTGAATTAACCCAGTGCAATATTTTAATGAATAATGGGTTGGTATTCCATCTGCTCATTAATTTTTCACACTATACCATCATCCATCATTTTTACTGAGTGGAAACAACTTGCTACTTTATAAAAATATTTTTTAAAAATAGAGGCAGTGTTGTAATTCAACTTTCCATTAATTTCAAGAGTATTTTAGAGCCAGAGATACTGAGAGCATCTTTTGGCTCAGTATTCTAAGAGAATTTCAGTTCTTTGAGATGACAATGTATATTGGGATGGGGTAGCTTTTATTTATAAAATTTCGATGTGTGAGCTTATGGGGAAAAAATGAGAAAAAAACTTTTCTCTGTATAACCAAATGTACAGATATAAATGGCATCAAGAATAAGAGAACACTTAAGCAAAAAAGTCTAAGGATTCGTTCTTTAAAAATAATGCAAGACATATGTCATTATCAGAATCGAACTTATGGTATTCCAATTCTGTACTCAGTGCTATGAATCTAAAACATGTTGAACATATTAATGCATGTGAGTGCATATGCACATATATTTAAGTATACTTTTAATTTGTGTCTGTTTCCTTGCTTCTGTCTTTTTATTTCTCTGAGGTTGGCATGGTACCTTATCTGCTCTTGGGCCATTTAAGGTTCATGTGTCCTGGAGCAGATGTCAGTTTAATGGCATCTTTAATGCCTGCTGTGCCATTTTCACAAGTAGATTCCCTGAAATAGGATTTGGCCAGAAGGTTCAAGCTGACATTTGGAGAATTGATGGATGAGGTGAGAGGTGGAGAAAAAAAAAAAAGAGAAGGGGCTTTAAAATATTCCATTATTGATGATTTTCAAGATGTCTGCATCATTTACCAATTATTTTCTCTTCTGGTGAATTCTTAGCTCATTTAGTTTCAAATAATTTTTCTATAGATTTTTAAAAGTTGCCTGTCCTGTTCTTCTAGGTTTGGGTGACCTGAGGATATTCTTGTTATCGGCAGAAATTTATATGTACTGAAGGAAAGGAAAACAATTAGAAACCATGTTCCTATGGATTCTGAGAGTATATTCTACACAAATATTATTTTGAAATAATGACTAAGTTCTAAAAAATATGATAATACATGAATAATCATGTCTAAGTAGATGAGCCATCTTAACGACACAAACTTTGGTCTCATATTTCAATTCTATTTGTTTTTCTATTGAACTAGCTGAATTAATGCCCTGGCTGTTTATTTACTCCTTCAAGTTTGTCTACGAAATATTACAGACTTCTGTTTTCTCAGGTATCCTTTTCATATGTTCCAACATATGCAATTTCCCCCATATTGCTAATCAGAGTGTCTAATATAACTGGAGCTATTACATTTCCATGTGTAAAGTAAGTGAATATTTTGGGGTTTTTTTCAAGAGAAGGATCCATTAAAATGTAAACAACAAGCAGAAAAGAAACTCAGAAAAATTAAAAGAGCTAATATTTTTTATGGTCTTATATAAGAAATCAAGATGTTTCTGTTCAGATGATTAGCAGTATGGAAATATCTGCATGACTACCATAAAGTTGTACGGGCAGCTTTTTCCCTGTTGGTTATATCCTGGAGGATTTTTCTTTTTAAGTTTTTGCATCCTTCAAAAGTTTAGTTTCATAACAGACTATATGTGTGTCTTTAGGATCCTGTGTTCAGAGAGATGGCAGCAAAATGTTTCCAGGTGTTACAAAGCATAGATACTAGATGGGGTTCATGGATGTCAAGCTGTTATCAACAATGGTGTGCATCTGACATACTGCTTCCCGTGGAGGTGCTAGTGCATCAAAGTGGTCCCTGGATCGGAGCTGACCTGCTACCGCTTTCCAGCTTGTGTCAGTAGGTCATTAGGCGGTCCTCTCACATGGAGTTAGATATATTTAAGATCAGTTGCAAAGCAGGAAATTGACAGGAAAATCATTATGTTCCACAAAAATTTCCTGTGGATGTAATGGACACAACTCCGTTAAAACATACTTTATTTTGATACATACAGTACTTCAGCATTTCCAATAAAATGTGGTGATGGGACATTGGCTAGAGAGGGCACTATCACCTTCTTAAATCTTCAAGAGAACAGACTGGAGAGAGACCGTTTTGCTTTCTGTTTTATGGGACATTTCCATAAGGTCTGAGAATTATTCCTCCCCATGTATCTCCAGTGATAGCACAGTGCAGGACACACAGGCACATGGACAGGCCTCCAGAAATAGAGGAGTGACATACAGGAGTGACTCTGGGCGTGGATCCTGGCATCAGAGAGCCTGGGTTCAAATCCCAGCTGGTACAGTTAATGACTGTGTTGCCTTGGGGAAATAACTTAATCTCTCCTAACTTCAGTTTATGCATGTGGGGGTTATTGTGGAAATTAAAATTTTATATATAAAATATTCAGCTTTATGCCTGGCAGCATTTGTGCTCAATAAACGGTAACTTTCAAATAATAAAGTTTGTGATCTTCCTGCCCTAGGTAGAATTATTTATTTGTTTTTAAGAAAAGCTTTGGAAGCGAGAGTGAGACTTAGGTATGAATATCAAAATTGTGAGAGGATTTTTCTCAGGCCATTACTGATTTCCAGTGACCCTAATATGATTTACTCTATTCAGCATCCAGAAGCTTTAGGGCCTGATGTTATTCCCTTATGTAATCAATCAATTGCTAGCTACTTTTCAGTTCATGTTGAATTGTTTCTTTGTCCCTTTGCCTTTATTGTATACCTTGGTGTCCAGAAAAGAGAAATAGTACCTGCAGCTTGAAATACATCAGAGAGTAAAGTACGTTTATCAAAATCCATAAGGAATGTTTGATTATGCAATCTGTTTCAATGAAAAAGCTGGTGTTGATTATCATGTTTTTTAGAATACCTTCTACTCTATTGAATGTTCTATACAATTGATATGTCTCAAAGCATATAATTTGTAGTTTTCTGAAATGTAAGAGATGGATAGGACCAAGTATTTGAATTATAGTTGGTTTCCCAGATAAACTTATAGACATGCAGACAAAACTTAAGGCATATTGCCCAAACTACATACTGGAATATCATGGAAAAAAATGTGACCTTATCATGCAAAGTTCAAGAGTATTACATGAGTGATCAGAAATATAGCAGACTTACAAACAAAAACAAATAAAGACATGCATTCTCCCTTTTATTATTCCTTTTTTTCTTCTCCAGTTTATCTGCCAGCATTTTACAAATGAAGAAAATAAAAAAAAGGACCTATATGATGAAATACAAAGACACAATTAACATTTTTAAAGAGAGATGTTGGTTGTTTTCATATTAAAATATATTTTAGGAGATACAGATACTAGTTTGTGTCAACAGAAATATGAATGCTTATTGAATGTAAGCAGTGTCTTAGGAACCTGCAGACTTAATTATGTTTTCTACTAAAGAGCTCTTGGTCTAGTCCAGGAAACAGGACAACAGACAGCTATGTAAAATAATTTGAGGCAAAATAAAATATATGTGACAAGAATGCAAAACCCAAACAAAGCCTTCGCCAAGAAATATCAGAGAAGGCTTCGGTGGAGAGTTGTAATTCTGAGTTAATCACCGAAGGATTAAATAACCTTTTCTTAGGCACAGGAGAGGAGGAAGTGCATGCAAGCAAGGGAATAGCCTGAAAAAGTCATCAATTTGTGAAGGTCTGGAGAGTGGCAATGAGTGTGGCTGGAGTGGAAAGATCATAGACTGAAAGAAGTGAAGACAAGACTGTGATGTCCCTAGGCAGGACCTTGAAAACAAATCTCAGGGGACAGGAATTATTTTACAAAGAAAGTCGGTGACCACTGAACTGAAAATTTTTTGAAAATGATTTGACCCCAGTCAGATAGCACTTCCCCTTAGTTTGCATGTCTCAGTGAATAGCATCTCCATCCCTTAACCCAGAAACCCTGTGCGGGACACCAGGAGATGTCCTGGATCTGGGTACTGCCTATGTTCTCTTCTGCTACCGTGGTCATGGAAGACGCATCTCTCACGGAGACCAATCTTCGTGTTTTTATTCCCACGATTCATCTCTTTAAAAGTCTCCAAAAGACCCACCGTTATCCTTGTTGAATGAAAGTCCAGCCACGTTACCCTTCCATTCTAAATTCTCCCACGATTTGTCATCTCACGGAGATTAAAGTGTGTGATCCTTCCCCTGACCTGCAAGGCCCTGTGGATAATTCCCTCCTCGGCAGGCTTGGCTGGGCCCTTGGCTCTCCAGTGGCTGGCCTCAGGGACTCTCTGCCATCTCCGGTAATCTCCTGAGTGTTCCCAGCATCAGCCTCTTTCTCCTGTGGGTCCCTGCCAGTAGGTAGCACTGGTTCCATAGTTTCCTCAGTGATTCAGGTTTCTACTCAGAAGTCACATGATCAGGGTGGCCCTTGGGAGAGACCACCTGGAGCGGAAACCACAGCAGCCTCCATCCTCTGATCCTTCCCCTTCATTCCTGTACGCGGTCATAGTCACCTGACCCATTATGTAGGTGTGTGTTTGCTCTCTCTTTTGGATAGAATTTAAGCACCTTGAGATTTTGTCAAACACTTATGTTTACCAGACACTTTTAAAAGAACTCTACAAATATGAACTTGTGGAATACCCAGATCGCTCCCTGATAGATCGTGTCTTTTCCATTTTCTAGGCTAGGGAGTCACAGCACCAAGAAGTGAAGTAAGTGTCAGAGGATCCCACAGCTTGTGTGTGACAGCACTCAAACGCACACCCAGGCAATCTGGCCTTTGCACCATCACTAAGTTTTGCCAGTTTTTGAAAGCAGGGACTTAGTTTTGTTCACTGCTCTCTGCTTCTCAGCACTTCAGATGTGGCCTGACTCAATATTTGATGACTCTGTAAACTGTGAATATTTTCATTTGAAGTATTGGTACAGAATCTCTTTCTTGTGTTCACAAACCAGTGGAAAAATAGAAAGATAAAATCAAAAGTTTGTTCAACCACCATATACTATTCCTCTTGAAATTCTCACTTAAATTTTTCTGTCTCTTATTTTTAAAGCTCTCTGAATTTTTTTTTTTTAATCTGCCGGCATGATTCCATTTTCTATTAAAACACTGTTATTGTAAACTCAGCAGTAAATACTAAATATTAAATACTTGACTGCTTTCTTATGGTCATGTCCTGAGTTTAGCAAATTAATCAAAAGGAAGCTTGTCTCTGAAATTTCCTCCTTCTCCTTGCACTGTGGGACGCAGTCAATCAAAAGATATATGCTGAGGAATGTTGGCTTTCTCAAACCAAGCAAGCTTTTATTGATCTGAAGTGCCAAGGGTTGTGTATAGAGTATAGAACTCTATAAGATATTCTGACATCTACAGAATTTACTGTCCAGGGGATAAACTGGGAAATTAGTAAGCACAAAAATTATTACGAGGATTCAGCAGAACACAGAGCTATCTGTTTGGAGCACTGGGAGCAGAAGGAAAGTTGGGTCTTTCTTAGTGTTGACTGAAATAAAATTATTGTTGGGAAGTGAAGTCAAATTTAATAGAGAGAAATGTATTGGGAGATTATTTAGAGTTTGAGGATTTAAGCCCAGAGGGTTCATGCCTAGGAGAAGTAATCTGCATGACTGGACTCTCTCCTCCATAGATTTGTTTTTAGTTTTACACAGTTTATGTAAGCAGGTCGTGCACCAAAAAGAGTATATTCATCATTTTATATTAAAGAGAATCCATCAAGGGAGACATTTGGTTAATAGCTAACATTCTTGGTTAGAAGTAAGGGTAAGGAGAGTGTTCATAGTTAAGCACTGTTGGTATGAGAAATTGCAAAAGACCAAAATTATTCATTGTTTCTTCTTAAGGATTACCCCCCTACAGACATCAGGGTCAAACTGTGCATTCAGGTGATACTATAAAGCATTTATTCTGTTTTCTGCCCTTTGGTCATTCATAAATATATCATGGGGATACTTCCATGGTCGTTCCTCTATGTTTTGTTCATTTTAAACCTCCACAGTATTTTAAAGGTCTGCAACTATTATTTTTGTTTATGCTAGACTTAGTGGAGGAGGCAATGTTAGGTTTTTAAGAAGTTAGTGAGGTGCAGCTGGTGGCTTAATAGTTAAGTCCTCCAGACACAGTCAACAGATATCCCAAGGACCTGGCTTCACCACCTGTGGCCCCAGGAACACCCCAGATGAACAGCTAAATAAAATGCTTCCTCTTTTCTCTTCCTGCCTATTTCTGCTCACCTTCCTTCCTGCCTGCACCATTCCTTAAAAAAGAAAAGCAGAAAGAAAGTTTAGTATTTGCAAGGTTGACTCAGGGCTAGGGGCAGCCTAGGGATGGGGTGAGACGTGGTGCTGATGGCCAGAAGCTTTTACAGATAGAGAAAAAAGCATGAGTAAAGTTAATGTCACATGTGAATCTTTGTTCAAGCTGATCTTTCACAGGGAGAGAGTCTACTTTATTCTTCTAAGGTTTGTATCATGCTTCACATTTACAAAGATAGTCACTATGTAAGTAAACCCCACTTGTTTATTATTTAGAATTAGGGAGGAAATTTGTGTTCCCATTTCTTCATGCCATGTGGGGAATTTTTTTTTTTTATTGTCTTGACTAACGAAGTCTTTTCTTTTAAATATAATAATTTTATTATTATTTCCTTTGTTTACAAAACCATACTCATTTTAAGCCATTGAACCATGTCTCAACTGATGGGTATGACATACCACACCCACCACAAAGTCTGTTAATTGGGTGACTCCACTAACTTATTAACTCTATAAATTGCTATAAGACCAGTAAAGGCTCAGAATTACTGATATATGAGAGTTGCTGAAGAGAAATAAAACAATGTGTTATCATTCTATGTGTGGTTTAAGATGGATATCCTTTTAATATTAAAGTGTGAAATTATGGTTTTATTTGACTTCTTAAAATTGACATTTTGATACAGATTTAGAAGGCAACCACATTTCTACAAATATTTGCTGAATTTCAGGTTTGTTTCATCTCAAAATCATTTTTTGTAATAAGGTTATTCTTAACATTTGTCTATATGCTTAAAGTGTACTCAGTCATTTTATTTGTGAGTACAGTTTGGAGTAGATGATTGACAGTAGATACATTCTTGAAAAGACCTCTCGGGTTCTTTTTAAGAATATTTCATTAAAGTCTTAGGTTTTATGATCTTGAAAATTCCTTGTATTTGTACCATAGGTAATAGTTTCCCAAATCTGTTGCTCTAACAGTTTACCAACTCAGTATCAGTTGATTCTCTCAATTGTTCTGTTAGACAAATGGTAGCTAATTCAGCATTCCATGTACACATTCCTTCTGCTTTTACTCTCTCTTCAAATGTCTGGGTACACGGCACTTCGAGCATTGTTGAGAGCATGTAATTCTAAAGAAGGTGTCAGGGCACCATGTAAGATCATTGATTAAGTGGCTTGGGAGATCAAGGCCGATGGACAGAGTCATGTAACCAGAGTTTCAATCAATCTTGGCCCTGTCATCACCAAGATGTAGACACTGGGCATATCTCTAGACTCTCTGGGTCTCAATAAATCGTACTTGAAAATGAGTTGGAAGAGAAGAGACTAAATCATCTCCAAGGTCCCTACTTGTTCAAAGTTCTGAGACTTGATGTGAACTTGAAAGTAAATGAAGCAGAATAAACACAACCATTAAAGTATTCTGTTAGAAGATTTTTGTGAAGCATGAAGGATTTAAGACCTTGTGACTACCTCAAATTGCATATGGACAAGTCATCCTAGTCATTCTGCAAATGGGCAACATTGCTTCATATGGGGTGTATTAAAAACTGGTTTCCTATCAACACTGGCACCTCTTGATATATGTGACCTGCAATTTACTTTGGCAAGGCAGCTACAACATGTAAGTAATCTGCTTCTATCAGGAATTTCCCTTAATCATACTAAATAAAAATTTTGCTAACAACTTTTGAAGGGGAGCCAAAGACATTTCCATATATCATAGATTCATAAAAACATGGTTGACACAGCTAGGAGGAGATTTGGTTTGTTTATTTTGGTTGAGTAGTATTGTTTAAACCATACACATATAATATAGGGAGTGAAAAACAAATTTATAGAAACCATTTTTAGTAAAATTGGTCTCAGATATTGATATTCTTGCGCATATATTTATTTTCTTGCGGAGTATCTTTATGTGAAGGTATCTGTATATATTGGAATTGTTGGGAATTCATTGTTTGACTGTGTACAGATCCATGAACCTGGTCATCAACTAGAGGTCAGAGGTAAGATTTGTTGCCTCTAATAGTTACACTGTCTAGGAAAATGCAGACATTTCTTTTATATCATTTTGGATCAGAAGCTAATTTTTTTCAGCAGTTCCACAGAAAAGCAGTGGTTTCTTTCATGAAAAATCTGCTTCTGTTTGAAAATAACTTTCCATTATCATCACAAATACCAGTCACAATACCATCACAAATACCATCACAAATTCTCATTCATTAAAGAATTTTGATGAAAATGTCAATACACACACACCTCGCCTATGATCTTCTGCTCTTGGAAGCAGAAAATATTCTAAATGGGGCCAGTACATGCAATATTTCTTAGAATATGTCCGTTTTTTAATACAGACTATGTGAGAAAACTATGGCTCTCTGACCATCCATTTCTATAGATTATACAGATCCACTGAAAGAGTTCAATGAACTCAAGTCACAAGTGACTATTTTTCTATCTCTGAGATTACTTATTATGTATTTTAATTCTATTTTCTATCTTCAAGTAAAGTAGACAGAATAATGTGGTTGTCTAATGCTTTGAAGGCTGGATCAGTATCTCATTAATTTGTGTATCCTTGGCACCTAGTAGGTGAAGTAAATATTTGTTGAATAAACAAGGCCTTATAGACTTCTGACCAAAGGACAAATACACAGGACGCTTACCACAGAATAATTCATGAGACACTGATGGCAAAAGGGCATCTCTTCTTTCCGTAAACATGTTCAAGAGAATAAAAGTTCAGACTGAATTGAAGTCTTCCAAATGTTAATATACTTATTTCTGGCTTCTTAAAGTAATTTATGGATGTGACTTTTTAGTATGTCATAGAGATAATTTGTCTACAATCATTTCATAAGCATCACTGAATAACTATCCTGTAATAAAAGTCCATCATTATTATATTGAATCATACTTAAATACAAAATGTAAGTTGTCCTCTATTATAGAATGCATTTAAATACCTTGATTAAACCCTACTAACTCAATTTCAAATGACATTTCATGTCCTTAGTCTCTTAGTTGCGCCCCCCACCGCCCCCACAGGATGATTCCCTTTCCTTGACTTCTCACTGTATTCATTAGTTCTATTTTTCTTTCAGTTTACAGACACATTAGGGCCTCTGTATGAGTTTATGTTGAAGACAGTTACTTAACCATTGTGCAATAGTGGAGCTAATTTAAATATATTGAGTTTATCTTGGTTGAACTGCATTTTAAGAGTGAGTCTGTACTTCCATATAATTCTTCACTAGCATTTTTCCTTTTTCAGCATCTTTTGGATTCTAGCTGCTGTTAATTCATACCAAGATTTTCAGAAGGGGTGGCATTTAGCTCCATTTTAGCTACATGGGTAGAAGTTAACCTGGACTGTAATAATTGTGGTTTTGCTGGAGGAAGAAGACGATGGGTGAACTGAAGGTTAGGGTTTGTGGTTTCTGGAGGTCAGTGGTTAAACACGGTCCTGATCTAGCAGTCTCAGCATCACCTGGGAAATTTTCAGATCCCACCCAGACCGCCTGAATGAGAAACACTGGAGGTGAGTGTCAGTAATACGTGATTCACGAGCCCTCAGGGTGACTCTTCTTCATACTCAAATCTCAGCACCACTGATTAAGATCTTCCTTTGATGTGGAGAAGTCCCTTAGGTCTAAAGCAATGAAGAATAGCATAGCATCCATCTCACAGAAGTCCTGGTAATACATACATGCACACCTCAATGAAGTGGAGCTGAAACCTAACAATAGGCATAGATTTCAATGGTGACAACTGGAGCTTGCATCCCAGTGAATGGATTCCTAGCTGGGTCATTGGGGAGAATCTGTGCCTCAGTTTCCTCACTGACAGAATAATGTTAACCTTGCTGGGCTTTTGTGAGGATTATAAATGATCTATGAAAGTAAGATCCAGAGATGATCTGACCATATGGCTAATGAGGCCATAGTAAGTGTCAGGCTTTGACTCATGCAAATTCCTTCTAGATATATTAAGTTTTAAATCTAATTTTGCATTTAAGCATGTATTCTTGTTTTTTGAAGAGGACCCTCAGATCATATTAGCTTCAAAGCCCATAGTATCCTCTGCACTCCTAGTGTAGGTCGATGTTGACCACATGCCAGAGACTTAATAAGTATTAGTGATTTTGATATTGAGATTGTTTACTATTTCTGTGACTTTTTGTCATTTACATTTGAACCCAGTAATGTATTCAGGAATGACTGACCAGCATCGTCCATAAGCCAGGCAGTGGGTGCAACGTTCATATCTCTGGATGACAAGAGGTGGACATGGATTTAAGAAACACAGCTTGAGCGTAGAAGGATGCAGTTTCTCACAAACCAAGAATCTGCTTGTAGAAGATTCCAGCCTCTCCAGTTGCCCTCATCTACTTAGAATACGAAACTGATGGAAAGTTGAATTTTTTAAAAGACAAAAAACCTTTTTAAGCCAGTGTGAAGTTGCTTAAGATTCAAATGACAGTTCTCTGAAAGTCAGATTGTATTCTTCATCCTCTCTTTGACAGTGATTATAGTAATTGAGCAGAGTGCAGTCTTCTCCATTGAAGTGTATGAATGTGGACACTTGAGGTTATATTTCCACAGCAGCATGTTCAGACTTAGTCGTGTGTCTCCTCTCCACACTGACGGGTCATGCCATGCAATTGCTTTTGCTCACTGGCTTGAAAATATACCCCCAACATTAACACAAGTGCCTTCAGCACCGACAATTATCCCATTTCTCCATGACTTCTTTTCAATTAACTTCATTCCAGAATGTAGAGTTATCTGCGCGTTCATTTTTTTTTATGTTAACGATCATAGTGCAGCATTTTCAGTATTTATCAAGTGCTGACTGGATCTTTTTGGCTGAAGAGTTGGTTAGGAAAATGACTGTCAAGCTCACTCACCACCATATAACCGAATTTTAATACCTTTTGGGGATACAGACATTTATATAATCTACCTCTATGGCACTGAGGTACAGTGTATGTAGTGTATTTATGATTGAACAGAAAGTTTCAAACAGCAGCCTGTGAAATTGGATTTTAGATGTAATGTACCATAAATAAGTGCTATAAAGATTGCCTTTAATGCTATAAATCAGATTTTATTGGTTTCAGCTATCTCATTCTGGTTATTGTATTACCCACAAAATCAGAGGAAATCAAAGACCTGGAATATTTTTTATTTTAATATCCCATATTCCATAGCAATGGCACATGCATACTTCCAGCTTCCTTTCTGGGCAGGTTGGACCAAGTTGACAGGTGGCAGGCCCTGGCAACATATCAGGGCCAGGACCGGTGTAAACAACTGAACTTTGGGATCTGAAATCTTTTCAAATTCCCTGTCTGCGAATTATACTCAGCAGGTGAATTGGCAGAGCCCTTCTCTCTCTGAGAAGCTGGTTGTCATGTTCCCTGTGTTAGGCTGACACCTGTAAGAGATTGACAGATGAGGTGCAAGCTGCTACTTCTGCCAGGTGGATGGAATTGGGTGATGAGGCCATCCATTGGGGTTGTGTACCCAGGCATGACCGGGCTGAGTTATTTAAAGAATCCAAAGCTGTTGCTCTAAAAGAAAGCTATGTCCTTAAACCATCTCTCAATGCTCAGTTTAGAATCAACTCCCATCCTCTCCACACACACTTTGATGCTTTTGTATTCAGTATGCTTTAGTTAAGAAAATCGACATTTTTGCATTGAAAAAATACCCAAAACAACACTTAGAAGAACAGCTACAAGGAGAACCCAGGAAGCTATTGTCATATAATTTAAGGGTGAACTATTTAGGACTAGAATCATTTTCAAGCTCTTAAACATGCAATTGAGGTGTGCCCTGGTGGCCTAGCAGATAAGGCCTCGAGATGTAGTCCACACACATCTCAGGGTCCCAGGTTCAAGACCCAGGACATCAGGGGGGAAGAACCAGGATGAACAACTAAATAAAATAATGTTTCTTCATCCTCTCTCTTCCTGTATGCCTGCCTACTGACCTTCGTTCCTGCCTGTACTTTTCCTTTAAAAAAGTAATGCAATTGTGTCTGGTTTCTATGTGATTTCCCTCCATGTTTCCTTACACAAGTGGTCTCAAGACACTCTGACAAGCCTACCCAGGCCTTGAGGGGATGACTTTCATGGTTCAAGGTGGAGACTATAGAACCCCAAGAAGGCAAGAGGGACAGCAGGACCTTCTAGGAACTGAGGACGTCAGGCAACTCCATCTTCATTATGCTTCACCTTTACCTTTATTTTTATTGCCGCCTCACCCTAGATATGTTCTTCTTAGTTCCCCTGCTTGAAAAGTAAGCACCCATGCTTAGCAATCAGAGAAGGCCCTGCAATGTTGTGTTTTGTCTCGATCAGAGAGATATTGAATCTCCACTAATGCTTAAGTATTCTTGAACCTGCTGACAATAAAAGCCATTAGAACACTAATGTGGCTAATGTGATGCCAATCTGAGTTCCGAATTATTTTTGTCCAAAAGAGGAAATCTTGATGCCACCTTTACTAGCTGTGAACTAAGCTGGAAGAACTAAGGGGATTATGCTGATCAGAGCTTGACATTTACGACTGCCAGTGGGCTGCTGAAAAGGCGGCCCAGGAGCTCAGGCCTGACCTGGGAGGCAGCTGGCTCCCGGAGTGTGCTTTGGCACTTGTTATAGGCAGTGCTCAATTTTCTGGAAGGCCTGTGGGTCGCCTGCATTCAGTGAGGGACTGTCCCTGTCCGGAAGTGTATGTGCAGCTGTTAAGGGAGGCAAGGGTTTGTTTTTTTTTTTAAGTGCTCTGCCTCCAGTTCCATGTTCTTCCTAGCACACAAGGGAGCCTCTTTCTCTCGATTCTCTCGAGTGGCCTCCAAAAAGCAATCATCAATGAAAACCCTCCTGCTTTAGTTTCTAATCAGCCCGATGATTCTGCCATTTATGGCTTTTACATTCCTCTCCCTGTGGTTCTTTTTAGGCACATGCTAAAAACCTAATTTGATATTTTGGTGACTATAATTTGCTTTACTTTGCTGCAGCTGCCCAAGCAGACCAAGATCACCAGAGAGGAGCTTTCATTCAACAAAGTCCATGTTACTGCACCATTGTGAAGAGGGAGATGCAGTCCAAGGACAGGGAGGCATCTCACCACACTAAGGAAAAGATAGAGGTTATTATAAAGTTTTAAGGGATAATGGAGTTTGGGTTGAATTTAAATAAAGCTGTGTTTGGATAGGTTCAGAGCAGAGCAGGCCTGTGTGCAAAAGGGTTAACATCAAGTCTAGACTCTGAAGGAGATCTAAAGACCTGTTTCCTTGGAAACTATTAAGCGAAGATAGATGTAGAATGTTGTGTCCAGAAATCCCCTATTTGAAGCTTGGCATCTGGACTGGAAATGGAGGCAGCCTCTGGATCAAAGGGCTTAGATTCTTTAGGCGAGAATGGCATGTTTCATTTTACTGATATAATTTCCAAAGAAATTATGATAGTTAAAGATTTTAGACAATAAAACATCTCAGTGTGTAAAAAGCAGTGGTTACTCAAAGAAGAAATTGTTTTAACATTTTACAATAGCAGGTACCTGGGGAAAATAATTTTTCTTGGTAACTTCCAGCTGGCTTTAGCTTTGTCTATTTTTCCAAATGTTGAGTGGCAACGTATATTTTACTTAAATTAAAAAAGATTAATCTTTATTTTTTGGACTCTTCATCTCAGTTAGATAAATTTAGCTTTAATAGAGCAAAATACTCAAACATAAGTAAAATTAAATAATTAAGAAAATATATGGGCTAATAACAAAAAAGTCAAGGAATGTTAATGGCCTCAGGCAAGGTTTGATCAAGCAACTTTTATGATCACTGAATATTTTATATCTCTTTCCATATTGTCTAATTGCTCACATTTAAAAATTAATTAATTTTATTAAAGGAACATTGAATCACAAGAGTAAATATGTCTAAGGTAGGCATCATGATAAATCAACATTTACATAATATATAAAGTTCATCATCACTCTTCCAATTCTTCCTTCACCATAAAATTTATCACATCTTAAATATATAACATCTTTTGGAACTCAGAATGGTTAAATATTTGATGCTGTATTCTATCCTTCATGACTCATATTTTTATACATTTTTCTCAGTCCTGCTTTCTTAATAACTTTAACATTTATATTTCAGTTTGCTAAACCTGTCTTCACCTAGGTCTTATGAACTATTAATATGTCTCTTAGGTTTTGCATTTCAATTATTATATTTCTGGAAATTCCAGGTGGTTATTTTCTGCCTGACAGTCTGATAATACTTATGCTCTACAAATATTTTCAAATGCTCCTTCAATATCAGCAATCATCTTAAAATGCTTAATCTATATTCTCTCTCATAATTGTATTATCTTAAATCTATTTGGAGACCTATTCCTATTTATTTGTTGAATATTACATAATGGATTTTTCACATTTTATTTGTTAATTCTGGATTATGAATTTATTTTCCTTTGGGCTTCATTCATGGGAATCTGGTGGAAACTGGGTTGTACATGAAGGTTGAAGGTGGAAGGAATCTCAGGAGAATTGTCCAGTGATATTATATGGAGATTGTATTGATAGTTATCCATGTGAAAAATGAAGCTGTCACTGAAAAAAGAGTAAATAGACTATCAAAAATAACCAATGTCACACATTGGTCCATTATGCTATACACATTTTGAGTTAAATCCAACTAGTATTTATTTAGTGCTATTTTATTGCATGATAAGATATAGCCCTGGGTTTGTGTACTTTTTTTTTTTCAATCAGGATAACCTCACCTCCAGTAAGTATCTGTTTTACGTCAAATTTTGTTAGGTACATAAAATATTACATAAAATTCGGCTTTTTATGATATATGGCTATTGATGAAATATATTTTATATTTCACTGTTGAAATATATCAAATATATAAACGAATATATAATATAGGAATGCATATATATAATTTAAAGGATAATAATGAAGTGAAAAATTACATTCCATTATCCAGCTTAAAGATAATATGGTGTTAGAAACTTTGGTGTTAGAAACCCTTTGGACCTCACGATATCACAGAACCCATACTTCCTTCAGAAGCAGTATATTTGTTTTCTGTATTATGAATACCATTGGGTTATACACTTTCAGATAAATAGATATGTAGATGTAGATGTTGATGTAAATGTAGAAATAGATATACCTATCTTATACATACATGTATAACACTGTATTTTGCCTATTTTTGGACTTCATGTAAATAGAATAATACATGTTTTTCTAACTCACTTATTTTCTCAGTATTTTTTTAATATTCACCTATACTGGTGTGTGTATCTGGTGTCTGATTCATTTACAAAACCATCAAATATACTATTGAATTAATATAATACAAATTTTTGGTCTGTTATGTTTATTTTTATAGGATTGTTTCCAGTTTGGACTATTAAACAGGGTGTCTGTGGATATTTGTTTTTTGCCAATATTTTGGTGTATGTGTGCAGAAGTTTCACTGGATATATATTGAGAAATGGAATTGTTGCATAAAGGTCATACACATGTCCAATACAAGGTTTAACTGCTGGATTAGGTATGAAATCTAGGGTGATGAGAACTTTATCTCCATGCATTGCCTTCTGTCTTCTGGATTTTATAGTTGTAACAAGAAGTCATCAGTTTAATTATCCTTCTTTTGTAAGTGCTCTTTCTTTATTCCTCTGCTTCCTTTGATATCCATTCTTTGTTTTCTGTGTTATGTGTTTTTATGTTCAATATGTCTAGGTATAGATTTCTCTTCTTGGAAGTCTTTGAAATTTTTGGCTATGAGTTTGTATCTCTGAAAAATTGTTGAAAATATTAATTATTATCTTTTACAAGTATTTAATTATCCCAATTTTGTTCATTAGCTCTCTCTGAAATTTCTTTAAGATGTATCACAAATTTTCTCCATCTACATTCTCTATTTATTTTCCATTATTTTCTATTTTGATCATTTCTTTCTGGGTTTATTCAGATACAACTTTGAGTTCTTTCATTATCTCTTTAGCTGTGTTGAATTTGCTGTTAATTTATTCTACTGAGTTTAAATTTTATTTTTAAAATGAATAAATTTAATGCATTCTTTTAATGTTGATTTGTTTTTAAAATACCATCTTTTCTGTGTTTACAGATCTTTTATTTCTTATAACATAGTGTATTAAACATAATGATGAGTATTATTTATTCAAAATCTGAGATCTTTGATGATATTTCTGCATCTCTCACTCTTGTAGTGCTGTTTTTTGTATGAGTTGGGATTTTTTTTTTATTGAGATTTCCTTGTTTTTTATTGGAAATTATTGGGAGAACTTTGTATTTTTCAAAAGTTTTGGGAGCCTTCAAGGAAAACAGGAAATTTAACCTGCCTCACTTTCAAAAATGGCAAGTTATCCCTAAATTGGTGTTTTCTGTAAGAACCGTCAGATTAGAGATATGAATGACATTTATTGGAGTTTCACATATTTTAGAAGTGCAAATCCCTATCATAGTTAGATAGCAATGGTTTTCACTATTCTGAAATATAAAATCAAGGCAGAAAAATTCCAGATGTGTGAGTGAAAGTCATTTGAGATAAAGGTTGGTGCTAATTTTCCATGAGGAAAGAAAGGTCTACAGAATTGGGTTGTAATCAAATAAGCTGAGGAGGTGGTGGCAGCTCATGCAGGCCTCTTTAGTTTCGAGGAAGGGTCAGGCTTATGCTGAACAGCTCATCTATTCCCAAGCATTTCTCAGTGTTTAGGACTGATTTTATTCCAGTATGGATTATCAACCTTTCTCTTCCTCTGTGCCTGGGTATTATCTATCAGTTCTTCTCTATTCGTAAAAATAAAAATTCAGCAGACCATGGACCTGTTTAGATCAAAGGACTTAGAAATAATAGCTATGAATGCTGTTTTATTCTCAAAAGACTGATAACATAAGATACTGGCTTTATCCAGTAGTGTTAATATTTAACCAAGTAAACAATAGAGTTCTAAAAGTAGGCAATGTCCTTTGAGTCTACAAAAGCAGAGCTACTTAACTCATTTTTTCTTCTTTTCTGCACTAACCATTACTCACTTATTCCATTGGAAGATTCTGTTATTGGTTGAGATGGGTTCTCCGTACTGGTACGTAACAGCTTCCAGTAATCTACTGATATCCCAGACTTGTTGTAGAATCCCTGAAATAGAATTAGCTTCAGTATACTTTGGTTATATGTCATATTTCTTAAACATCATCAACTCAAGGTTTCCTCCAAATATCTCCAGATGATATTGCACAATTCTCAAAAAGACAATTAATTTTAATTCGCTTTGGTAGAGTTGTCATATGTTTCTTAAACATTTCTAGCAGTGATAAGATGTCAGAATCAGTGCTGTAGGGCTCATGCAAATCTCCTTGAAATAAACCAAGGGATTATGAATGTCAATGTAAATTGATAAAGGCTGTCATTTGGCAAGTCCAGTGCAGATGGATCTGGAAAACTTGCAACTTAGAACTCAGGTTAGTTGAGGGAGGAGTGGGCTGTCCATAGATTTCCACATAATGAAGAGTTCTTTTCATTCGCTATTATTAACTGGTATACAATCGTTTTGTGTCACCTAATGTAACTTGATTTCTGAACATCAAAACATTGCTTGCTTTCTGCAATTCAATCTAAATACCTTTGCAGAGTAGTTCCACTACACAAATCCTTAGAAAGTCAGGGTATGTAGGCAACCTGAAAGGGCATACATAATATGGTATCAGACAAAGAATATGGGTTCTTTGGTAATGCCATTTAATCACTGTCTGGTGAGCTATTAGATTAGTTTATAACATAAAAAGAATTCCTGCCCTCAGCAGCTTCCATACTGAAAAAGAATGTTATTTTTTTTCAGCAGCAGTACCATTTCTTTTTTATTGTTAGTGTTGGTGATGGAACTTTGATAGTTCAGGCTGTACGCTACACTAAGGATTAAGGAAAACATTGCCTCTGTCCATATGGTGCATCATCTGAATACACCAGGCAAGGCATTAGTGGATGTGAAAATCTGGGAATTGGTGAATGATCTGTGCCTGTTTACACTGAAATCAGTCAGGTCATTTGTTTGTGTTTCTCCTCTCACTGTGCTGTGAGCCACACTTGTAATCAGAACCTCTTCTAATTCTTTTCTTATTCTTTCATCCTGCTTTCCTGTCACTCTTCTAACACTGGAAGCAGCAAAGTTGGCAATGTGCCTCTTCCCTGCAGTGATTCAGAATATGGAGGAGCAGATTTCGGTACCCTTCCATGGATCAGTCAGCATGGGTGTATGAGTTGGCAGGGACTAGTGTTTCTCTGACTTCTAGAGAGAAAGGCAGGAATATAAAGTGAAGGCATATGTACAAACACAACAGGGAAAGCAGAAATGAGGAACAACTGCAGAAAGCAAAATAAATCTCAGCTTGGTTCAGGAGCACACAGCACAGAGTTCTGTTTTCCTAAGAATGAAACTTTTAGTCTCAAAGGAATGAATCAGTGACTGAAACCTTTGTTGTGTGCGTATTGAATGAATGCAGTATGTTCCAAAAGACACTGGAAAGTGAAGACTAGAAAAACTTTAAAGTGGAAGAAAATTTGGAAGTTCATCTCTAGTGTTGTATTTCAAGAATAAGGAAGTGGTGACTCAGATATTCTGAAGGACCTCGTTCTCGATATTGGACTGAACATGAAAGAGCTTCTGTTTAAATCCTGACTCTTGGTGTCTAGTTCTTGATGTTTCCAAACAGTCAGCTGACCTATAATTTGAAATATATGTGTAAATGTAGATTGCACTTTACTTGTGATGGAGAGAACTTACTCCTGGATTCTGTATTTCCACCTTAGTATCTAGCTCATCTGTTATTGCTAATATGCATGACAAGAGGTCTGGAGAAAAGTCAATAAGAAAAGATTTTAGAAAGGATGGCTTGATTTTTGTCACCAACACTAAAGAAAGGTTTATAATGATAAAAATGTGGTCTCCTTTGAAAAACTCAACCTTCATTCAACAAATGCAGCCTCACTCTTCATACTCTAATGTAATAGTGTCTGAAGACTTGGTCTTATTCAGTTATTCATTCATTTATATATTTATCTAAATGTATATATATGTGTGTGTGTGTGTATCTTTGCTATAAAAAAGATCTTCAAAGACAATCTTCTTGACAAAGATATCAGATATTTTCTGTATCGACCTGACTGCAATAAGGCGTTAGCACTATTTTCTATCCTGTCTATAAAAATCTTAACTCTTAAACTTCCAGGATCTCATTTTTCTTTGTCTTAGATGTAGGTCTCTGAAATGTGTTCTCATCACCTTCGGAGGTACCAGCTCCCCTGCTCACCTCCTAAATGATATTTTCTTCCTAATATTCCCAGCTACTACTCTTACTTTATTTTAAGAGAGAAAAGAAGTGAGGGGAGGTGGAAGCATTTCTAAGGAAGGAAGGAAAAAGGAGGAAGAAGCATCTTTATTTATTTATTTGGGTTATACACCCCGACCCCAGGTTGCCAACCCAGGTCCTTGGTCTTTACATGGTCTGCACACCAACATCTCAGTCACCTAAGTCACAAGAGCACACCTACTGCTTCTCTCTCTTAAATTCTCTGTGGGGAATCTGATCTACTCCCAAGGTTTACTTTGACTCCTGTCTATTTAGGACTAACATAATGTAATTTTAATCTTTGACTCAAACTCTCCCTGAGCTTCAAACTCACATAATCCAAGGCCCAGTGAGTCCTGCACGCCACTCATTTCCTCTGTGTAACCCAGCACAATGTGCTTCCCATTCTGCTGTCAAGAGCCTTACTTTCTGCCCCAGTAACACTGCTCTGGTACAGGCTCCCATGGTTTTTCACTAAGATGATTAAAATTGCTTCTTGGTTTAGTTCCTTATTTTTGGTCTTGAACAAATAAACTCAATCTCTGTTTTAAACTCCCCATTTGAATTGTTTAAAACAAAGTCTGTTTCTCTTAGGGTTAATATCCTTTAATAGCTCTCTTTCTAAAAAATAACAAAGTTAAAAAAAATTCCTTGATTAATTAGACACTGTCCACCTCTCCTTTAATGACTTGTTACCCCTAGTCTATCCCTTGACATTTGCAGGGCAAACCAGTCTTGCTGTCCAGTGCCTCTTGCCTTTGCTCATGCGGCTATCCAGCCTGGAGCCCCCTCCCCTCCCTGCTGATTATTGGCTTAATTCCTTTTTGTGTTTTGGGATGTAGCTCTGGCGGACTCTTCTCCCAACAGTCCTCTTGACTATCCCACCAGATTTACAAATGCCTCTGCTGGGTTCACTTTGGCACCCTGGCCAGGCATACTTTGTAGCTTCTAATCACATTGTACTTAGATGTTATGCTTATGCAGCTGAGTCTTGGATAGAGTTCCTTAAGGAAGGGAAGTGTGCCAACTCCTTGTATCCAGGGGAGAGGGCCTAACAGAATAGGTGGAGGATGACAGATGCTTGCATACCTGAATTTGCAATATGTGGGGACAATGGCGACAAACGCCATCTTGGCTTTGCCTCAGGAAGCCCACACTGAAAGTAGAAGACCTGTGTAGCAGTGAATCATCGCACAGGACAGGATTTGAGATTGCACATGGGGTGTGGAAACTGCCAACTCAGCCTAGAGTAGGAGAGCTGAGGGAAGAATCAGAAAATGCCACTTAAATGAGGTGAACCTTCAGTGCTTTTCTTCACTTACCCTCTTCTGCACTTTTACTTCTTCAGTTAAGGAAACACAATCCCTTAAAAACCTGACTGGAGAGGCATAGGATGACTTCATCGACAAGTTGATGAAACCCAATGCTTTCCCCAGGAGCCGTTCCTTTCATCTGGCTGCCTCAAGTGTTGAAGCCAAGTTGAAAGTACACTTGTATTTGCCAGGGACTTGCAAAATGTGCTCCTGACTAGACACACACACACACACACACACTAAAGCTTTAAAGGTGAAGAAATTGTACAGCCAGCGCTGCCATCTCATAATAGCAAACAGACTCAACATTTGTGCAGAAATCGGTAGAAAGGCACTTGTGCATATGAAGTATGTGACAGACGAGGGAGTGAAATGGCGCTATTGCCAGTGTCAAGTTTCGTTCCGCACTCTACACCTACCGACTTTGGATGACATTGCCTACACAGAGCTGAGGGGAGAATTTGGATCTGAGTGTGCAATTTGGCCATGGCGGCAGCCTGACTATTGAGAAAACAAGCCACATGCAATTTGGAGGTAGAGTCTGGGCATATCAACTGGATTTCTCATCCAAACTCAGGCCCCCTAATGCCCAGAACACAATGTGTGCCATCTTATTTACTGTAGATGCTTTATGGAATCAGAGCCTCTGTTGTCCAACCCAGAATGGAAGTTCAGCCTATTTTTCCAAGAATCCCTATTGCTAGAAACTCAGAATGGGGTTGACACAAATCTAATGAAATGAAAGAGCTCTCATCCCAGAAAACAGTGGCATTTGGAAAATTGTGTTCTAAACTAGTTGACAAGGGCAGGAGTTCAGTAGAAACTGGCTATGAATTTATATATATTTGAAGGTTTCTGCTCTCCTCCCTCCTCGCAGTTGTTTGAAGATAAATCATATTCAGCTTCAGGGAGCTTAGTTCAAATACTATGCATGTGTACCTGAGCGTTGTTTAAGAAAAAAAGAAGATATGATAAAAGAAGCCGTAGAACCCTGTTGGTTATGGACGATAAAATAACATGAAAAGACATTTGAACAAAGAAATGTAAGGAATTTCTTTGATTGTCTCCTAGAAATTAGAAAATAAAGAAAAATCTTTGGCAAGCTACTTTATTATCCACTAGAAATGTGCTGGTCTTGATGAATTCAGGTATTATTGCAACTGCTGTAGTTTACATAACTGTGTTAAGTTGAGCTTTATTAATTGAAGAGACCAAGATGAGACTGCCTTTATGTCAGATAGGAAAAATATTCACTTTACCAGATTGTTATAATAAATAATATTGGAAGCATGGAGGAATTCATATAAGGAACATTAGTGGAACATCTGATATTTTGTGCTTTACACTTTGAGAATACAGAAATAATTCTTGCTTCAAGGAAGATGTAGTTGAGAAAACACGGCATGTGTTTTTGGAACAAATGTAGATTATTCTTGACATCTTGGACAAATTATTTAATCTCATCCTCAGTATCTCGTCTGGAAAATTGGAATAATTACCTCAAAAAATTTGTTCTGTTCATTCATTGAAACAACACTATGCTTGGGATATTGTGAGTAGTTCTTACTATTAACTTGTACTAGTATTAAGCCAGGCTGATTGATGTATTAAATCATGGCAGGTAATAAATCTTGGTTAAGAGAAAGACATTAGAAGTTAGATGGTCATTGGATCAAATATTTATTGAATGCTCTCCAAAGCCAAATCATTTGCTAATCCTGAATATCCAATGATGAACAAAAACATGAGCCCCTTGTTTTTATGGAATGAATAACTTCTAGGAAGAAGCATAATAAACAAGAAAACAATTACACATTTTACCCTTCCTTCCAATGGTAGTGTCATCTTGCAGAATCACTGTTTGTGTTCAAAGACAGGGTTAGAATTCCATCTTTGTTTAGTTTGTCTGCATTGTATTTTCTTGGTTACTAAGAGAGAAGTGGGTAGTGAGTAGGTATAGAGGCCCTCTTATGTTTTAGAAACCACTTAGGGTTGTCATGGGAAGAGGGTTGACTGCAGAACTCGTATCTCCTTGGTGATAGTTCTTAACATTTGTGGAAGAACATCTTGATTTGTGGCATCAGTAAGGAAACACTTGTGACTTGTTTATTCCTTAGCATGACCAACCACCCTGATTTTTTCCGTGACTGAAGGATTCCCAGTTCTTGGGGCCATCAGTGTCAACCCCAGAGAAGTCTCTATCAAGGGCAAATTATTCACACTACTTATATTATGAACTTGTTCATATTCAACCCCATAAATATATAATTTTACATTGTGAAAAGTTCTATGAGGAAAGAAAAGATTCTGTGAGAGAATTAAAAGGGAAATGTTGTATATAGATTGGGTAGAAATTTACTCTCATGACACTACATTTAAGCTAAGACCTCAAATTTGAGAAGGGCATTAACTTTAGTTCCCACCTTTGTTTCTTATGAACAGTTTGCTATTAAGCAAGTTCTGTCACTCTCTGTATACATAATACAATGTATTCCTCTACAGTAAGTGGATAGTCATCATACATAATCTTTCCTCTTCTGCCCAGTCACATCTTACTTCATAGGATACTTTTGAAAAGAATATCAAATAATGTATGTAAATCATTGAAATGGTCTCCTGACCACTGCTTTTTAATTCATTCTATTCTAGTAATATGCATTTAGAAATTGTTTGAACTTGTTTTATGAACTAACATGCAGAATATCCTGAAGAATGTTTCATGGGTTTCTAGGAAGAATGTGTATTCTTCCATTGTTGAGTAGACTGTATGATAGATGTCTAATTAGTTTATAGTTGTTCGAGATTTATATTTCCTTGTTGATCATCTGGTAGTTGTTTTACCCATTACTGAAAGTAGGTTATTGTTATTTCCATCCATTTTTATTGAATTCTTTATTTTCTCTTCAATTCTATTAGTTTTTGCTACATGTTTTGGTTAGTTGCATATATGTTTACTATTTTTGATGGACTGACCATTGTCTTATTATAAAATGTCATTCTTTATTTCTAGTAACAATATTTTGAAGTCTATTTTAAAGCTTAAAATCTGTTATTGGTATAAACACTGTAGTTTTCTTTTGATTACTGTTTGCATGATATATTATTTTTACTTTCAATTTATTCATATCTTTGTCTAATAGGCAAACAATTGGATCCTATATATTTTTCCTCATCTGTTTTACCAATATCTTTCTCTTAATGGAGTTCTCAATTCATTTATGTTAAATGAAATTACTGGCAGCGTAAGGTTTATATAATATTTTGCTATATGTTTTTCTAAATCTTATGTCTTTAATGTTTTTCTAATTATAATCTCCCTTTAGGTTACATAGGTATTTTCTAGTGTACCATTTTAATTCCCTTGTTATTTGTTTTTATCTTGTTTTCTTTGAGCTGCTATCTTATTTGACCTGGGGATTGCACTAAACTTTTAAATGTAAAACAATCTAGTTTGGATTTATGCTTACATGAGTCCAGTCACTGATCCTAATAAGTCCACTTACTCTCTTTTTATGCAGTTGTCTTTTAAATAAGGTAAAAGGAAACATGAGTTCCAAACAGACCAACTTTATATTATATATTTCCCTATCTAGTCACCTTTACTAGTGCTTTTTACGTTTTTATTTTATGTTCTATTTTATGTTATTGCCTGGCTTCCTGTATTTTAATACACAGGACTTCCTTTAGTATTTCTTGAAAGTACAAAAGGAAGCGAATGTGTTCTCTTAGCTTTTATCTGTAAACGTCTTAATTTAAATGTCATTCTTTGAGGGATAATGTTTTCTGAATGTGAAAGTATTGGTTTATAATCTTCTTTTTTTTTTCCAGCATTTCTGTTACAGTGCATCACTGTTGTCTGCCCACCATAGTTTCCGATGACAAGTCAGCTGTTGGTCTTACTGGTAATAGCTTGTCTAAGATGACTTGCTTCTTTCATGACTCTCAGTATTCTCTTTTTGTCTTGAGCTTTCAACCATGTGTCTAACTGTGAATTTTTTTTGAATTCATCTTACCTGAAGTTTATTGAGTTTATTGGAGATACAGAGTGACGGTTTTCATTAATGTTGAATTATTCCAGCCATTAGTCCTTCAAGTATTCCTTTTACCCTTTTCTTTTGCCCTCTTCTCTTCCTCTGGGACCCTCATGCACATCTTGATCTTCCTGATGCTTTAAGTCTATTTATTTTCCTATATTGTTTTTTCTTTCTGTTCCCTAGTCAAGATAATCTCAATTGACTAATATTCGAGTTCACTAATTTTTAATTCTTCCTGTTCAACTCTGAGCCTTGAAATGAATTTTTCATGTCATTTATTGTACTTGAATTTCTAAAGTCTTCAATTGGTTCTTTTTATAATTTCTGTCTTTTTTATTGGCATTTTCTATTTGGTGACATAGCATTCTTAGAGTTTCCTTTAATTATTTAGATGTGGTTTCCTTTAGTTCTTCGACCACATTTAAAATAGATATTTGGTGAGCTTATATTATATACAGATGCTGATTTAGAGTGGTGCTCCCCTTAAACCGACATAATGTTATGATGCAGTGTTCCTTCAATAAAATTTATGCAAAAACTTTTAGCTCTTAAAAATAATCATAAAATAAAATAGCTAATTTAAAGTCTTTGTTGTATGTTTCAACAACCTATTCAGGGACAGTTTCTGTTGGTTTCTCTTTTTTCTGTGTGTGTAAGGGTCACACCTTTTTGCTTTTTTCCATGTCCCCGACTTTTTACTGAACACTGAATATTTTATCCAATATAACATGGCAACCTGGATACTAGAGTTTCCTTTTCCCCACATTTGTTGTTTATTTTACTTTTCTGAACAAATTCTATAGCGCCTGTCTTCTTTTTTGTGTGTGAAATCTCTGCTTGGCTATCTTAGTGGTCAACTAATGGCTAGTCATAAATTTCCTTAAAATCCCAGAGCTAGTAAGCCCCCGAGTCTGAGGACTCTGTGTGTGCTCTGGGAGCACCTACAATAATCAATCAGGATGCTCCTCTTTGCCTTCGTTTTATGCTTTTAGAGTTTTGGTTTTAGCTAGAGGCTAAACTTTCTTAGGTTTTTCAGGCCATGCACACAATCCTGGCCGTATGCATAGTCCTCCATATGCACATGAACCTCTGAATTACCAGGAATAGCTTGGGGCCTTTCAAAACTCCCTATGGGTATTTCATTCTCCACATTTTCTGTTTAGTTTTTTTGTTAGCCTATTATCTCACTGCTACCTACTGCCTCAAGTAGCTTCAAAGTAAGCAATAGTCTTTGATTTTTGTTTCTTCTTTTCCTTTGGCAGCACTCGAATAAAAACTTTTTCATTTTGGGTGAGCTCCAAGTCGGGTCATAGGGAAAAAACAGCCTTGCAATTAAAGTAAATCCTTCGGGAGAGGCAGGTCAAAAATGAGTTTTCCAAGAATCAGGGTTTTACAAAGCTCCAACCTTATTCTTCCACTTTTGGTTGCTCCCAGACTGCTGGCGTTAGCTTTGATCGTGGCTACTAGTTTTTAAGAGTACTGTAAATGTGGGGGTTGGGTTGGGAATAGGACAAATTAAAAGACCAAAAAGTTTGTTCTTCTGGGTGATGTTGAGCATTTTTTTAAGTTGTATGAGTTGGTGCTTTAGTACATTTCCAGAGTTACAGAAAAAGTCAACTAACAATTTTGTCAGCATTTTCATTGGTTTTAAGAAAGGCTTTCTGAAGGTCCTTACCAGCATTTTCACTAATGCTACCTCTTATTATTGAAAAATTCAGTAAGTATTGTTTGTTGGCGGTTATCCATTAGCTCAACAACCTCATGAAGTTAAACGTTATTATTATCACTTTACAAGTGATAAAGAAATACAGAGGAAGTATAATAGTGTCTTCTGCTTACTTTTACTGTACTTTTCCCATTTCACCTGCCAGTGGGGTTCATCATCAAAGTCCATCTTCTAAAATGGACTTGATATCAATCAGTTTTGTCAGATGCATCAATTATATAGATTTCAGGTCATATGTTTCTCTCCCAGGAAAATATGTACTGAGTTAGACATGTCTTTATTCTCTTCAAGGAATTTGAAGCACTAGTGAGAAAGTGGAATTTTATTTTTAAGACAAAGAAGGCCTTGAGATGCCTAAAATAGTATCAAATGAGCTGGAGACCTTTGTCTTGTTAGTGAGTGTAGTATGGAGTCCACCATTGCCCGTGGGCGTGGAGATCTGCCAGGGTTCCTGTGAGACGATTACGGCATAGCCTCAGGGGTTGGAGGGCAGAAAGTAGAAACATTCTAGAAAACTGATTGACATTCTTGGTGGGAAGAGGTGAGGACTAGTTTCATAACAAGTGGCTGGCAAACTCAGAATTGAATGTGAAAATCAATAACAGAAATCCCTGACTGTACCTTTGGATCAGAAATATCCTAGAAGCATCTAATTCGAGAAAACAAAATTGTCCAACCCTCTTGTTTGTTTTCGGATATACCAAATAGACAAACCATGCTTCTGAAATCTCTGTAAATGGTTTTCCTTTAGGATCTTTTTTGCAGAGATGACATACTTCCTTCCATAAAGGACAATTATCTGGAGGATAATCTCCAGGAAATCTCCTCTATTGTAGATGGAGGAAATATTCTGCCTGATAATCACAGTAAATCCTGTCCCAGATAGATTAACTGAGATTAACTAGGGATTAACCAGAAAGAGATCCAGAAATTTAAGACTTTTCTTTTTTGTCTTAAAAAGTGTATTGTTTAATAGGGATTGGAGCATCATCAGAGCATCTGAGCATGGGTTTGCCCTCTAACATTTCTCACTATGGCAAACACCCCCACAGTGCTTGGGGAGTATGATTGCAAAAGTGGAAAATGCAGCACCATCTTAATTGTATCCTTATTGCTTTTTATGCTTTTGATTTGTTTTAGGAGAAAGGGGAACAAAACTCTGCTGGTAATTTGGTGTTTCATTTTAGCAATATAAACCTATAGGGTTACATGGAATTCAGGAAGTTTTATGAATAAGGAAATTGAGACCTAGGGAATTTGAGCGTCTTTTTAATTCTTACAAATGAAGGGATTTTTAAGAATCAGAGAGCTTGGCCTTAACCCGATGCCTGTGATTCCTTTACTTTGGTGTCTGTTCCATGTTACTTTTCTACCACTCATTTTCCACTTACATGAAATATAAATATGGAATGGGGGAACCTGAATATATGTGAAAATATCCATCAGTGTACCTGATTTATTATATGCATTGTGGTTATAGGATTCATAGTATATGAAAAAATCAATCACATTTAATAGAGAACATCACTAAGTATGCATACACTATTGACATTGAAAGTATATAAATAAATATATTTAAAATATCTAGTAGCATATAATGTATTTATAATATCTAGTTATAATATAATATTCTTCATAAATATATTTAATATTTTATTATATACTTACATACCTTTATTTATATATTTATATACTATATATTACAAATATTATTTATGAATATCTATTATACATTTATAATTCATAAATATATCATAATAATCCATCTTGACTGATTTTGAAATGAGGTCCAATTTAGCAGGGGAATTTGGAGACACCTTTACTAGCTGCAATGGGATGAATTGCTGGGCAAATTGCTAAGAGAAGTTCTGATTTTGTTGCTTCTGCAAATAGTTTGTAAAAAATTTGGCAGTTTTTTTCCTCCAGTTCAGTGTGCACATGGTTTGCGTAGATCAAATCTTTCAGATTTCTTCGAAATCTTTGATTCTTGTTGGGATTCAGTGTTAAAGGGATTTGTTACTAATAGGCAGGATGAACTTCAGTTGACTCAGAAAAATAATCTCACAGCAGACAAAGCTTCAGATTTTCAATGATAAAAAGAAGGAAACAGAAGGACTCATAATGAAAGCCCCGGTTTATAGGATTAAAAAATAAGTAATGTAACCGTGTTATGCATTGTGATTATAAACTGCTGAATAGGCATTTACTGTGACAAGAGTCACCAATTTATTGGATGCATGTCATTGGAATTTGCCCTTTCTTTTTATGTGTCTTTCTGTGATGAATTCCAGTGCTGGGAAATGAAGAGCTCTTACCCTTTTCATACTTTGTTGAATGCTGGCGAACTTGCCAATTGATGCTTCTGTAATGTTTGCCTCAAGGTCACTCGAGGGGACAGAATCATCCAAACAAGGTCACTGACTACATTGAATGTTAATAGTTGTTTCTCAAAAAGTCACAGAAAAAATTAGGACACCCAGAATATAATTGCTAGACGATGGAAAATGGATTAAGAGAATATTTTCTTTTAATAATGTCATTTATTTAAAATAAAATGTGATACATAGCGCCTGGACAACTAAGGTCGTTTGGTCTGCTCTCAGTAATTCAATTAGGAGGAATCTGAAAGCGATAAGTGCATGGTAGGTGGGAGCTGTAAAAGCACTGGGCTGTTAATAATTTGAGACTTCCTCATCCCTTTATGTGGATGAAAGTGGATCAATTATGTGTATATGCAGATCTCCATACTGTCCTCATTTCATGCATGGGCCCTGAGGGAGATTGCCCAAGGACCCTCACGTGGGAAGCAGTGCTTTCTCGTTTGCAAGTTCACAGTCTTAAACTTGATTTTCAATCTGGAAAAATTCAATAGCTGGATTTTTTTTTTCTTTTTAAGTCATAATTTTAACATCCATAGAACACTTTTGATTCTGAGTCACTGCTAACAATGAGTGTGATGTTCAGCTGTGATCTGAGAAAACAGTGTAAAAGCAGACTTGGGCTGCCTGTGCTTTCCTGAGTGAAGACCCAGTGAGCACATGGGCTAGGTTTACAGTGTTCTCCAGAAGGAACTCTGAGATGGAGGTGGGCTTCTTTCCAAAATCCAGCAGACACTGGGGGTGGAATCTAAATTCAATTTAGCCCAAAGCAAATCTGCTAGCAGTGTTCATGTCTTTCAAATGAAAGAATCAGAATACCTGGTTTGTCAGTTACAAAGACATTTATGAGGGCAATGAGACTGGCCTGAAAAATTCTAGAAATGTGATTAGTACACCTATGCTGTGCCTTCAAGCTAAATAGAGCTTTTTAAAAGTTGTATTGTCTGTTTTGTTGTAATGCTGGTTATCTTTAACATAATTTTTATATCTAAATAATTAGAAATGAATCAGTTTATTTTCCTTTCCTTCTTCATCAACAGTGTGAAATTGCACAAAGAAAAACTAAACTGTCTAGGTGCTATCTTTTCCTGATGACTTTTTGATCAGTGCAAGGTGCTTTTTGGTTGTTAAGTGCCAAATATCAATTGACAGTTTAAAAAAAGTCCAACCAAGGGACACAAATGGGCTTGGGGGGGTCTTGTGGCAAAATTCTATATAGATGAACACTTCCAGTTAATCAGCATAATAGGACAGATAGTTCTGATGTTTCTTATGTTCATCTTGTACTAAAATTCCTACTATTCCCTAAATACTGGTTTAGTTTGTGAGATAGGAAAAACATCACCACCTCCCTAACCCATTTTCTTTTTCTTAATAGATTTATGGTGTGCCGTAGTGGCGTAGTGGTTAGGTCTGCCACCCCCAGCTGAGCGCAGTCCACACATCTCAACAACCAGGGTTTGTGTCAGGAGGCTCCGGGGAACAGCCAAGATGAACAACTAAATAAAAATGTTTAAGAAACAGCAGATTCATCTTCCAGATTACAGTGTTGATCCTGTCACCCTTTCTTTTTAAAATGCTTTAGTACCTACTCAGTAACATTATGCCCTGACTTCTTCACCTAGAATTCAAGCTTTGATGCCAACCCATATCTTCAAACATCTTTCTTAGTTTTCTGTTAACAATAGTTTGATCATTCATCAAGTATTTGTTGAATTCCCAGTATGTGCTAAGAATAAGCAAAAGTTCCTTATCCTAATCGTGTCATTCTCCATTCTCTAAATCTATGTATGTTCTTACCTCTACCCCTTTTCTAAAGCTAGCCTGTTTTCTAAAATGTTGGTTTTCATTCTACATATGACTAGGACACACACACATATAAACGCATATAGTATATACTGAATTCACTTGCTAAGTTCAAATGCCATGTCTTCCACATTATTATCCCTGACTATATAAGTATCTGCCCATCTTCTGATCTGGACCCAGCCTGGAACCCATGTGACAGACCACCTCATTCCTCTGTTACCCCTGACAAGGCCCCTTGTTGTAGCTCCACTCCAGGGACGTGAGTCCATTGGCATTCCTGAGCACATGATGCCCCTTCATCATTGCATACCCTGGCTCATACTTCTCCTGGGCTGGCAGAATTCTTGCTCCTTCTCTAGATGTTAAAGGAGCTCTAAATTAGCTCCTTCCACAAACAGTTCCGTATCTCCTTCTCCCCCTAAGACCAAAGCATAACATTCCCTCTTGAGTCCCTGGCATCTGGTCTTCTCCCTCTCGGGGCACTTCTTTCATGTTGTTTTGTATTCAATGAGTTATTTCTATTCATGTTCCCTCATGGGACCTCATTTGGACCAAAGAAACCATTTTCTCCGTGACTTTTTATCTCCATAGCATGTGGTACAATTTTTTGTTCATAGCAAGCTTGGCAATAAGCATTTGTGAAATGAATGAATGTGTCCATATTTAACTCCATTTGTTGCAGCTATAAATATATCAGGTATGTAGGGGCTGAATATCTGACATACAGTCTTAAGCATATTATATATATATATATATGTATGCATATATATCTACTATCATATATGATATAGTCTGCATAGACACACCACACAAACATACACAGATATTATACACACATATGAATAATATGCACAATCAAGTTTCTGCTATAGAACTGGGGTTTATTTCTGTGTATATGTGTATATATAATATATTTGTAAATATATACTAGTATATGTACAAATATATATTTATTATTTAAACCTTTACTACTTTATATAATACAGATATATACATAGTGCAGTATTCATCTCTGTCTCTAAATATACCAAATATGTATATATGTGTGTGTGTGTGTATATATATATATATATATATATATATATAAAATTCATGTGTATGTATATTGTATGTATGCATATATAGAACTTGATATGTAGCCCCTGGCATATAATAGAATCTTACTACCCTAACTTTATCTTCCTTGCGTTAAATTGATCATGAAAGCTCTCTAAATAACTAGCAGGAGGCACAGGCCAAAGCACTGTGGGTTTATTGTAGGTTTATGGCCATCTAATGCAGGACTTGGTTCCTGAATGAGTGAACGAGTGAATGAGTGACCCACTGAAATAGACCCTTTGATGTCTCTTAGCCCAGGGAAAATGCTGACTATTGAGAATGTGTCCTCTGTCTCACGATGGAGACCAGAAACAATGGCACATTTCCAGTTCTTGCCCTTAAACCTTTGTACAGATGTTTTGACACTGTGCCTGTTGGGTCAACCCTCTCATTAGCTCCTAACCCTCTTCATCTCAGGGAGAAATTGTCTCTTCAGGAAGAGTTAGGCCTTCAGGAGCATGAGACAAGCAGGGGCGTGCTAGATGACTCCTCTGAGTGAAAACCAGATTTCCCTGAGCGTAAATGCATTTCCCCCTCATTCACACATTGATAATTCACTCCCCACTAGTTATCAAGTCAATAAATCTCCATCTCAGGTCATAGCCCAGAAAGAGATGCACAAAACAATGCCTTTCTTTCCCTTTTCCTCTCTGCTGGTCCCTTCCCCTCTTTTGTCTTCTCGTCTTCTTTTTCCCTCCTTCCCTTCTCGTCCTTCTTTTTGTTCCTTCTCTCTGTCAGTCTTCTGATATCTCATTCTCGATTTTTTAGATATGAATCCACTTCCTCGTACTTGGTACACACAGAAAAGGGGCTGATGATTTAGATGGCCATTCTTACCTTGATTCAAACTGTTAGTATGCAGGCTTATGGTGTGAAAGCATCTCACTAACATTTTCTTGATTGTACATCCATTAGAATAAATTATTTTATGTTTCTTTGAAAAGAAGATTGAATTCATTCCAACAGATGCATAGAGTCTGTGATGTGAATTATGCCTCCAGTCTTCAGACATTGTGGGGAAGGACTCTAAGAATGCACTCGCACTAGGACACCTCATTACTCTAAAACTACACTTCAAAAGGCTTATCTGGACCATTTTTGACCTCTTATTTGGTTGCTCTTTAGCAATGCCATAAAAACAAGTACCACTGCTAGAGGAAGTGAGAAGGATTTGTCATGCATTGCCCCCCAAAGTGAGGAGGGTGGTGTCACCAAATTCAAGTCACATAGCTGTCATTGAACTGATGATCAAACTCGGATGGTTGTCTGCTCCGCAAGGAAATAAAAAATTCAGAATTTTTTAAAATTTTAATTTGCACTTATAGATTATTTAACATTTTCTTGAAGAAACGTTTCATCATAATATTGTATAGGCTGAAGGTCTGCATTATTATAAGTCAACATCTGCAGCTAACACACTAAGTTCAAAAAAAATGTAACAGCAATACTATTTAGAGGCTAACATCTGTTGAAAAACTTTCTGAGGTGAAGGCAAAGATGGGGGAACTCAACCTAGACTTGACCCAAGAGGACTGGAAATCTCAACTATCTATTTATGATGTTTGTTTGATTCTGATCTTCCATTCCCTCCCTCCCAAAGGCACAGAGCCTGAACAGTAAGAAAGTGTATAAGTTATTTTGAAATGTCTGTTTTTAAAATCCCTTGCAAGCATCCAAATTCTGATTGAAATAACAGAAACCTGTAGTAAACAAAACTCTCTTTGGTTCATTTTTAACCATCAATATAGAGCACAAATCCCGTCTTTATCTCTTTTGCAAAGACTCGCTGTGCCCCTCTTACTAGAAAACAGCCTGGTCTTAACGTGTCTGAGGTGATTATTTAAAGTGACAAGGACAGTACCAAGTTTTCCCCTCAAGAGTTTCCATTACATGTTGAAGAAGGAACTTCTTGGCTGACTCACCAGCAATTTTCATTATTTTTAAGGCATTTATAAGCGGGGGAGAAAAGATCACTGAAGCCCTTAGGACGTTGTTAAGTTTATTTTTTCTGTCTGCCAGTCTCTGTCTGGGGAGAGCAAAACGAGCTTGCCTCTGCACTCCTTACTTTATGCTTTTCAGTTCACCCAAATTTCTCAAGCTGACACACTCATGGACAGAGACTTGAGAAACTAGGAGCACCTGGCAGTGCACGGGTCTTCAGGAGGCTAAATCAGGATGTTTCAGATGTGTGAGAAAATAGGCTGCAAAGTCTAGTTCAAGCGGGGGGACTAATGAAGTGTTTGGAATGCACACGATTATCACTTACCTTCAGGAGGGTGAATGCGATGGAAATCATCATTTTGAATTCTTACTCACACCTTGTGAACAGGCTTTCAAAGGAAGGACTGCTAGTTTTGTTTAGATTTTTTTCATTTGTATTTATCTCCAAATGGTTATCTTCTTGGAGCCTGTATAAAAGAACTGCTCCCTTTCATTTGCAAGACTTTTCAGAGACCCTCTGATATATCTGTATTGACCTGTCTACAGAAGAAAAACCTGTGTATATGGAAGAATGTCATTCCCACTCGTGCTGAGAAAATCCAGACATCTGGGATAAAGAGGGGAATGGAACTCTACCAAACAGTGACAGGTCTTTCTCTTCTATCCTACTCAAATGCATTTGTTCCTGAAAATTGAGTAGGGATGCTGAGAAAGAAGGGGAGACAGTCAGACAACATTATGATAAATGGCAGAGAAGGGTCTCCATTAGTCATGAAGCCCAGAGCTGTCTACAATTTTGGGAAGGGGAACCCCATCTTAAGATCCAAGCACTTGGATGAACCTAGCTCATAGCAGTAAAAGATGTCACTCATTTTCATTGCTGTCAGTATCACCACAACGAAGATTCAGAATAGTTGGTTGTCAAGAGGAAATTTGATAATGTATGAAACCTAGTAAAGATAAAATCCCCTCGAGAGCTTCCAATTTAGACTACTATCTCTGTCTTTGTTTATAACCTAAGAGAATGATGAAGAATGGCTTCAGTCTACCTTTGAAAAACCATTATTAAACTTAAATGATATTTTAAAACTTCAAGAAAAAGAAATTACAGTAATGGACTTAGATGCCAGGGCTAAAGTTATATGCTGAGTTGAGTGGAGCAGACCCGTAATACAATTAGTAACTTATTCTTCAAAAATGCCTTCCGTCATGATTTCTCAGGATGCTGTAAAATATCCCATTAGTGCCACATATCCTTTCGTTTATGAAGGAAAACCTCGTTTTATTCCTATCACAAATAAAAAGTTCATGTCTAGAAGTTCTTACACAGTGAACTCACCTTCAAAAACAGAGCCTGGAACCAGTCTAACCATATTTCAAAATTCTGCTCATCTGGGGACTAGAACAGGTACCATGAAACAAGAGAGACAATGAAACCAAAATATGATTGTATGGAAAGTGTGTTTGGGGCCAGGTTCTGGCTCTAGGACACGGTCACCATAAAGCATTTTCCTTTCAGACAGTGCTTCACCCTGAGCCCTTCTGAAGTGGGATGGGTGGAGGGAAACGAAGCGAGAAAAGTGGTGAAGGGTTCTGGATAGAGCTTTGAACTGGCTGTACTGAGAGACCTGGCCGATGTTCCTGAGCTCTAAGCTTTAGGTGAATTCAGAACTTTAAATTTCATAGCACACTAACTGGTTCTTTGTTCGCTATACATTAAAAAGTTTTTTTTATTGTAGTAATTATTCTTTCTGTTAAAATAATTTCCTATGTATCAGTTCCCCATTTCTTAGAAATATTTCAGCACACCATGCCCTCCACCATATCACCAAGTGTTCTTCCCCATTGTCCAGTGGGTTTACATTAAACAGTTTTATGATTGTTCTAGATATTTGGTATGCTTTTCAGCTAGATGCAGGTTATCAAAATCTAGATCTATCATGGCAAAACGTATTATTCTGATCGCTTTTGTGTGTGTGTGTGTGTGTGTGTGTGTGTGTGTGTGTGTGTGTTTGTGTGTGTGTAAGAGAGACAGAGAAAGAGAGGAAGAGAGAATGCACAAGTCTGCTTGTTTTCTGTTTTTCTTTCTGGAACATGCCTCATTGGAGGAAAAGAAGAAGGGTAGGATCCAGCCAGCTCTCCTGTTTATTCAGCATGCATTAAAAGACACATATTCATTCCTTACTTTTATTTTCTGCAATGTAAAATGTAGAAGTAACAAGGATAATTTTTAAAAGACAAAACTACATTACCTAGAACTCATTCACTGGTAAGATGCTAAAAGAAGTCCGCCCAAGTATATCCCATCACTGTTGTTTCAAAGGAAAACTTTACACATTTGACATTTTTGCTGTGAAAGCCAGTGGCTTACAGATGCTATCAGTGAATTTTACCAAAAGTGTTTTCCTAAGGAAGCTGCCTGACTATGGTCATGCTAACACCAGAAATATTCAGTAGAGTTTTCAGCATCTCACATGTCAGCAAATGTGGGAAAAAGAAGTGAAGGGAGAGAGATGGAAGCGTATGTGTTCTAAACCAATTTTTTAACAAGAGGAAATTCAGTATTCTTATCTGAGAAATGTGGAACCTACACGTATGGGTTTATATTATTATGTAAATCAAATCTATGGCAATAAATACTTTAAAAAATTACCATCTAGACAATTATGAAAAGGCAATTAATACCTAAAATCAGACTGGAACCTAATAAAACAAAAGGCATTGAAACTGTTGCCACATCTGACTGCAATTACATTTAACTGTCACCCATATCAAGATCAAGAAAGTTCTTGGTATTCTAGAATATTCCACTAGAATTTCCATTATATGTAACGACTGCTTTACTTCTATCACCATTGATTAATTATGCCTATTCTTAATGTCCAATTAAATAGGATCATACCATAAGAACTCTTTTTGTGTTTGACTTCTCAATCTGTTTGAGACTTATTCAAGTCGTTTCATGTATAGTTAATTTGTTAAATTTCTGCTATTCTGTATTATTCCATTGTATGTCACAATTTATCCTTCCATTAATCAATATTTGGATTGTTTCCTCTTTCATAAGTAAGGTCCCAAGAGTATTCTTGTACATGTCTTATACATCGATATATGTACTTGTTTCTCTTGGATATTTGGGTATTTGTATAGGAGTATAATTGCTGATCATATGGAAAATATGTGTATATATAAAATATATATGTATATACATATGTGCATATGTACACATACACACATATATGTAGCTTTAGTAAGTAATGGCAAATAGTTTTCCAAGGTTGTTGCACCATTTTACTCTTCCTCCATCAAGATCTGAATGTTCTGGTTATTCTGTTTTCTTGTCAACAAGTGGTGAGATCACATTTTTAGACTTAGCTAAAGGGAATGGCATGGTATTGTGTAGTTATCTTAATTTTTTATTTCACATATTATTACTTAAATCGATTTTTGCTAATTTGTCATTTGGATATATTCTTTTGTATCATGGATGTTTGAATCTTTTGTCCAATTTAAAACAGATTTGTTTGTCATCTAATAATAGTTTGTAGGAAATTTTGAGAAATATTTCATATAATCTTTTTGTTTCTTGTATGTGAGTGTGTGTGTAGGCATATATTTATATATGTATCTTCATCTCAGATCACTTTTTCATTCTCTTCATGGTAGTTTAATAAATTTGTTCTCAAATTTAATGACCAACAATTTGTCAAGTTTTATTTAATATGGGCTAATTTTGTATAATAATTAACAAATAATTTTCTACCCTAAGGCATGAAGATATACTCTGTTCTCCTATAGAAATTTTATTGGCTTATTTCATATTATTTTGATGATCCCTCTTTGGTTAATATTTAAATATGGCACAAAATATTGGGACAAGGTTCATTTGCTTTCTCATATAGATAGCTAATTGCTCAAGAACAATTTATTGAAAATAAAATTTTCCTAAACTGTGTTTTATTGGCATCTTTGTCATAAATCAGCTGATATTTTATATCTGTACATCTATTTCTGAATTACCAATTTTTACACATTTTTGTATAAATTTCTTTGCATTTAGTATATTATGGTTATATTTTTATGACAATAAATATTCAATCTGATACCTTTAACAGGTAGATAGGATTTAATTTAGAGATTCACTAAATGTACTTAATCCCTGTGTCTTGTGAAGTAATTACTCAATTTATTTTCTCTTTTATGTATATTGAATCATTATGCATGAAATTCCAAACAGATGCTGTAAGAATAGCAAGGCAATTGCATTTTCAGTCAAGAGAACCTCTATTGTATAGTGTGAAGTGCATTAATACAGCATCAGACAAACTGAATTCCAATCAAGACTCTGCTACTAATTAACTATACAGAATAAATCTCAGCTGTAATTTGGGCACAATAACACCTACTCTCAGCATTAGTATAAAAATAAAGCATATTAAGAGATATGACAGTGCTTTGAAAATTATAAATTGTTCTGAAGTCTTTTTATTGATAAATAATAAAAATTTGACAAACAAAATTATGTTAGCTTACTTTGCAAACATACAATTATTTTACCTGTTCCTGGGAAACAAACCCTAACTGGGGCAAGACTCTAATTCAGAAGAGATTTCTAGTCTTCAGTAACTTTCAATTATAGTAACTTTTTCAATATTAAGGACTTGTATTATCTCCAGAATGAGAGCCATCCTAAATCTATAATTGTTGACTTCATCCGATAAACGATTGTGAAGTTTCAAGAGGAACTTCCCCTGCACGCCTTGGCATTGCCTGCTGAGGCATGACAGGTAGACATGCTAACCTAGATTGCAGAAATCAATGATGGTGTCTCAGACGTAAATTCAAAGGCCTGGGAAAATGATGAGAATAAAACAGTCCATAAATTTACCATGGTTGCTGACAGATAATTATGCGTTGCTCTGACACTCGTAACTTTAGATATAACATTGCAGAAGGCTGATCCTCTTAGACATTTTAGAATGGTCATGACCTTAGCATCTTCCTCCTGACCAAGGTAGAGGTCAACAAAGATGTGTCTGCCTATGTTCATCCCAAGGTGTTTCTTTTCACACTCTCTCAGCTCCATAGATAGTTGTCAGTTCTACCTTCCTGTTGTTCATAGAAATATGACTTGTTCAGACCTCTACTCACAACTCTGGAACATCTTAGTTAATACGTTGTCCTGCCAGTGGAAATAATAACTTAAGTTACATGGAAACAGTACATTTCCTGAAAATTTATGTGTTGGAATATGATGCATAGAGATGATCATATAGGATTGCAAATATTGTGAAAGCATAGACTCAGGGAGAAGAGTGCATGTTATTTGTAGGCAAGGGGGAACATGTTTCTATGTGGTTGCTGAAAAGGAGCAGAAGTCATAAATCTCAGGGACAGAGAGTCATGAAATTGTTAAGGGCACAACATCAAATACTTGCTCTACTGGTTTATCAGTTGCCGACTTGTTTGTGAATATTCCAATCAGTAAGAAAAAAGTACATTCTCCTTTAATTTTAATAAGAGAATAATATGATATAATTAAATTATTTTTATATTTTATTGTACCTTTAGATCTAATGGGATATTTAAAGTCAACAAAACCACTATAAAAAAAGATAAGTGACTAAAAACTCAAATCATCTATCCATGGTTTCACAAAACAGGCCAACATTAAAGCCCAAATCGTAGAGTTACATAAAAAGCAAAAAAAAAAGCTATCCAGAATTTCCAAAGAATGCAGTGCTGAAACATCTCTGTTATTACCTATTCTAATAAATGCTACAGTAGGGTAGCTAGCATTATGCTTATCTCTATAACCTAAACCTTTATGGTGTTAAGTAGGGAGGGAAAAAAAATGAAGTTTTCTTTTGTGCTTCATGGAACCTATATGTTGTCTGGAAGAGATGCAACTTGGATGCAAAGACAAAAACAGACTGAAAGTTGAAAGTTGGAAAAAGTTGTGTTATCAAAGAGTAACCACAATAAAGCTGGAATAGTTATATTAATGTCAAAAATATACTTTAATGTAATAAATATTATTAGAAACAGAGAGACATTTAATAATGTCAAAATGGTCCATTTATTAGACATATGTAGCAATTATATATATGTATCTAATAGTAGAGATATCAAATATAAAACCATAGTTAGCAGAAGTGAAATAAGAGCTAGACAATTCAAAAATAGTGATTGCATATTTCAATACTCTACCACAATAATTGACATAACAAGTAACTCAACAGAAAATAAGCAAGGATACATAAGACTCAACACTCTAAACAAATATTTCCTAACCAACCAGCATTATAGCACATTTCATTCAAGGACTAAAGAATCGACATTTTTGTAATGGGGTATTCTCCCAAATAGACTATGTACTAGAACACAGTAATTTGAAATGCATTTAATTTTTTAATTATGCAAAGATATATTTTATGACCAAAGTTAATAGAAATAGAAATAGACAACAGAAAAAAATCTGGAGACATGCCTCATATTGGATACTTCTACACAATATGTAGGGCAAAGAAGAAGTCACAAAGGGAATCAAATCTTATTTTGAGTTGAATTAAAATGAAAACAAAACGTGAAAATTATGAAATGCAGATAAAGCAATGCTTAGAGAGAAATTCATGCTTACTACATTAAAAAGAAATTACAGTCCCAGTTACATGAAATTTCACCTTGAAAGATAAGATAAAAGTGTAACCCTGTGGCTTAGCAATTAAGGTAAAAACCATGGAAAGCCAAGGATCTGGGTTGAAGACCAAGGGCTGAGAAAAGAAAAGAAAAAAGATAAAGAGGAGAAAATTAAATCTAGAATAAGCAGAAGAAAGAAAATCATATTACAGCTGAGAATTCAGTTGTTTACAAAGTACCAAGATGAACTCAAGAAGAAATAGAAATTCGAAAAAGATGAGAAGTAAACAAATTCAAATGGTAATTAAAAATCTTACAACAAAATAAAAAAGGCTCTGATGTTAATTAATAAATTCTATCAAATAATTAAAGAAGAAATGCCACTTTTTACAAACTCAGAAAACAGATGAGGGAACTCTTCTCATCTCTTATTTTTTTCAGTACAGATTAATCCTGATACAAAAACCCAACAAAAGTATCACAAAGAAAACTGTAGACCAATATCCCACCTAAGGATAGCCATAAAAATCCCTAACAAATTATTAGTAAAATAATTCAGTATCATGTAAAAAGAATTGCATTCTTGGAAGATGTTGGATTTATCTCAGGAATGCAAGGTTGGTTTTACATTTTTAAATCATTTTCTGAAATACCTATATTTTTAAAAATTATTATTGAAGTGATACTTGACACTGACGTGTTTTGAGGTATACATAGTAGTATTTTTACATTACAAATAGCATAGTCGATTTATTAATATCCCCTCCTTTTTTCTCCCTTTGTTTACTGTTAATTCCCTTCATCCCATTTCTCCCACCTCTCCCCCATCACTTTGGTACTCCCCTGATTTGCCATTTTGTTTCTCATCACTGAGTCCATAGTTGTTTGGAGTAGTCTTCTCTGTGTGTGTGTGTGTGTGTGTGTGTGCCCCTTGCCCCCATTTTTAGTGTTGTTTAATTTGTGATGCTTATTTGTTTTGTCTTTACACATTGTATAGATGCTATCATATGATGTCTGTCCTTCTTCTTCTGGTTTATCTTGCTAAGCATAATTCTCTCCAAATCTATCCATGTTGTTACACATGGCAGGATCTCTCCCCTTTTGATGGCTACATAGTATTAAATACCTATATTATTATAATTAAGAAGAAAAACCACATGAGCATGTCAGTAGACACAGAAAATGAATTAGACAAAAATGCAGTTCCCATTCAAGGTAAAAAAAAAATCTTACCGTATTAGAAATATAAAGGAACTTACTCAGCCTTATTAAAGGGCATCTCTCAAAAAGCTATAGTTAATTGTGTACTTAAAGGCAAAGGACTTAATGTTTTCTCCCTAAGATCAGGAAGAGAAAACGATGTCTATTTTCCCCGCTTATAGTCAACAATATGTACGGGACCTTCCAGCTAGTAAATGAGACAAACAGCAGCATTAACAAGGCATCAAACACACAGGACAAAATAAAGACACTGTTATTATGGAAAGGAAGAAGAAAACATTTTTCTTTATAGAAAACATTATTCTATATGTAAAAAATACAAAGGAACCCCTCCACACACACAAATTACATTTATGCCTACCAGCAATGAACAATTAAATTAAATCCCAAATAATATTAAGAAAATAAATTTCATAATATATCAAAATAAATTAAGTAATTAGAAATAAAGCCAACGAAGTATGAGATTAGTACACTGAAAACAACACATTGCTGAATGAAATTAATGAATTAATGCCATATTATCAAGATGGCAATTCTTCCAAATTGATCTATAGGTTCAACATAATACCTGTCAAAATCCCATGTGAATTTTTATTTAAAAATTAATGGTAGAGCCTAAACATTTTATGGAAACACAGTAATTTAGAATAATCAAAAAAGGGATGTCAGTAAAACCAAAACAAAGTGCTGATACATACACTGAAGCACAAATGAACCACACAACCATTGTTCTAAGTAAAACAAGACACAGGACACTTACAAAATATCCACATGATTTCATTCTATGGATATGAAATGTCTAGAAAAGGTAAATTTATTCAGACAGGTGGTTGCCTGGGTTTGAAATCTGAAGGAGGGTTGACTACAAGAAACTCAAGGGAGTTGAGGGAGTGTGTCAAATTGATTTGTGGTGTTGCCAAATGTATATACTTATATACATTGATAGAAATCACTTAATTATATGTATGCAGTTTGTGAATTTTTTGTTATGTATATTAATGTTATAAAGTTAATAAGAAGTCAAGTTTTCATCTATAAGTGGATATAAATGAATATGTGGGTGCACGTGTCTAACAAATTAGATAATTAACAGAAACAGTTTTGCATAGTGCTTGACAGAGTAACTGAATCAATGTTGTCATTATTGTTATCATTTTTATATTGAGTTCAACCATCTGTCTTCAAGACCCTAATTGCTGAACTGTGCAGCAGAAAATACTACCCAAGCAAGAATAGATTGATAACATATAAAAATTCTAGTCTAATATTGCTGAATGCTTGATGCTGCTGAACAGTTTTTGTGTGTGTCTCAAGACTTTATCATGGTTTCTTCTCTAAATTCTAAACTCTAAAGCCCTAGTTCCCTCTTCTAACTTACTCTCAATGTGTGAATGTCACCTCCTACTCTAGAGAGAATATATTGTCTATGAAGTCACCTCCTGTGAAAATACTTGTACATCTCCAATTATGTTTCCATCTCCTTTCCTACCATTGTGTCTGAATTATTCCTTCTCCTTTTCTTTAACAATTGCTTCTCCCATGCCCTACACATCAGGTTCTTTGATATCTTCAGGAAGCTTACTTCATCTTTCATCACTTCTCTTCTATATCTTGCTTTGTCCATTGCTTCTTTTTCATATTCAATACTCTATCAGTAATAAACAAAACCAACATCAATGATCATGGTCTGTCTTTCCACTTCTTTATATTTTTTATTTCCTTTAGTACTGTCTTCAATATTTCTTTGTAGATTTGACTCTGATGGTAAGGGAAACAAAGGTAAAAAGAAATGGAACTACATCAATCTTGTGCACAGCAAAAGGAATCAACACCAAAAAAATACGAAAGCAACCTACTGATTATGAAGGTATTCACAGCTCACAGAGTGAATAAGAGAGTACTATGCAAAATATATAAAAAATACATACAACTCAACAGAAAGAAAACAACTCAATTAAAAAGTGGACAGATGATCCGAATAGTCCCTTGTCCAAAGGAGATAATGACCAATAGGCAATGAAAATTACTCACCATTACCCATTATTAAGGCAATGAAAATCAAAACCACAGTGAGATATCATCTCACATTTGTGAGAATGGCTTACATAAAAAAGACAAACAAAAAAAAATTGTTGGTAAAATTGTGGAGTAAAATGAACCCCCCTCCACTGTTGGTGGGAGTGTAAATTAATGCAGTCACTATGGAAAATTCTATGGAGTTCATCAAAGAAAAAAATAATGAAACTTCCATATGAATCAGAAATTCCACTTCTGGGTATGCTTCTGAAGAGTAAGAAAACACTAGTTTGAAAAGCTACCACTTCTATGTTCACTGTAGAACTAGCCACAATAGCCAAGATATGGAAACAACCTAAGTACTCATAATGGATGAATGGATAAAAAGATGTGTTATATATACACAATGGAATGCTCCTCAGCTATTAAAAAAAGATGAAATCTTGCCTTTTGCAATAAAATAGATGAGATGAGGCAATAATACTATGTGAAATAAAGCAGAAAGTGAAAGACAAATGATTTTACTCATATGTAGAACATATAGAAACATAAAGAGCAAAAAACAAAACAAACCCTGAGAGTCTGACAAGGGACTGGTGGTTAGCATAGGGGAAGGAGGTGGATTGTGGAAGGAATGGGTAGAAAAGGTGGATTGGATGGTGGCGATAGTACCTAGACCTTTGGTGGTATTCTATGAATACATTTGAGGGTGGAAGGTATTTAAGATGACCTAGGGTGTAAATGGGAGAGTGATATTCTTTTGAGATATAAGTGACATTTTAGCCTTGAGTTTCAAGGACTTAAAGAACATGCATTCTAATAAGTGAGCAAATGTAACATTGGCAAACATGCAAAAAGTTAGCCTTGAAGTAGTATATACATTCGTCAGAGTATGAAGCTATAATCCTGAAATGTATACCCAAACTCCTCATTATTCTTCATTTATTTATTCATGCATTCATTAATGTATCCCACAGAGTTTAATTGAATATCATCATTATCCTAGATTCCTTACTAGGCTTGGAGACTTGATAGTTAGCGAGAAAGACGTGAGCCTTGCTCTCATGGAGCTCACTATCTAGTAGAGATACACTAAGTAGATAATAATTAGAAGACCAGTTAAGTAACTTTAATTCTCAGAAAGTATAGCAAAGGAAAAATATCAGAATAATAAGAGAACATATATCAGAAACTCCAGAGAGAGTGCCTTGAAAAAAAATTTATTTAAAATGAATTGTGAAGGATAAATAGAGTTTAATAGACAAGTACAGATACAGAGTATAGGAGTGGGAAAGGAATTCCTAACCGAGGAAGCAACATATACCAATGTCTTGAGGCTAAAAATATGATAATTGCACAGGTTTTAGATTAAAGAGGCCTAATGTGAATCCCAGTTCTGCCACTGACTTTTTGTCATGGAGTGGTCATGATCTTCTGAAGGACGAAGAGGACAATATCATCTTACTATATTGCATGAATAATTTATTACTTTATATACACTATCTCCTTTGGTCCTTACAATAACTTCAGGTATTATTACTTTCACTTTGAAATATGGGATCAGAGATTCTTAGAGATTGATTCGCCCAAGGACACCTACTAGTAAGTGTTAAGACATATTTTAAGCTAAGTCTTTTTGAATAAGCTATGCTACTGTGATTTTGACATGGCAGGTGTTCAACATTATTTCTTTTCTCCTATTCCTTTCACTTGCTCTTAGCCTTGATCTTATGGGACCATTATCAATTCAATGAAAAACATCTCATTCATACTGCTTTTTCCCTGCTATACCTTTCTTTCTGATATTGTGGTTAGATTAAGGTTATAATACTATAAAAATAAGTTATGTTGATGGGCACATAGGTTGTTTCCAGCTCTTGCTATTATAAATAAAGATGCAATAAACATGAGGATGCACATATCTCTTTAAATGAGTGATTTTGTGGTAAATACCCAGAATTGGGATAATAGGATCATATAGAATTTCTACTTGAGTGGATAGAGACGATATGGCATATATATGCAATGGAATTCTAGTCAGATCTAAAAAGAGAAAATCCTGCCATTTGCACCAACATGGATGAACCTAGAGAGAAATATGCCTAATGAGATAAATCAGATGGAGAAAGATATTGTATGAATTCACTCATCAGTAGTAACATAGATGTAGTAAAACCAAATCAAACAAAAATAGACTTTCAGTCTATTAGACCAAATGAATGGTTACCAGGAGGAAAGCTGGAGGAGAGTGGACAATTTGGATAAAAGGGGTCAGTTATTTGGTGAAGGAGAAAATGAACTGTTAGTTAGTGGTGAGCTTATTGTATTATATACAAATTTATAAAAATGCCCACCTGTAGCCTGTATAATGTTGTAATAAAATGTTACTTTAATACAATTTTGAAAGGTAATACAGTAGAATAAGATTATAATTAATTGTTGTGTAGTTGAATTTATTTTCATTTTGTCTTTACCATTACTGTTATAACATGTCTGAACTTCATTTTCTTATATCTAACTTAGGTAATTTTATTTTCAGAGAGAAAGGAAGAAAGGAGGGAGGAAGGGAGGGAGAAAGGGAGGAAGGAAGGAAGAAATCATTTATTTAGTTGTTCATTTGGGTTTTTCACTCCAGCCTCAGGTCTCGAACTCAGGTCCTTGGACTGTATGTGGTTTGCACACCAGTGTCTCAGCTGCCTGAGCCATGAAGGCACACCTCCCCAGTCATTTAAACTAGTAACAACCAAGGTTATTTCCATGTCTAACAGGTTGTGTATGTGTATGTTTGGACTTTGCATGCAACTTCATTTTCCCAATTATACTTTATCAAATAATAGTTATATTTTATGTCTTGAAAATAAGTAAATGAAAGTCATTCATATAAAAATTTCATCTTGTTTTAAGATATGTAATTTGTAAATAAGACAGTGAATCTACTCAGATGACTTTTTTATGTAGAATAAATTTATGAGTAAGAACATTCTAAATTGACACTATAAAATATTTGAATAGTCTTAAGGGTTTATATTAATACATTTTAATTACGTAACATAATTTATAATGGATTATTCCAGTATATTTGCCAAATATTTGTTAGGTAGGATGTCATTTAGTGATGAATCTTGCATATCTTTCTCATGCTGAAATAGTCCTTTACACCCAGATAAACACAAAATTCTCACATTTATTTGTTTTATTTATAATACTCATAAAATAATATGGCTATGGATTGTGAATAGAGTAATTCATAGTTTGTTAATGCCAAAATCTATTGACAGTATTGAAGAAGATATAAAGGACCATTTTAAAGGCATTCTTGAAAGAGAAAGAGATGATAGGAAGTTGTAGACAACATCAGGTAGCTTTTTATATTCTCTTAATATCTAACTTTAATTTGTAACAAACTCTTCTGAAAGGGTCAGTATCCAATTAAACTCTTGCACGAAATGTTGAATACAGAAGCAGCTGCTTCTTTATAGAAAATGTGCCTTCTGGAAACTTCCATAACGCATGTCACCTTTTGAGGATAAAAATGCACATTTGTTATCCTAGTTCAGAGATAATTGCTTGCCATTAGGTTGGCTGGAACGTAAATTTTACTCATTTCTGTGAGCTAGTGTGTCAACTTCCTAAACTCCATCTCCATCTGCCCCTCCAGTGACAAGCTGAATATCATTTTGCCTTCCACCAAAATGATAATGACTTGTAAATGTAAATTTCATTGAAATCACACATGCGGAAACATTTATTAACTTTTCTTCCTCTTTTTTTTTAGGAATAGAGAAATCAGGTTGATCTTGGTTCAGCAACATTCTTTTAAAAAATCCCGTTTAAACTCATTTGATTTTCTTGTTATAATGGTGTAAACATATTAGTGACTTTTCTTCTTTATTTTCCCATTCTCTATCTCTCCGGTTCTTTTTTGAAGAGTTATACTTGAATTTGGCTGTCAAAACTTTAGACAGAATAATGTCACAGAAGGGTACTTACTATGCCTTCCTTGAAGATGGGAAGAAGGGCGGTGGGACAGCCACCTGCACGGACCTTGTGCCAGGATTCTTGTCGCTGAGCTCAGAAGTCACATTTTAGCAGCACAGACTGTGACTTTAGAGGAAAAAACTTTCATCAAAATAGAATGATATTTCTAAAGTATTCCTACTGTTTCCTTTTTAATGTTCATTGAGTCTTTATTATTTGCCAAGCTGTTTTAAGCTATTTGCCCTTCCTAACTCATTTAGTTTTCACAATAACCCTTGGAGAGAGATACTTGTATGATGCTCACTTTGCAGATAAGAAAATCGAGGCACAGACCTGAGTCACACTTGCTTGGAATTCATGGGAGGTGAAGCCAGCTCTTGAAACCAGAAAATCTGGACCAGCAGAGACTAACTACCCTATTGACCACAATCTGCTTCTATCCTTTAGCATCTACTCTTATTTAGTACTAAGGAAAACCTAATCAGGTAGGATGATGCTCATCAAGGTTAGACAGTGTCTTCAAGTGCAAGTAACTAGTGTAACTAACTAATGACAAAGCCATGCCCAGGTGACGCCAAAGTGGTTACCCAGGATGCTTTGTAACAATGTAAGACTCACCTCCCAGAAGTCCACGCCCTACAAGGCATTGTTCTATCGCAGGTCCAGGTAGGAAAATATCAGTATTGCTGCCCGCCTCATTTTGCTCAATTTCCGAAAAAAAATCCTATCGGCGTGCTGAGCATGCTCACCGTTAATGCCAGACAGTTCTGAGGTGGGGGAAGGAACACAGCAGGGCAAGCTGCAGAGAAAGCAAACCCTCCTTTTTCCACTTTTTTTTTTTTTTTTTTTTAGTAATACCTAAATTGGACTTATACATGTTCCACCTGTTCATCCAGCTTAAAAAAAAAACAAAAAACAATGGAGTTTTCTTATGAAGATATGAGAGCCTGGCACATTAGTCTTCCATTTACCCTTGAGGATAAGAATTCTTGCTGATAAGAAGTGAGCTATAAAATATGGATACCATGTCTTAAGTATTTAAGGATAAAGTGATAAACATGCAGATGGGGCCATTAATGAACATTAATTGCTTTAAATTAGGTTTTATTGTGCAGTGGGTAAATTGGAAAGTACACATTTGCATTGGTAATAGAAAATTAAATGCTTCAGGAAGCAAAATATCACCTGATGTGCTCAAACCTGTTATTTGTGGTAAACTTAAAGGAAAACTTGAAGGGCACTGTATATTAAAATAAACTCTGCTGGAGGTACACACGTATGTGAATATTTTAGGTGTAAACCCTGTCTGACTGCTGAGTTTGTGGAGACCAAGAAAGGTTCCAAATGGTGACTGGTTTAATGTCACATGTTTACTGTGCTTTGTTGCTAAAGTGAGGTGGTAATGTAATGGCCATGTGCTGTACATCTAAGAGTCAGTGGACCCTAAGGGGCTCATCCGATCCTTCCTCCTCCCTCCATCTTCCTGTCTCCGTTTCTAGCCAGTCCCCATCTGGACTCACCTTGAAAAAGCTTCTCCTCATATATCTCCATCTCTCCAGCCATAGTTTAAACCTATAACTTCCTTTTTAATTTCAGAAGAGTTGATAACCCGAGGATATGCACAATTTGATGGTTCTTCAACTTCCCGTGTACTTAAATAGATGTAACCATATTTCCTTCTTTTTTCTTTTGATATTGTGTTCCTATTATTGTTTTGCTTTGGGGACTGCTTTGAAAGGGATAGTACTTAAAATATTAAAAATTATCTCATAAGAAAGGAACATAACAAAGAACTTCTGTCCTAAGGCAAAAGTAGTAGGTGATTGTTGTCATAGCTTTTATATTGACTTAGCCAATTGTACTGGGATTACTGAAGATGGGGAAGGATGAGAGAGAAGTGAGTTTGAGCGGAGGAGCAGGGAATTGAGTGTGAAGCAGTATGCAATGTTGAAGAGACAAATTGAGAACAAAGATTGAGGTTTGAGAGCCTGATGTTTATAGATTATTTTTAAAGTCATGAAATCATTGTGAGATCCCCTAAAGAGTTAACATAGAAGGTGAAGTTTATATAGAAAAAAAAAATTTCAGGTCTAAAAGAGAGGGGTGAATGAGCAAAGAAGACTCAGAAGAAAAGAGACCAAAGATGAAAAGCAAATTAGGAGAATGTAGTGTCCTGGAAACCAAATAAAGAAAATGGCTTTAAGAAAATGGGAGCAGCCACTGTGTTTAATGTTGCTTGGAGGTCAAGTAAGAGGAGGTCCTAGCTGACCTTCTCAAAGCCACTTTTTTGTGGTGGAATAAGGAGATAGTCTGAGGTAGATTCAAGGGAGAATGATGGATGAAAAGAAGAGCTAGTGAAAATAGATATCTTTTTGAGGAAGTTTAATAGAAAGAGAAACAGAGAATAGGTGATGGGAGGGGGCAATGTGAGATCCAGAGTAGTTTTTTTTAGAGGTAAGTGGTCTCGTAGCAAGAATGCATACCAGTTGGAGTGATTCAGTAGAAGAGAGAAATGAGGATGCCAGGGAGAGAGGAAGTACCAGGGAGAGGCAGGTGTCCAGTTCACAGAGGCACTGAGCCTAGATTCATCCAGGGAGAGTTCATCTTTGACTATTGGATGGAAGTCAGGTAAATGGGTACAGATGGAGGAAATTAAGAGATGTGGTTCATTAAAAATGTATTTGACCTGTTCTCTTTTTATATATTGGAGTCACATTTGTTTCAGGTAATTAAATATTTTCTTAGGCCAACCAAAAAACCAATCAGGGTATCCAAGAGGGACAGTTTCCATCATGACTGATATTTGGGAAAAAGAAGAGTGAACATAATACAGATACATGCCAATTCTACACATCTGAATATTTGACTGTTTACATGATTTTTTAAACAAAGTCAATTGGCTAAAATTTGTACCAGTGTAAGACCTTAACCTGGTGACTAACACTTAGAAGAGGATCCATTGTGCCAAATGGATAGGGAGTAACTAATAGAGTGAAAAATGTGCTGTTTGTGAAGCCAATGATCTAATAAGTGCTTTCCGTTAGGTAAAGCTGTCTCCGTGGAGGTTCAACTCCCACGCTCTACTCTATTTCCTGGTCATAGCTTCTGATTCCCGGGTTTAACCAAGAACAGGCTGTGAACTTCAGAAAGATTTTACTGAAGACTTAGTGATAGTGAAAGTACACCACCAGAGAGTAACTCATAGCTGAGTAGAAGGGACTCCCTCTGTTTGAAACTGACCTTCAGAGAATCTCTGCTGATCCCACTTTCTTTCTACTTCCACAAAGACTGTGGGGAGCTAGTTCCCTCATCACTAGGAATGTGCCAAATTCCGTCAGAGCTTAGCATCCAGTCCTAGCGCCATCATCCACCCTCTCCCAAACATTTTAGAACACAAATCAGAATGAAGTCTCCTTTCCCCTATATTTCAAGTACCACTTCTTTGATGCTCTGGGATTTACCCTCTTCCCAGCATCATTGACAGTGACAATTCCTTTCAACTGAATCTGTGCTTAACTGCAAGGATGTGTCCTGGATGCTTGTCTTAGATGAGTCAATTTCCATAATGCATTTCCCAAGTGTTTTTGTTTCCTGGTACCACCATAGCAAAGTACCACACATGAGGTGACTTAGGCAACAGAAACTTACTTAGCCACCATTATGGAGGTTGAGACCCCAAGATCATGACACCAGCATAGTAAATGCCTTCTGAGGTCTCTCTCAGTGGCCTGCAGGTAGGTTCTTCTCACGGTGTAATATGCAGTCTTCCCTCTACCTAACTATTCAAATTTCCTCTTATTAGGACACCAGTCTTGTTGGGTTAGAGTCCACTCTAATGATCTAATTATAATTTATTTAGTCATTAAAGATACTATCTATAAATAAGTTCGTATTCTGAAGGTAACATGAGATTGAATTTCAATATAATGAATTTTGGCACAATTCAATCCATAACACCGATTTATGACTTACTCAATCTTCAAATATATTTATCCAACTTAATCCTAAAAACAAAATAATAGTTTTATAAGTTAGATTACAATAACTCTAACATTCCTCTGTCCCACCATCACTATCTGTAATATTGTTCCCTAATAGTAGCTACTTGAAAACATCTTTCTCCTGTCATGTATATCCATGTCTAATCACTATTTCATGCTGCTATTTATTATTGATTATAGATCTTCTTTTCTGACTGTATAGGGAATCTGAAGATTTACCTTTCTTGTACCCCATGTGCACATTTATACAAATATATTATTAAATGGTTAAACAGTCAGTAGTCAACGTTCACTTTATTACTACTATATATTATTCACAGTTGACCCATGCGGATTGTGCTTCTTTTTTTGTACTATATTTTGTTTTATGTAGTACTTAACATTGATTAATTTCTTTAATTTTTGTTCCTGTCACTAATTCATTCTCAAACTTTCTACCAGAATTGCAAACTCTGGGTCAGTAGAGTCAAATATCTCAGCCTCCCCCACCCCATTCCATTCATTTCCATGACAATGCCTGCCCTAAATGCCTTCAGTTCTACTTTCAAGGGACTGGTGATTCACTGAGACTATTTTGCAACATTCTTTCAGGTTTATCTTGTGAAAGCTTTCATTAATTTCCTGTAATTACTGGATCCTGATCCCTTTTTCTCTTGAAGAAAGAAACTTCATTTAGATGGGCACAGACTCTAGTAGTTTCCTGACAGAGCTTAGAAGATCACTGTTTCAAAACTTTGAATATCTGAACATGATTTTAGTTTACCTGTGTATTTGATAATTTCCTTAATTACAATTCTGGATTATAAACCATTTACCTTGAGAACTGTAAGGGCATTCTCCCATTGTCTTCTATATACTAGTGTTCTTAGTGAGAAACCTGATCCAAATTTGACTCCACCTTTTTGAAAGGTTTCCCATGGCTGCTGTAACAAATTACAAGAAAGGAGGCTTAAAATGTCAAAAACGTGTTTGCTCATAGTTCTAAAGACCACAAGTCTGAAATTAGTGTCACTGGACTGAAATCAAGGTATAGAGGAACCATGTTTCCTAAGATGCTCTCTGGGAGAATGTCCTGCTTTCTTCTTCCAGCCTCAGGGGACTGCCAGCATACCTATGCTTGTGGCCACATCACTCCAGTCTTCAAGGCCAGCATCTTCAAGTTTTACTCTGCTCCATCTTCACATCATGTTCTCTGTGTGTGGTATATTCCCCTCTGCCTCTCATAGAGACAACTTGTATCTTCTAATGAAATATTTCCTACCAAGGTAATTCAGGACAATCTTCCCATCTCAAGATTCTTAAGTTGATCACATTTGCAAAGATCCTTAACTTAATAACATTTACCAAAATACTTTTCCAAACTTACACATTTCAGAAATGAGGAACGAATGTCTTTGGATGCCCATTATTGAGCCATCTGTAGGAGGTAACTAGTATTTTATTGCTCTGATCTAGAAGCACCTTCCATTTTGATGTTTGTTTTTGTCAGTTCTTTTCTGTTGTGGACACTTTAGTAATTTACTCTAGGAACTTCTGTCTTTTATTACAGGAGTATTTTCTTTCTTGATTAATTAAAATTTTCTATTTATAGTCTGCCTTTTTTATAAGAACTGTTACTTTTTAAGATTGAACTTCATAGGTTACTCTAAATAAAACTTCTGATTTACTTAAAATTTCTCCTTTATATTCTGTTTCTTGAATTTTTTGTTCCAGTTCCTGGTAAATTTATTCATCTTTTACCTTCTAACCTTCCAATTGATATTTTCATGTCTGATATTAAAATTTTAATATCCACATTTTCTTTTTATAACATCCAATTCTTATATCAGTACAATAATATTTTCTCATCTCTGAGGATTTTTAAACTAGGTTTTACTTAACTTTCTAAGTCATCTCTTAATCTTCCAAGTGCTTTATAATTTTTGCTGTTTATTTTTCTTTCTTTCTCTGATGTGGTGAAAATTGTCAAAATGTTGTATATTTGCTCATATTTAATAGTGGAATAATAACAGCTTGTAAGGTGATCACAAATCAGTCAATTTTTTTGCTGAGTGATCTCAAAGTGTCTGTTTTTCTAAGTTTGGGTTTTGTTTGGGTTTTTTTCACTCACACAGATGGTCCTTTTTCTCAGAAAGAAACTCTTTAACTTCCTTGCAGGGTATGTGACTAAGCTGCTATCATTGTGGAGATGAGCAAGAGGAGTCCAGGCTTCTTACTACTGTGAGCAGATTTTCGTTAGTCCCTCCCTTAGGCTTCTCTTCCCTGGCCCTCATGTGGACTCATGTTCCAGACTTCACGAATTCTAATTTAGTCTCGGCTGAAAGTGAACATTCCTCCTACAAAACAGGGGAAGAGAGTTTTAGTCTTCAGCTCTGCTTTCAAAAAAGTGTTGTGAAGTGTCTCAGTTATTGTTGCTTCTTCTGCCATTCTCAAGAGAGTTTTTGCCCTTTTTTCCTTTACTGGGTTTTTGTTAATTAAAAAAAAAAATCATGTTTCAGAAGGAAGCAGAGATTAGTGCATGAAATTAACCTTCTGTATTTAACCTTAGTCTAAAGTGACAGTAAATATGGCATCCAAATAATCCTTTTTAGTTTTGGATGCTCCTTGGCCAGATCTTCTTCCAACATAAGATGATAAGAAGTTGAAGCTCCATACCTTGATGACAGGAGGTGAGTCTCCATTTCTGACATTTGAGAAATTCATGCTTGCATAGGAAGTTAAAGCATCATCATCATCAAGAACAATAGCAATACACACACAAGTATAAATTGTCATTTTAAGTATAAGTTTCATTACACAAATTTAAATCTCCCTAAATATAAATCAGTCAAGAAAAATCAAAACCTTTATTTTCTAATTTTGAGAGGCAATAAAATAATAATTCTTCACTATACATGAAATATAGGTATATACACATATGTCCTTTCCCTCTGCATACACATATATATATTTATTGACCATTCTAAAAGACATATTTTAAAGGCATTTGTGCTATTTCATCAAGTTAAGAATTCCTCAAGAATAGAATGGTTAAGATGGGCAGAAATTTTCTCATATTTACAGAATGAAAGGTTGTTGAAGACAAAAACAATTTCCCTTCAAATAAAGAATGATTTCTCCCAAAGGAAAACCTATTTTGTAATTTGTAAACTTCTATTTCTATCATTTGAAGTAACATTTTTTTTCCATTTCAAAACAGTATCTCTCCTGGACACTAGTTACATAAAGGTGTTTTAAGAAAAGGTGCTCAGCATCATAATCATCAGGGAAATGCAAATCCAAACCCAAGGAGCCATCACCTCACACCTGTTACTGTGGCACTTACCAAAGGACAGTAGATTTTAAGTGTTGACCATGATGGGGAGAAAAGGGAACCCTTGTGCACTATTGGCAAATGGAAATTGGTATTGCTACTATAAACAATATGGAGAGTCCTCCAAAAAATTAAAACTAGAACAACCATATAATCCAGCAATCCCACTTCAGGCATATATCAAAGAAAATGAAAACAGGCTCTCCAGGAGGTATCTATCTCATGCTCATTGCATTTTTACTCACCCTAGAAAAGATACGGAAACAACCTAAGTATCTGTCAATTGATGAATGGATAAAGATGTGAAGGGGGTGTGTGTGTGTGTATGTGTCTATGTATGATGTAGTATTGTTTCGCTGTTAAAAAGAAGGAAATCCTGCTATTTGGAAAACAATGAATGGACTTGAAGGGCATTATACTGAGAGATAGAAATCTCACAGAGAAAAACAAATACTGCATGGTATTGCTTATATGTGGGATATAAATAAGAAAAAGGAACAAGGCCGGAGAGATGACTGTAAGGCTAAGTGAGGATTGGAATCAGATTTGGAAATCAGTCTAAAGCAGCTTGAGGACTAACTTTTCTCTCCCGTTTTCACTTACAGTCCATATGTGCCCTCCATGTGGTGACACTCTTTTTTCTATGTGTGTCTTCACCTTCTTTAGATTTTGACTTTCAGTCCACTCTGTCTACCAGTGAGAATGTTAGAGTGAGACAACCTCATTGGATAGCCTGCTCTTCTGTCCCAGTTAAACAGAAAGCTATGTTTTTCGTCACTTGGTAGGGACTTTTCACCTATAAACAAGTTACCTTCATGATACTTGTTAATCCCAGGTTTAGTATGAGTCACCTGTATGCTGCAGAGGGACCAGAGATGCTTCTTAGCGCAGGGTTCTGTATGAGTCTGCTCAGGCTGCTGTATCAAAGCACTAGAGACCTGATGAAACAGCACTCATTTATTTTCCCACCATTTTGGAGGCTGGAAGTCCAAGAGCAAGGCATTGGGAAGGTTGGTTCCTTCTGAGTGTTGTGCTAGAGGATCTATTTATTCCAAGTCTCTCTTCTTGATTTATGGATGACCACCTTCTCTCCGTGGCTTCCTTGTGAATGTGTGCTCAAATTTCTGTAAGGGCAGCACCAGTCACACTGAATTAGAGTCCAATAGATTTTAATTGAATTACACCTTTAAAGACAGTATCTCCAGATATAGTCACATTGTAAGCTATTGAGGATTCGGACTTCAAATTAGCAACTTTTGGGAAGGACTTAAGAAAAGTGATGCCCATCTATGGGAGGAAAGCTGCTTGAAGCAGAAGCCAGTTCTCAGGGTAAAAACACCATAATTGACACACCTAATGTAATGTTCAACCTCATCACAATTTCTCTGAGCAAATTAATATTTTCTGAAGTCAGTGAAATTGATTTATCTAAGATACGAATCACTCATATCAATTTTAGGCAGTACCAGGTTCAATAAAATTTCCTGATAAATTGCTTTATGATTCCCAGTCCACCCAAGAGATACAGATACCTATTTTTTCAGTCCTCATTCCCTGGTTGTAGTTATCTGCTTCAAAGTTTTTGAGGTCTAAGTCATAATTTTCTAAATTATTTATGATTGTGTTCTTTAGAAAAGACCAAGAAAAGTTGACAAGTCCTGTGAAGTCATGATAAATGACACCTTCTGCTTCCTTTCATCTGCAAGATCCATTACTCTGTCAAAGGAGTAATTTCAATGGCTGTCATTTGTTCCTCACAAAGCTATTTTGGTTCTTCCAGCATCCTCTCCTTGGGTGTGGCTATCAGTAGGTGTTTTTAGTTGGAAAATCTCTCCAAGTGAACTGGGAATGGAAAGAGGATCAAGATTATAGTCAGAAGAGAAAAGTTTAGTGTGCATTTGCGTTTTGTCAGACACGTGTGACACATTCAGGGGACCGCTGAGGTAGAGACAGTTATTGTGCTGGTGCTGGGTTAACGTTTCAAATGAAAAGAAAAGTTGCTTGCTGCATCAGTCTGGTCTTAGGTTACGTTACATGGAAATACAGTACAAGAACATCTGTGGTAGAGTTTTCTGTATTAAAGCATGTGGTTTTGGATTTTGATAGAATATATATATAATATATATATAAAACAAAATGTGAGGTAGGAAATAGCATTAAAATAGCATTAAAAGAGGAGAAATGTGAGTCAGATTTCTGTTCATTATATTTTTTAATTTTTTTTGGCTTGTGTCTCCACTCCCCCTCCCCTGCCCCCATCGCACACACAGTTTTTGTCTGCAGATGTGGCATCTGGCTGGATCAAAATTCTCTCTGTTAAACAGAAGTATGAATGGCTGGTCTTCCTACAAAAGCTGATTGTTTCTTGGCATTTAAAGTACATTTAGGCATGTGTGTTTATATACATATATTACATGTATCTATATATACGTGCATATATGTATCACATTTTTGTTGTTTAAGAAAAGCTAAAGGAGAGGTTACATACCATTTTAATTCCCTATGCCCTTAAAAAGAAATTTATTTTCAGTATATTATTAGCAACTCCATGCCCACATCACTTTGCACTCAATTCTTTTCTATGTCTTATGACATTGTGCTGTAAATATTGGATTATGTCTCTTTTCTCTCCTCTAGAAGCTGAATCATACCAGACTCAAATAAATTTCATTTCAAATTTAAGTGAATATTGTACTTGGTTAAAATGGTTAGTTATTTATTGTTTCATGCTAAATTCTTTAAGGTAGAAACATTTTTAGGATTGGGCCTAAGATATTGGGTAATATTCCTGTTTATAAACCATTATAGCATTCTGGATAATACTTAAACCCAGATAAAAACAGTATTGATCATCTGGACTCAGAAACAATATGAAGAGCTGACAATAGAATAGAGTTGCTTTGATTCACCTCCTTAACTGGGCACCTGCTAAATATGACACTATCCTCTTCATAATTTATTTATTTTTCTCATCAGTTCAGCTACTCGTGCGGCCCTTACAGCAATAGGTAATGGGAACAAAGAAAGAAGAATTTCAAACAGATGCTTTTGTTATTTATAAAACAATTTATTAAAATGCCAGCCCCAAACTCACCCTGATTGTGGAGATGATAAGAAAATTGCATCCATCTCTCCAGTGGTCATAGATCAAAGAAGTCACTCCTACAGGGACAGGGATGTCACTTCTAGTTTCTCCTTTCTTAGCCTCCACACACTCACTCTTCTGGTGAACTCTGCAAAGCCTGCTGTTTCACTTTTGCATGGCGATATCATCCTCAGCTGCCAACTGGGTCTGTTGGTGGGCTGGTGGACAGCACGAGCACTTATCTTTGGATTCCTCACATCTTAAACCCACAGCTAGCATCCGGCCTCTTAAAAGCATCCCAGCTCCTTAATAGAACAGTGATTGAATCAGTTAACTCATTAGTCACGAAAAACCCAGGCAGCATCTCCTTAGAAAGCTTGGAGCAGGCTTATGTGAACCTCTCCCCACTTCTCCCCAAGAAACTGGACCAGGACTCCCCACTTCCTATCCCCAGTAACTGCATAGATTCTTGATGTAAAATGATTATGCAGACACAGCCACACTGTATATGTGGGTATCTTTACTGACCCCTCCATTCCTCTTGCCTCCCACCGCCCACACCCAAACACTCAGCCCCCACCCACCTCATCGGTTGCTGCAAGGCAGAGTCAGTGACAGTTAACGGGGCGCCTGTGCTGCTCACCAGTCTGCGGTCGGCTTCCTTTTTGTCTGCTATGAAGAACTCACTTGAAACGCTGCTCTTTAGCTTTCTACCCCCAGACACCTTCTTTCACGGAGGTCACAGTAGGTTATTGTGGAAACCATGCTGTAAGCAGCAGATCGTTGTTTGCCATTTCTGTCTTTGAGGCAGAAATCACACATTCATTCATCAAACATTTAAGGATCTGGTGTGTGCTGGAGTCCAGTTATGGGAACGAAAGATCAAGAGACTAGGTTTTGGCCTTGAAAGCATTAGAATCTGTTATGCGAGTTTGGACATAAGAAGAAATGGGGCAGCTCAGGTCCCCAAGACCCATTTCCAAGTCTACAGTCAAGGTGATAGAAGCACCGGGTTGGAAAGCAAGAGACGGGGGAAAATACCCGGAGCCTGTGACAGCACAGCTTCCCAGGACGGGTTTGCTCCCTGAGAGAGGCTGGTGTGTGCCGATGGAAGAAATGGCTATCGCATGCCCGCAAACCAACCTGTCACCTCTTTCTCAGCGACAACTGCCCCAGTCAGGTTACCGCGCAGGACTTGGTCTCTCAGAGATTTCCACACTTCTTGATGTATCCATGAGCCTTGTCATCTCCTCACCATCCAGGTCAGAAACTCCTCCCCCGACCCAGAGGTCATTGCCTCACACACAGCGCAGGCAGTGTAGATACATGGACCCTGACAATCCTCCTGAACATTTGTCAACTCTAGGAGACGATAGGAGTAGAGAGAAGGAGTTTAAAATAAATGTTACTAGAGGCCAGGTAATGAAGCATACTTACTAGACCCTTAATGCACTCCAGTCTCGGAACACAGGAACAGGCCACTGCTAGTACTCAAGCAAGTTCACCGCGGCCACCAGGGCCCACTTGCAAAGAAGATGGTTGTGCTGTAAGCTGATCCACCATTTTGATTCAACCTTCCCCTCAGCCAATCCTGGGCATATTTTTCTTCTCACTTCAGGGATATTGAAATTTCCAGGAAACCCGATACTTCATGAAAGTCATTGCTGGGATTCTAGACATGATGAAAATTATTTGATGGGATAGGACAAAGAAAGAGCATGCTGGTTTTTTGTTGTTGTTTTTTAAGGAAAGGTGCAGGAAGGCATGGAGGTGAGTAGGCAGGCGAGCAGAAAGAGAGAGGAGAAAGGAGCATTTTAATTATTTAGTTGTTTGTCTTGGTTGTCCCCCAACCCCCACTTAGCCCGGGATGAGAACATGGGTCTTTGGGATGTTTGTGGACTACACCCACCTGGAGGCAGTGAACCAAACCACTGCTCCACCACAAAGCATGATGACTTTGAGGTGTCATGATGATTTGGAAAACTGGCTTCACCACTAGCTATATAGCCTTGGATAAAGTATTTAAGCTTTCCAGATCTCAGTTTTAAAGTATATAAAATGGGAGAAACTACTTGTTATCATTAACTTATTTTGCTTTAAAATCACCAAAATGTTCGTATAGGTCACTGTCTCCTTTGCCTTGTTGGGATGGGGCCCTCTACTTACATGTGTTCTCCACAGTTTGGACTCCAATAAGAATCATAATACCTGATCACATACATTTTGTTAGGATCTAAAAGATACAGACATGTTGGAAATAAAACTAATTTCTCCCTATATGCTTTACACTGACCATGAGAAGTGTGCTTTGTGAAATGAGGTACTATGACACCCATTTTTCAACCAGTCACCTTTGTCAAATCTGAAAAACTGTTATAGACCGTTCTTTCTCTTTTATCCCCATATTCAAATGCTTGAGAAGATCTTCTCTGGGCCCTGATTTCTATTGCTTTAGATTAATGACCTCTTAGTTTCTATGATGCTATTGGCACTATAAGCCATTCTCCACCCTGCTACTACTTGTCTAGCCTTCCGGAAAAGCAAACTGATCATATCACTATGTTATACCCTCCATTGACATTACTGTCCCAAGTCCAAACCCCTCCATGAAACATGCAAGGCCCTTAATTAGCTTAGATTCTTTTTAGGTTATCCCCAAGATATTCTACCAGGGACCATGTTCTGATGAAGTAATTTCAAATATATTTTCTTATGGCATGCTGCTTCTTCAAAGGAAATCCAGTTTCATGTCTGTGATGAAAAAGTGAATGAAACGAGTCTGTTCTAGTTAGCATTGGAATGGAGGGTCAGGAACCTGAAGACATTCTTCTATTTCTTCTTCCCTCTTGCTCTCAGCACCGAGATTCTACGTAGCCTGCCTTTTAAACCACTAAGTCTGGACTTGCTGATCTGTGGCTATTTATTGAAGTCTCTTTTTCCTTTTTCTTCCATACTGTCCAAGCTTAGCATTACCTGCTATGCAAAGCCTCTGCTGGGCACAGACAAAATCAAGGGACTATTTAATATAATTGTTTGAATATATTCGTACCTATTGCATAGACTGAACTGCTGGAAATCAATGAAATATATCATTTATCTTTGTGTCTGGATCATGGTGAGTGCTTCATAAATATTTAGGGAACTAATCAAATAAAATGCATACATTTGCTAATGATTTTCGTTCCCAAAACTTGTATCTGATACACAGGGCTCAATCTAGATGTTCAGAATTCCTGTCCATAAGCATATGCATAAGTATTTATAAATGAATACATGACCTCTTTATATTTACACATACACTCTACACCCTCTGAAACTGTATTTAGCTATAAATATTTAGGTGACATCATAACAACTTTTTAAAGCATCACCGTCTTGATATCATTTATTTTCTCATTAGAGTCACCAAGCTAAGTTAAACCTGGTCTCCTGAAGCTAAATCGTTTATTTCTTTTCTATGTTTGGTCTAACCTTTGTTCCTCTGTAGTTGTGTTTAAAGATTTGAAGGAACACAATGATTATTTCATAGACATTGAATCACCAAAGGAAAGTCAGATGTAAACAGCACACATGAAGGAGAAAGTCTTTGAGAGCAGAGACCACCAGTGGCTCTCAGAGAAGCAAACACAGTGATAGGGCAGGCATGTGACTCCTGGAACTGCAGGACCAGATTGTAACCCTAATACAAAAGAGACTTCATAATAGTGAATTTTGTTCATTAAGCTAAAGTGCTTAAGGTGAATTCATGGTGGAAACCTCATTAAAAACCAATAAATAAAGAAGTTCCTATATTGACATTTTAAAATAAATGATGGGTTTATTTCTTTTGTCTTCATCATGATGCAATCTTGCAGGAGTTGATGGATTTTTCCCATGTCTTTTGTTAAAATTCAATGAAAATAATTCCAGAAAAGCAACTATTCACATTGCTTAAAAGATCCTTACACAGTTTCAGAAGCAACTTCATCTCCTCCTATTTTTTAATAAATAAGGATTGAGGGATTTTCGTGTGAGGCTCTTTTTCATCTAAGATCCTCTATGCAATTGAATGGAAGTGGCTTTATGAAGGTCGGGTTGATATTACAGTGTTATGTTAGGGCTTCTTTGCATCCTTATGCTGTACTCGGTGTCTTATATATTGAAAGTATCTGCTTATCCTTAACATTGACATTGTGTTCAGGAGGGCAGCATATAATATATCGTTTACAATACTTAAATTTCAAACACTTGTTCATCCAGTTAGAGCCCAGCTATATATAACTGCTCTCATGAAATCTATCGGTCCTCAGTAGAAATGTCAATTAAAGAAAAAAATCTAATCTCATTAGAAATGCTCAGTGACAATGCCATGATATTCACATTTATCCATCAAATTGTGTTTCTCTCCCACATTCTGATGTTTTAATTAAACCACCATGTGCCTTGGCAGAACTTTTACTGATGGAGACAACCCATGAAAGCAGTCCCCTTTCTAATGGTTTGTTCATTAAGACCTTGTAAGAGCATGAACACCAGCAGGTATTATTTCATAGTTGGTTTAAGACATAATTCATTTGTTTTTGTCTCTCGGTTCCAACCAGTGCTAGCCAAAGTACTGTGGAGCAAGATTCCTAACCATTATGCTAATAAATGCTCGTTTATTTGGCTAAGTCATTGCATTGTTGGGAAACAATTGTAGTTTTGGGGAAACACTCTGTCATTATGTGTTTTATTTCTTTGGTGTTACTGCACTGTAGCTTGCTTCCAGAGGAAAGACTCTTATTTTCCTGTGTGGAGGGGATGGAGTTGGGGACTTGGGTAATGACAGCAACAATGCAATGAAAGCAATTTCTAAGTTATTAAGCATAGTAGAACACAATTACTCCTAGCTTTAGCTTAGAAAAAATATGTGGGTATAAGAATCATCAACCACAGAGAATCTGAAAACAAATGAAATGTGGATGAATGGATTTGAAGACCAACAATTGTTTTTAATAGAGATAGACATTTCTGTACCACATTACTCTGCTGCCTCTCTAATGGAAATGAACTTTATAACTGGAAAATCTAGGAGGGTTGAGAGTTAAGTCACTTTCTATAAGGTGTTTTTTTGTTTTTTTTTTTAATATTTGCTCCTGGAAAAATATTTAAGCAGAAATTTGAAAAAGGTAGGTTTAGATAACAGTGGATAAACACTGATCTCACACATGCATTCTTTGTTCCAATATCTAAACTGTTAGGAGCAAAAAGTTCTGTTTTGTATTAAAGATGGCTTCTGACTTATGATAGTTCAACTCAGGATTTTTCTTTTTCTTTCTAGAACTTATTTTATTGAAGGAATATTGCATTATACTATTAAATAGGTTTAAGGTGTACATCATAGTAAATCACATCTGTTACCACACAACGTCTGTTTTTCTCCTTCTGAGTGATAGGATTTCACTCTTTTGATAGTTTCATAGTTTTCCATTTATATGTATATATATATATATATATATATATATATATATATATATCTCCCACCTGTTCTTTAGCCACTCATCTGTTGATGGGCACTTAGATTGTTTCCAGCTGTTGGCTATTGCAAATAATGCTGCAAGAAACATGGGGTGCATATATGTCTGTGAAGAAGTATTTGTTGTCTTTTCAGGGTAAATACCCAATACAGGAATATTTGGAGTATATGGGATTTCCAGTGTCAATTTTTTGAGAAATCTCTATGCTTTTTTCCATAATGGTTGTGCTATCTTACACTCCCACCAATAGTGTATATGAGTTCCCTTTACTCCAAATTCTCTTCAGCACTTGTTTCCATTCTTTGGGATAATAACTATTCTCACCAGTATTAGGTGATATCTTATTGTTTTGATTTTCCAGCCTCATGATAGTGTAAAAGTGAGACCCATTCCATAGGAAACATACTTGTGAATTTTGATCTTTCCCCAGGCTAGAGATAGATGGGGTGATACTCACTTGTGACACTTGCTGGTGGCAGTGGGTCACAGCTTGCAGTCAGCCAGTCCATCACAAGGATAAACAACTGACGCTATGATAAGCTGTGGTGTGCTCTATTCAATGCATTTTCAATGTCATATTTTCCAACTTAATATAATACCATTTCAAGTCAAGGAAGATTTTTATATATAATTTCTAAGTATCTGGCTAAGATAATTATCTTTTCTCTTCAAATCTCTTTTGTATTATGATTTTTTCCCATCTTGTGTATTTTTACTGGTTTCTACATGGATGCTACAAACTGCATTTCTGTATATCCAAACACACCATGTGCAGGCACAATAGGAGATGTCAGTTGCTACACGGTTTTAAGTATTAATAATCAGTTTCAACACTTTTGAAGTCTTTACTTAACCATCAGAAATGTAAGTGGAATCAGGGCCCAGGTGCTTCTATGTATAACTCTAGAGGCTTCTTCAGAAGTTAAGCCCAAAAACTTTGTTCTCAGTATGCACATTTTGGTGAGGGCCGTGAAGACGACCAGTTGATCCTAGAAATAAATTTTCTTGCAAAGGTAGCCTATTGCTTGAAAGAGGATAAACTTTGAATGACTCCTGTGTGTAAGGTCTTCCCATTGTTTTGCCATTGCTGCACTTACATCCTTCCCTCCTGTTGACACTTGAACTGACAGCACTAACCTGTTATCACTTGGTAATGCAGCTCAATCATATGAAATCTACCATTAATTACCATGCACTGCTCAGTGGAATATGAGAGCAAGGATGCCACCAGAAGACCTATCCAAGCAAGAGGTTACTAGATGCATTAAGAGTTGCTTGCTAGGCTAGTCACAATAGAAAAATGCTGCCTGTATGTGTGTGTTTGATGTATATATGTATATATAATAGAATGTATATGTAAATGGATATATATCTACATATCTGTGTATATTTATATATATGTGTGTATCCACACAAACATAAACATATTTGCACAGAATTTTTATACTGTTCTTTAGCTTGCAGAAAGTCTCAAGTGGAAACTATGATCGATACATAAAATGAGTATTCAGTACCCATCACTAAGAAGCTATCTATTTGATAGGGGTTGGTTTTATTAATCTAACAATCTTCTATTTTAATAGATAAGTATCATGGAACTATTATTCTCCTGCCATGATTTCAAAACAAATGAAAAGTGATAATGCAGGTCAAATCAATCTTTTTTTGTCACTAAACAGACCTGAAATTGATTGTTTTGCTTAAGTATATAATTTTATCTCAGATAGTTTATTTATCTTATTACATCATTCCTATCCTTTTTGTCATACAAAGGATGGAAATAGGATGTTAGTTATGGCTTTAAGAGTGTTAATGCTGAAATATCTGATAGAAGAATATAGAAGGACGAAATTCGTTTTTTTAAAAAGCAACCGATTGTTCAATAAAAGAGTATGAAGAGGGAAGAGGAGGGTTAAAGAAGGTGAGGAGAGAATGAGATCTGTATTAGATGTCAGTTGTGAAAAGAAACATGAATTACCTACTTTTAAACATTACATATAAAGATTAATATATATATGTGTATATATACATATATGTATGTGTGTGTGTTTATATATGTATGACTTGCTCCTCCCCCAGAAAAATCAAAAGACATATTTGATTGAAATAAAAACAAAGGAACACAATAGAAACTCCCCCTCCAACCAAAAAAGGTCCAGAGAGAATTCCCCATTTTAACATCAGAAGTATGGCTAAGAATAACCTTGATATTGATTTACTAATCCAGCTAACATATGTTGATCATCAACACTACTGAAGCATTGTGCATTTGGGATTTTCCATTCTATAGGATTGCAACAGGTATGAATTATATCCACCCATCCAACAGAATACTTTGTCCAGGGTGGGGTTAACAGGGAAAAGACATAGGATTCTATCTCAAGTAGATAAAATATTATCTCTTAAATACAGACACACTCTGGGGAAAATGACGACTGCATTTCATTCCTGTTTTCCCTCATTTGCCCAGAAAATTTCCCAGAACTTCTCAGGAGCCGAGAAGTGTGATCCATATCCCAGACATGTTTTCTAGCTCCCTGCCAAGTCATAGCACTGGAGAGTAATTCAGCAAAACAGACGTTCATTTTAGGTGTTTGGTTAATGACAGTGGCAGGGGAAATTGCAGTTATATGGCATCAGGGTTATATCTTAAAACTGAAAATAATTTCATTTTTGGAGTGTAGAACTTGACTTGCCTAAGTTATTACTTTCCCATTGGAAAAGTAACCCATCATTAAATTTTCATACGAGGAGGAAGACGTTTGCTTGCAGAGACACACAACTCATCATCACACTTTCTCATTACTATGCACATCTTCTCCAATTTGGGGTCTCATTTTCCTTATAAACACAGCTTTGAAAAGCTTCCTTTTCACCTATTTATTCAAGCAAATGATGACCTTTCAAGGCAAGAAAATAACTGTCACAAGTGAAAAGATATTTTTATTGATGTGAGGACCACATTGTGGTTTAGCCCACGGCAATACATGTATTCCCCTTTAATAATTGTAGTTTATTACCTGAGTAAATAGTGCTGAAATGGTGCTTAGCACATACATCTCAGAGGCCAAAGTCATCTAAAAATGTCTTGAGTTATTGTAGTTCTCTGTTGAATGCAAGCTAACTGAACCTATTCAGGTTTAATGTTCTATCTTGTGTTGGCAAGGCACGTTGGAGAAGGATTGATAGTCATTTTTTTATTGCTGCTGTTGTTATTTTAATTTAGTACATCTAATAACTTCCATTCCTAAGACACTGAATGCACAAGACAGCCCCTTCCATCAAGAAGCTCATGATCTGTGCAACTAAATAATAAAATAGAAAAGGCTCCTTGATAAAGCAAAACACGCTTACACTCCAGAAAAGTTAAAAAGCCATTTGTTTGTTCCAGTTCTCTAATCTGTGTCCTAGGTAAAATTATAACTCTGGGGCTTAATTTTTCGACTACAGAAAAAGACATGGATGATAACTCTGTAGGACAGTGGTGTTGAGGAGTGGGATTCAGAGCCAGATGTGATACATACATTTTATTTATCACTTCTTATCTATAGTTCCTTTCTGTGCTATTCCCCATTGTGCATGTGGTAATCAGATATATTAAAATATAGGTTTGGGTATTTAACGTTCACTGGAGATAAAAAGTACAATTTAATTTATGCATATTTGGTGCTCCCATTCCTCCAGGTTCTCTTTTCTCTTTTTCATTAAAGATACACTGAGACAAGTACCAATATATTCCGGAAGAGCCAGAAGAACGTATTTTAGTTTTACAAACATGAGGGTAAAATGTTCATTTTGTGAATATTTTCAGTATAACAAATACACAAAATAAGTCTGTTAAAAATAATGTGTGCAGTGAGACAAGTTTACACTCTCCACCCCCAGTGAATACATTATTTTTATCCAAAGTAGAATATGCATGTGGTTTCAAGGCAGGCTATTAAAAGTTTCTTTGGGGTGGAAACTTCTGAGTTGGGAGTGGTTTGCATGTTCCAACACACGTTAGTGTGTGTGTGTGTGTGTGTGTGTGAGAGAGAGAGAGAGAGAGAGAGAGATTTGGTCACAATTGGCTGAAAGTCAATTACTTTGAATTGGGGCAACTTAAGTTTGTAACAACACATCCAGACAGGGTGAATTTAAACAATATGCAGAACGTCTCCAAACAGGCTCACAGTTGAGCTCACTTTGATATTTCTGATTTGTAGGAAATGAAGGCGAGAAATGATTATATATTTCCAACTCACATATCAGACAATCTCTGAAAAATGTGAAGCACTTTCCATCTCTAAAATGAGCTGGAAATGTGCATGTCACTCCAATAGGCAGTTCACACGGTGAGTTGGATGTTTCTAAATATTACCCAGGATGAGGGTGAGCATGTTCCTTCGTGTCATGGGGATTATAATAGGACAAGACTATGGGTATAGTATCAAGGGCTAAGACCCTTGAATTTTTTAGGGTGGGGGTAATAAATGAAGAAGTAAAAATCAATAGGCACATTGACAGTCCCAATGCAATGCCTCGCTATAAATTGGCTAACACAATGATTGCGAGTATCAGACATCACTATGTCCTCATCTTCATCATTTGGGTGATGGATCTCCCAAAAGAATTGATTAATTCCATTTTTTGTCACCCAAAGCCTTCCTAATTACCCATGGGTGGTACTAAGTTAGACTATAGGAGCTCAACCAGATGCTGTGCTTTTATACACAGATAAAGTTTGCTTTTATTCTATAATAGATTTCAGTATTTGTGATTTATATTGTTTCATTAGCTAGTGACACGAAGAGGTAGGATTCATTTAATCCAGATCCTAAGGATGGTAAATCGAAAAAGTTGTATCCCATCTGTTTGAAATGGCTGCCCCCACCTTTTCTTGTCTTGAAAGTACTGCTGAAGGAATAATAAGAGATCCTCTCTTGATAGAGGGCTTTATTCTAACCCCATCAGCTGTCAAAATTGCAACCTCTGAATTCAAGTCTGTTTTGTTAATGAGTTTTTCTGGAATTTATGAATCTGTCAGTTGTGTGTGAACTCTGTCTCCTCTAAGGTATCCTATTTAATATGATGAAATATATTTATAATCTTTATTAAATGAGATGCCCATCAAAGGACCCCACTCGTCTCTGTCCTATAGCCTTCTTCCAGTCACTATGGTCAGCTTAGGACACACCAGGGACACTTGAAAATGCTCGGTTACCAGATGCACCACACCCCCACTTTACACTTTTTCCTTCTGCTGCCAGTTTATTTGAACCAGACTTGTGCTGCAAAATCTAACCAAACTCCTGCCCTTGAAACCTTTGCTATCACCCTTATCCAAACCACCATGCAGAGAGCACCTGTTATTTCTGTGGCCTGAGCTAGGTGCCTTGAATTGGCTGCAAGAAAACTGGGGATGAGTCATTGTGGAACAGTGGACATTTCTTCATACTTGGAGTCTGACTGCATTCTACTCTTTGTCAACTGGGATCTGGTTTCATCTTGCATAAACTATGGATCATCAGATATAACTTTCACAAGTTTGTTCTAAGGGTTAAATAAAACAGCATCAATGGCGCCCCCTGATGGTTAAGTCACTGTCTCAGTCTGGCACAATCTACGTTCATCCCAAGGACCCGGGTTCACAGCCCAGGACCAGGGGAATAACCAAGGTGAACTATTAAACAAAAATAAAGTGCTTCTTCCTGCTCTCTCTTCCTGACTGCCTACCTGCCTACTCACCTTCATTCTGCCTGCACCTTTCCTTTAAAAACAAAAGCAGCATTTGTAAGACTTAGTTCAACTGCATCCTCAGCAGCAAGCAAATGATTATCACTCCCAGTCCTCCCAGGGGTCCTGGAAGGCAAGTATCATTAATCTTTCTGACAACTCTCAAGTAGAGGAACTGGACTTTGGATTCAGGTTTGTTGAGTCATAAAACCCAGGTTCTTCTCTATTTCCCGAATCTTCATCTAAGGTCCTAAAGTACTGTTTGGTAGCATTTTATTATGAAATATATTCTGATATCATGTATGTATATACCCTATATCCCAGACTAGATTGCCTATAATGTAAGGAGAGTCACAATTTGTAGCTTTTTCTTAGCAAAAGTTCTCCCTCCAAATAAGTCAATTGGTTGCTTGGTCATCAGGACCACCGATTGTGCTTGTGTTTTGAATAATCTTTGAGCAGTTAACTGTCATGTAGAAATGAGTACATCTGTTGTATAAGTATGAAAGAAATGCAGTACAACTTTTGGTTCACCTTCAGTGGCAGAAAGATGTAGAAAAAAGGGTGAATGTCTCTTGGTTATACTTTCTTTATTCTGTATCCTGAAGTGTGTTTGTCAATAGATGTTTCTGGAGAAATATAACATTAACTTTGGATGATATTGAGTACAGGCATCTCCCTTTGTCTTATACTATGCAGCGTCCAGTTTTGATTTTGTATTAATTCTGTTAATTTGCTTTATGGTAATCTAGTTACTAGGTTAGAGACTCACAGGAAAGGAGGTTCAAGCAGTGGAAGCTGGCCTATTTTGAGAGAGACCCTAGGTGTTCATTTCAAATTAAATAATAGAGAAATGTAAAGAAAAATTCACCTTAAAGAAACTGGAAACAATGAACTGAGGGGACTTTTAATATTAGGCAATATATAAGAATACTAGAACATTTGGTTTCATTACTCAGGTTATAATTTATATGCAGATGTAGTATGCTATGTATGATTTACTATTCAAAATGCAATGAAGTCATCTTTGTTTGATAGATAGGTATTTTGAGTTTTCATAACAAAAGCTTTTCTAGACAGTATTGCAAGACTCCCTTACGACTTGGTATGTGAAACCAGATAATGGGCTATCCTATAAATACAGCACAGACATCTAGAGTATGTTCCCAGAAGCTTCATGGATCATCTGAAATGAAAGTCATCTCCTAGGACAGGAGGGAATGCTTATATTCTTGACTCTGTCGTCTTGTAATATTTCTTCCATTTACCTGGGTAGAGATTAACCTTCAGCCAATGTCAAGGACTTCTGAAATGGTTGAAATGCATTTTGGGATCACCTTTCCAAAGTACCTCCGTACAAAGATCAATAATCCACATGGAAATTAAATAAGAAAATTCATTCTGAACACGGGGGAAGGTCTTATCCCTAGTGAAATGAACACCCACAAGAAAATAAGAAAATAATCTGAATATAGTTTTTGTTCTTGCTGTCACTGTTCAGCTACACAAGTTGTTCAGTTTTTCGAAGATTAAGTTGGGAGTGAACGCCTCTCTGATAGATTTTTCTAGGGACATATAAAAAGGTCTATGTCTAACACAGTTCTCGCCACATTGCAGTCCTCTATCATTTCCATTCCCTTCCTGTTCCATAAAGAACCAATCACATTGTCAACTGTTGCTGTGTCTATACAACAGCAAATGCTACATCAGAAAGTAATAAATGAAAACACATGACTAGTAGCCTTTAATGGATTTGCTTCATTTCACATGCAGCAAAATGTTTATTTCAAATTAATGTGTCCTGACATAAGGAGGGAGTGTTTTAAGCCAAAATATTTAATTTGCAGCTGTCTCATGATTGATAAGTTGTCAGAGGGCCATGCGTAAATGATTGCTTTGGTAACAGGCTACTGAAGATGAGAGATTTTAAGTGGAATATTGGGTATAAGGTGGTAGGCAACTTCCATATGCCCCTGCCTTTGCTCATTTGAATTCCAGTCTCTCAAATTGTTGGTCAATGAATGAACCCCATTGTATTTTCTCTTACTACTAGTAATCATATATAGAAAACAAAAGAAAGGGTCAACTGATTGGAATTTAAATAAAAACATAGTTTAAGGTTTTGACTTTGTAAGATGACAAAATTGACCTAGTGTACTTAGAGTTTGCTAACTCAGGCAACTTTGCTTAGTTTCTCTTTTCCTTTCCTTTTTTTTTTTTTTTTTTTTTTTTTTTTTTTTTTTTTTTTTTTTTTTTTTTTTTTGCTTTTTTATTTCTTTTCTTTTCTTTTTCCCATCCTGTGTCCTTGGTACAACTTGAACACTAATTCAACAAGGATCTTAGTAAATTCGGTAGATGCATACCCTAAAGAAATTAATTCAATTTTAAATCAGTAGCTGCTCTTTCTGTTTCTAGTTTGATTCCATGTTATTAACTGAACATACACAAACCTTTCCAAACAAGGTTAAGAAACATCTTCTATCTTCCCTATTCTGGATCCCTCTCCCAGAGTCAATAATTTACCAATTTTCACAGGTATCTTGTCAAGGTGCTATGTCATCTCATTTAACTTTAATCCAGTTAATCACCATTAGGTAGATATTTTCATTCCAACTGTGTTAGAGAAAAACCAGTGCCTAAGTCCAATAGAATCCACTCAACACCACACAACTTGCAAGGAGAGAAAAAGCATTCTCAGTTGATCCTAGGCTTAAATCCAATGTACTTTTACTCCTCCAGTTCTAACTGAACTAAATCACGTTTAGTATGACGAAGGGAAAGACTGATACTTAGGATGCTAAGCCTTGATCATTCAGTAATCAACTAAGATTGAAAATTTCAGATTCATTCAAACAGCAATTATTTCTAGAATGTCTTCATTTCTGCAGAATTATGTAGCCTTGGGGCCTTGATGATTTCATAGTCTATTCAAGGACACTTGCCACTATTAGGACAGTGGCAGATTCCCGAATCTATTGGGACTTAAATCACAGATTGCTTTCAGGGAACTTGTGTGAGTCCTGAGGATGAAAATAATTGAACTACATTAAGATTCCATACTGAATGATTCAGCAGCATCTATTTCTATATGAATATTAATAATGTTTCCTGGAATAACAGATGTTCATTTTTAACTTCTTTTTCTGGCATAGCTATTTTTGGTCAAATTAGTAAACAAAAATGTATATTTTTCCATTCACTGATTTACTAATTTTAGTCTCCTATTAATTCTTTTGTGTTTTATTTATCGGATGTCTGATATTCAGAATTATGCAAATCCAATTACTACTCTCAAAATTACTGTGTAGGAGAAAATATTCTTTCAAGCTGGTGCATTTTTAAAGGTGCTCTGAAGGGCTTATCTGATGTGTAATTTGCTAAGTTTATGTTGAAATTTTTGCCTCAAAAAGCCATTTGTGGCCAATGATATCCAGTCTCTTATTTGAAAAATTGAGTTTCATACTCAGGTACAATGGCTCCTCAGGGTTGCTGTCCAACTGTAATCTCAACTCACAATTTCATTTCATTCTCTAAGATGGAATTCACCCTTCATCTAGTACCTCACTTTTACTTAGGTAAGACTGCATTCTTTTGACCGATAAGAAAGATTATTGCCCTGTTTCATCTGTTTTGAGTGAAAATATGAAAACAGATTCCAACCTTATCATTGAATATAGAATCTTTCCTAATGTCAGATATTTGTTATTTTGTTATGCCATTAAAAAAAATCACCCAGATTCTTTAGAGTTTCATTGACATTATTGCATCGTCCAAAATGTTTCAACTATTTTTTGTTTTGGTAAAGTAGTACATAACTTGGGGAAAATTAGCCAGAACTAGTATGAGAGCATTTCTCACAAAGGGTAGAGGGAAGGAACACTTTCATATTCACATTCTCAGTCTTTTAACATCTTTCATTTGGAAATTGACCCTAGACTAGTCCCAGAGACTCATCTTTAAATGAAAATGACATAGGCCAAGATTTGACCCTTCATACACATCCACAGCTGTTCTCAGCAACAACTGTTTATAACCTACAGACCTCAAAATCTAAATAAACAACTGAGCTTAAGCAGTAACAGCCTTCTTGTGTCAGACAGTCATATCTTTCCCTTTTCATTCTTTTCAAACTGTTGGGAATAAAAACATTTTATATCAAATAAAGAACAGACACACACACACCTGCTCAGCAACACAGACACCCAGAAGCTCCAAAGTGAAAGTATCCTTAAAAATCTCTTGGTTCAAAATCCCAGCTGTCCAATGCTTGATGCAAACCAATGAAGTGCTTAAACAGTGTAGTGAGGAGAAAACCCGTTTTATCTAAGGATGCTCTTGGGGTGTCAGGTATATTTTTAAAAATTCATTGTAAAGTTATTTATCTGTTAGCATGCCCTGGTAGAGTAGGGATTGGGTGGTTGGGTGCAGTCTACATGCATCCCAAGGGCCTGGGTTCATGTCCCAGGGCTCGGAAACAACCAAGGTGAACAATTAAATTAAAATAAAAACATTTCTCCTGCCTCTCTTCCTTCCTGTTCAACTTCATTCCTGCCTGCACCTTTCCTTAAAAAAGAAAGACAAGAAAATCATTTATGTATTTATTTTTATTCTTATTTAATCTGTTTACGGCACTTTATGTTTCTGGAGAAAAATTCACACCTCTGTCAATGTGCACATCACACCACAGCCACCACCAGGTCCTAGTGCAGGTCAGCCACCTGTCATCTTTTCTCCTTCACCCCGAGGGGCCCTCCCGCTCTCCACTTTCTGGTAACCACAGTCTTGATTTCAGAGTCCTGAGAGTTTTGTTGCACCTTGCTAGTGTTCCCTTAATTTCCTTATACTCCACATACGAGTGAAACCATCCTGCATGTTTCTTTTTCTTTCCTATTTGCTTCACTTAGCATAGCCAACTCCAGTTTCATCCAGGTTGTTCAAAAAGCACAATTTTATATTTTTTAATAACTCAGAAAATGTCCATTACTCAGGAAATAGCACATCTTCTTTATCCAGTCATTCATCAATGAGCATTTAGGTTGATTCCAAGCCTTAGCTATTTTGACTTGTGCTTTTATGAACACAGGGATGCACATATCTTTGCTGAATAGTGGTTTTATATTCTTTGGATATGTATACATATATATTATATTTATACACTAACATTTATGTATATATAAAAATATATATTTATAGTCAATGGTAGTTTCACTTATTATTAATTTATTTTTTAAATATTTTTTAAATGTTCTGTCTTATGTTGGACAGAAAAATCATCTCTCTTGAGAACTGCTTATTGGTTCTAGATTAAAATCCTTTGAGACACAGCATTAAAGATTGTTCTCATGTACCACCTGAGCCTTGTTCCAGGCCAATCTTCTCTAGTTACTATGAATATAGGACCTCTTCTCATTTTATCATTGGCTTTCTTTGATATTGGAATGAAGGATTATTTAATTTGCTTGTATATTTGTGTGTATAAATATTTCCACACATATATACCTAGGATATAGCATGTATGTGCATACACATATACACACATATACACTTGTCCCTGGCTATCTCACAGCTTCACTGCATAGCGGGTTTTTTAAAAAAATATACCTAATTCTATATCGTGGAATTTTCGCTATATCATGGGATTTGGCTGTCTACGTATGAGTCACTAGTGAGCAGCCACATGGAATTTTATATGTCGTTAAAATCCCATAGGTTTCACTGTGTAGAAAGTGTTTATAAGAGTGTGGGAAAGCTTAATAAGAGTGTGGGAAGGGTTTACAGGATAGTAGGAAGGGTTTATAAAGTCTTAAAATATATATAAATAATAAAATAAATTCTAACGCTGCTACTTCGTGGATTTTCACTTACTGTGGGGGTCTCTGGAACGTAACTCCCGCGATAGGTGAGGGATTACTGTATATACATACACACACACACACACACACACACACACACTCTAATATTCCTCAGAGACTAGTGCAATATATTTTTAGATTTTTAAAAGTGTGATACAGAGAAAGACACAAAATGCTATATATATATAGCCTATCAGTACTTAATAGTGCAGGTTTATTACATAAGTCCTTTAAAATACTTTATTTCTACTGAGTAGTGGATTAAGATTGCAGTGACATTTTTTAGTGACATGAGATTGTGCTGAATTCTATAGACGTTATTGACAGTCAAGGCCTCTATTTTTCATTTGTCTGTAAGACATGGCTCCCTTGCTCAGAACCTTAGCATCTATTTATTTGTTTGCCTGTTGCTTTGTCCAAGGCTTTACATTATCCCTATAAATTATTGTTATTCTAGCGGCTCATTATATACATGGTCAACATGTTTTGTGGATGCTGATTTTTATCTTCATAGATGAAACCTGGACTAATAAATCTGTTAGTCCTAAAGCTAAAAGAAGCACCTTGAGTCCTTTGCTTGTCGTATTACTGGATCCATCTTGTATAAGGGAAGAGGAACAATTAGCCACATCATGGAAGAAGAGACCTTGATTCCCTGAATCCCAAGGGGACTGCTTGTCACACTGAAGGTCATTTTCAAAATTGTTTCCTTTTTGCCTAATATAGATGCCACACTTCCCCCAGAGGGAATGATTCACTCTTATTGCATTGGGTTTAATGGTTACGACTAGATAATGACTTAATGAGTGCAAATTCCTTACTCCTCTAAGGCAAGGGCACTGGGGTCATCCAGGTCTCATTTCATTCACCAGAAGAAACAATCCAGCTATGGGAATGCACCTCCGAGAATGACCTGGTCACAAATTAAAGGTGAACAATTTACTCATAGAATAATCTTAATAAGCAGAACAACTTTATTTTAGCTGATTTGGGGAGGAGAAACATATTGGATAATCATCAGCTATTTTAAATAGTTTGGTTGATCTATCAATCAAAATTGCCATCTAACAAAAGAAGTACTATACTAACCAAAGTCACAACATTTTTATCATGACAGCTGGCATGACAGAGTCTTAACACCAGCCTTTCACTTTGTTTTCATTTCCTCTAAGACACTGTGTGCAGTTGGAGACAGGTGAAATGTTAATTACTGGTCTGAAGATGTAGAGAATGACTAATCGAGTAATGTGGTAGCTCAGTGAGATTCTACATTCTGTACAGACACATCCCAACTATGGTATTTAAGAGTAAACTCAGAAGGGGCTGAATTTTAAATAACTTTTGCAAATGGTTAAATATACATATTTAACTTGACTTTGTTCTTTTTTCTGGTCACAAAAATAAAGTCCAACACTGAAATTCACAGACCCGGGAAGTAAAGTCAGTTAAAATGTCAGTCAATATTCAGATCACTTTACTGTATACCAGACACTTAGTAAGTTTAAAAAGGAGTCCCTGTGACAAAAGAGTCTATAATTTGAGTGAGAGACAAAAGAGATGCAAACATCTCCTATAAGCAAAGGGAAGTGAAGCAATGTGCAGCAGCAGAGACAATGGATATAAGGGTCAAGGCTGGATAAAGGTGATTGCTGAACAGATGGACAGAGAGAGGATGTGAAGAGGAAGATGATATTAGGGATAGTAAGCAAGGTTCTGCATTCATCTATGGAATGGGTTATCTATTAGTTATCTATTAGTGACATCAATTAGTTATAATATTGGCTGTTGATTCCTTGTTAGTGTGGAGAAAAATTATAGGCCTAGAAGAAACCATTAAAGAACATGGAGTCCATTCTCCTTAAAAGCTGTCTGCAGTCATCCCAGTCAGATAATGTAAAAGGAATCTGGTGTATCTGTAGAGATTTTGCTACCTTTATTCATACATAGCATTTGGTGCCTTTCAGATAAACCATTCTGGTGATTCCATGTTCAGAGCACCCTTTGGAGACAACATTTCTATGGAGTTCAGATGACATGTCTTAAAGGAAATACTGTCAATAAATATTCAGAGGAACCAATCAATAATATTAATCCGTAAGACGTAGTCTTCCCTTGCTTTGAAAGGGTAGTGTTGAAGCTACCAGGATACAGTGAGGTTCCCCACACCTTTCTTGCTGACACCACCTTGGACATCACACAGCTTTATCAAACCTGCTACTCATTTCCATTGAAATCCTGCAAAACAAGTCATTTGTTTATATCTATAAAAAAAAAGGGTAACTTTGTAGGGTCAATGTTCTAATTTCAGAAAATGTCCAGGAGAAGTGATCACTGGGTTTAAATGCCTTTAAAGGGCTATTAAATATCTCCCATGAAATATCACGAGCATTCATGTTCAAAGCATATTAGTTTGAAACAAACAAACAAAAAAAAATGAGAGTGAAAGATGAAGTAGGTAGATGACTGGGCAAATCAGTTAAGCGCTATCAGTCTCAGTTTCCGTAGCAAGATTGATGCACTTGAATGTATTTTTAAACTTACATAAATTAGTAAAGCACAAAATGCTATTAGTGTTTTTTTTTTTTCTTCTCTGTAACTCTGAACTAACCAGTCAATTGGTCAAAGACTTCTTTCTTTGCCTAATAAGATGATTGAATTATGGGATCTCCAAGGCTTGATCTCTTCCAAGTTTAAAATATTCATGGATTTTGAAGATATTTGCTCTCTAATCTGCTTACATCACTGTTAAAAATAGAATTCTAATATTGGGCATATGCTCTGTTACCAGGAAGAGTTTCTGTTTCCAAATAGCAAACCATGTGTATCTATGAGACAGCTTCACTAAAGACTAACTTTTCTAAATGATCTATTGACATTGGCACTACCCTTGGGATCTTTTGCTTGACTTGCTTAAAAACTGTATTTAACAAATGGCACGGGAACTTTTAGTGTTAACCTGTGAGGCATCTCTGCTCATCTACATTTGTTAAGGTTGGGAGAAGAGTAACCAACCTGTAATTTTCTGGTGCATCCTAATTAAAAATGGAGAATGAAAATAACGTTATGCTCTCATCAGAGGCACTTAGCCTGATTGAGCGCTTGCTTTTTGTTCAGCATAAAATTGCTGCAAATATTTTCATATGTCTGAAGTGGGGATAACAAAGCCAAAATGCATCAGATTCACAGGCATCAGTATTACCACTACTTTCTGACAATTGTTCTATTCTATTCTGTTTGCTGGGTTTGTTGGGATAGCTCATTTCATGATAGGGGCACTTAAAGAATATTAGCTGTCTTCTCTTATACAAGAACTTAGTTTGATGTATTGAAATTAGACATCACACTCAAAGTGTTTGAAGTAGGCACTTCTCATTCACCCAAGGAGCTCAGACAACTCCACAATCTGCCCTGAAGCAAAGAGAGGTCAGTGGGCTATAGTATTAATGATGTCACTGGTCAGCATTATGCACATCAGGTAGGATACTTCAGCTGACATCCTCTAAACTACATTCCATGTAGCAGACTTTTGTTTCTCCACATGTGATCTGGATCTGGTCTCGACAGTGTATAGGATTCATTCACGACTTCATCTGTCCTAAACACCTGCTATGGGGCAAACATCAGTAGTTAGATCAGACAAATTGAGGCGGACACCTCAAGTGGAAATCATTGATGTACTATAATTTGTAGAGGGACAAAGACCAGAAAATAAGATTGTTGAATCTATGTAGAAATGACAGCTCTAAAACTCTATATTGGAATTAAGATGCTGGGTACTCTGGGGCCCAGGTTTTAGTCTACCTCAATAGTCAAATCTCAAAAGGCTGAGCAGGGGAGAAGCCAGATATAAAGGAACAGAATGAAAACTGGGACCCCGATAAAAGGAGGAAATTTGAGCCAGGAGACAGAAGAGCAAGACATTTTCCCAAGTTCCTAAACGTTTGAACCTTTAACTAAAGCTTTACAGGTGACCTGAGGTCTCTACCAGGGATGGGAATGATGCCATTAAAGGCTCAAGTTGCCCGGGATTCCAGGGAGGTGCCATTTGACTTCTTTTCAGGAACTATTTAAGCAAATAATTGTGTTAAAGGACTCTATTAGGGAATTAAAAAATTGAATCTGTTTTTAAGAGCAATTTTAGGTTCACGGAAAAATGGCGTAGAAAATGCAGACATTTCCTCTATAGCTCTGCTTCTGCTAGCCACATCTCCCTCTAGAGTAATGCATTCATTAAATCCTAAGGATCTATATTCATCGTCATCACCCAAAATCCATAGTTTATATTAGGGTTTACTCTTGATGTTGTATATGAGATTGGGCAGATGTATTATGTCATGTATTTACCATTATTGCACTCTATGGAATAGTTCACTGCCCCGCAGAGCCTCTCTGCTCTGCTTATTCATCCCTTCTTTTCCTGTAACTTCTATAAACATTACAGATGAACCAATGTAAGCATGACTTTCAGAAGGGTAAAAGATGTATTTGAACTCTTCTGTTGACACGACTTTTACTAAAATTTTTCTAGGTGATATTATTAATGGAATATTGAGCATTTTAGTATATTTCCTTCTTGAGGGTGTCTAAAATCAGAAGTTACACACAAGTGCTTCAAAGATACTGAGAATTTAAGGGACCCTTTTGGCCTCCCTGTGTTGCTCCAGGACCCAGGTATTTGATGCCCTTACTCGGAACCACCCACATTTGATACTAGAAGGTGGGTGGCTTCTGGATCAAGACCCTGTCTTTCATCCCCAGGGAGTGGCTTTGCTCATCCTTTGCCCAAAGGGAAATGCCCATTGCTTGTCTGTGACACAACAGAAACCAAACAGGCAAGCAGAAAACCAGGTTCTCCCAGTGATCCCAAGGGATCAGGAGCTGCCTTCCCCAGGGCATCTGCCCAGGGATGCATTCAGGCATCTCTCTGTCTGCTCTGCTGGCACTCTGCTTGCTGGCACTGGTGACTGTGGTCTTACTGAGGCTCCAGTTGAAGGAACCATCACCAACCTCTTGTGTATGTCACCCAAACGTGGGTGATAGGGACAGATTACTCACTGGCCCTCACCCTCTCCCTCTCTCTTCCCCCTAGATGTCTGTCTGGCTGGTTCATTACATTTGGCTGGGTTTGTCAAGTCCAGACTCAGCTAGGTGTCTTTTCTTTCAGAATAATCCATTGATTCTTTTCTTGGCAGTCCTTTCCACAAAATATAATCTCGGGTTTTCTTTTTCAATCTTTATAAACAAGGAAACTTACTTTTTTTTCCCGCATGTCTGTTCCCAAAAGGAACAAAACAAAAGAGAAGTGAGCATCTCTCCTCTTCATTGTGCCCAGGAAATGATCACGTGGCCCTTGGAAGCTGTGTTTGGGGTCTTATATTATACCCAGAGAGGAACTGAGGAGCAGGTGGAGCTGTTAGAGCCTGGGTCTCTGAATAAAAAGGAATTTAAAAAAATCTCCGGAAACTAGCACATCACTGGAAATGTAATAGCGTGGAAAAATAATCTTATATTTTCCAGAGAAATCCTATGTAGGTTAAGGGTAATACTGGGGACCCCAAGAAGCAAGCTTCAGTAACAACTCTTGTGGGAGTAAATGTCTTAGAGCAGTGGATCCATTTCATCTCAGGACTTTTGTTTTGCCAAGTGAGGGCAAGGAGGACAAAGAGTTTGAGGCCAGAACTGAATTTCTTAGGACAAGGAGAGGGAAGGCGCCCACTGTTCCAGCAGCCCACTGTCTCTTGCGGTTCCCTAGCAACCTTGTGCATCTCCCACAAGTAAGTGTTTTTAGAAAGTATTTGAAGATTGTTAGTTTAAAGGAATTATTCATTTGGAGGAGCGACAAGTAATTGACAGGCTCAAAATGCTCACATGACTGAATAGTTTAGACTACAGCAGCAGAGCATCTTCCTTCTCATTCCTGTCCTTGCTGTGAAGAGAGATTAAAAGCTTGCCTCAGTGGCAGTTCTCAAACTTGCCTTTGCACTAGAATCACCTGAAAAGCTGAAGAACAACTTCTTGAGCTCCACTTCCCATCTATTGCATCAGTATCTCTAGTTGTGGGCCCATGAATCTGCATTTTCACATCTCTCCAGGAAATTGTGGTACTTCCAGGCAGGCCGGAGCCCCAGCGAGGAAGCTAGAGGCTCCTGCATCGGAGACTGCCATGGTGGATCATGCTGACCATTGTCCCTTCTTCTGGCTTCTGCATACCTGCACTGGGAGCCAGACACACTGGACATTTTCTCCTGTTTCCTCACTGTCCTGCTGTCTTAAGGAGATACCCTGGCAGTCCTAGGGCTCATGCAGGTGGAAGAAGAATGCAGGAAGAATCCAGGATTTATTTCACACTCTTCTTCTTTCTCTCACAGGTAGCCAAGCTAAGCATGCAGTGAAAACAAGTATTCAGTATCAGTTCTCTGGATGAAAAGAAGTTAACAGTGAACATCTCAGGTCTCTATTGACCATTATCTCAGTGAAGAACTGGAGTTAGTGAGGAAGCTGACGGCATAGTTAGCATCAGTCTGTAAGAGTTGCACAGGAAGGAAGGCCTTCCAGATGGGCTTCAAAGTTGGTAAATCTAATGAAATAACTCCTGGGGGTATCTGATTTGTAAACCTTTCCGATATCCTGTAGAAAAATGCTGCTGGTGTCATGAGTTTACAAAAACAGTGGCCAGAAATCATTCTGGAATACAGCATGTTTGTGTGAAATGAATAAGCATTGCACTTAGAAGCCACTGCACTGTTTCCCCATAATTATCTGAGGACAGCTAATGACTTTGGATGGTGTTTCTTTCTGAAAAGCATGAAGCCAAGTGAATGCGTGGAATTTTCAATAATAGTATTCTGACTTTCCAAGGCATGGGCAGTCCAATTTGAGAATGCATCAGTCTCTTTCTCTGGCTTCTGTTAGCCTAATTGTCTCACTAAGGAAGGTCAGAAAAATATCCATGTGTGATAGCAGTATTACTCAGTTTAATACACCCTTTACTTCTTATCTTCTCATTGCCAGTACGTCTCTCTTTTTCTTTCCCTTCCTCAGAGGGCCCCTGCCCTCTCATACCACAGAGGTCAAAATTATATTTAACTAAGCAGTCTCATACACAGTCTCGGTTCTCCAGAGAAAGGAGGGTCCAGGAATAATAGACCCAAGGAGAATAAAGTTAAGATATGTTCCCCCAACTCCTAAATACTCCACAATGTGTTTCATTCTTTCTCTTCCTCCTTCTCCCTCCTTACCTCTGTCTTCCTCTTTATTATATTCACACACGACTGCAATTTATTTCAGTGTAAGAATGATGTCTTATTCATCTTTGTATCCCTGGAAACTTGCCCAATTATGAGTGCTATGACCTAAATGTTTATGTTTCCCTTAAATTCATGCATTGAGGCTATAAACTCCAATTTGGAGCTGAGGCCTTGAGGGTAGATCATGAGGTAAAACCTCAAGAATGGGATTGGGAGGCACACTCAGGTGACTTAGCACTAAAAGTCTGCTGGACTCAGTCCACATCTTGGGCACCCAGGTTCACAGTTCGGGACCAGGGGAACAACTGACATTGAGAACTAAATTAAACAAAATAAATAAAATACATCTTTCTCCTCTTTCTTTCTGCCTGTCTTCATGCTTACTTGTCTTCACTCCTATCTGTACCTTTCCTTAAAAAAACAATAGGATTGGAGTCCTTATAAGAAGAAACATGAGAAAGATGGTTTCATGTAAGGTTTTTGGCAAGAAGGCGACTGTCTGTAAACTAGGAAAGGACTGTCACCGAGAACCTGATCACGCTGGCATTCTGGTCTCAGACTCCCAGCCTCCAGAACTGTGAGAAGTAACGTTTGTTATTTAAGCCTACCAGTCTGTAGTACTTTGTTAAAGCATCCTGAGCGAAGACAGTAAGCAATCAATAAATGTCAAATAGATTATTCAAGGTGAAGCATTTTAAGACACTGTTTAATTTTAATATCTACACAAAGTGGTAAATTGAAATAGGAAGCTCCATTATCCTTACAATGATTACCATTTTGTAATCTGAAGAAGATTTACAAAAAATGATGTGTAATGCAATGGCCTCTCAAATGGCAGAGCTATATTTGAACCTGAGTCTTTAGCTCTTCCCTGAAGTCTGTGCTGCTTCTCAATCACCTGGAGAGGTCAAATCACATGGCAGTTGAGAGAATTATGTATGGCACACAGTTAATAGTCACTTGGCGACTATTAGTCTCATTTTCCCACTATATATAATTAGCCTAATATATGTACAACTCAAGGTGGTGAAAATTGCTAAAACAGGCGGCTGATGGAAATAGGATGAAGAATGAAGCAGTGTCTTCCAACAATGCATTTAGAAGCTAACCATATTACAAGGTCTAGCCTCAAATCCTTCATCTGGGGTCCTGACTTCGAGTCTCCCTGCAGGTAGTTGGCCCTGGGTCACTCCTGAGTGTTGTGACCACCAGGGAGACTTCTGAGCACAGACCACCGAGAGAAGAAAGTGCTAGAACTGGGCGATTCAGATCTTTCTCTGGGAACTGGAATGACAGGATTCTCTCCAAGTAAATGCACAGAGGAGGCAGATAACTCATTCTTTTCTTGTTAGTCAGCAAGTGTGTATTAAACAGCTACTGAAAATAGACATTTTATACAAGCCAGTGAACTCATATCTGGACATTTACCTGACAAATATAAAAACACAAGTTTGAAGAGATGTATGTACATCCATATTCATTGCAGCATTATTCAGACTAGCCAAGAATTGAAAATACCTAAGTGCCCACTGACAAATAAGTGGATAAAGAAGATGTGGTCTGTGTACACAATGGAGTGCTACACAGCTATGGAAAATGATGAAATATTGCATTTGCAACAGCATGGGTGGACCTGGAGGGAATCGTGCTCAGTGAGATAAGCTAGAAGGAGAAAGACATGATTTCCCTGATATGTGATACATAGAAAAACAAATGAATTAAATAAAACAAAAATAAACTTTTAGGCTACAAGATTAAATTAGGGGTTACCAGAAGGCAAAGGCAAAGTGCCTGAGTGCATTGGATGAAAGGTTCAATCATGTGGTGAAGGATGGAATTGACCTTGTAGCAGTAAACTTGTATGTACAGATATTGATTTCCAAAGATGCACACTTGCAAACTAATGTTATAAACCAAAACTTCATTAAAACACACAAAAAATGATGTAAACAAAATATTTACACAAACAACAACAAAAATACCTCTTAACTGCACAGTCCTGACCTCCAGCATCTCCTTGCCAGGAGCAGAAGGAGATAGGCTCGCCACAGTGGTACCCATGCTGTCATTACATCCGTCTCCTGCACTCCTTCCCCAGTCCAAGCTGAAAGACCCCTGACGTGGTGCAGGAAGTTTCCATGTGCAAAGAAATGCTTCTCTGGGGCTGGTGAAAGACCCAGGGATTCAGCATGGAGCCTGAATCTGCCTCTACCCGGGGAAACGTGTCCAGATTGAGAGTTTCCATTTCCTGAAGATGAAATGGGACCTATCGGACCTGGGTGAACCATTTTTTTCAGACTTCAGGCCTTACCAACAAAAGGTGGCCTTCTGTCCTCAGCCTGTCCCCTAGCTGATCTGCTCAGTCCTAAGAGGGGTGAGCAACCTGGGTTCCATACTTGGCTTTGACATCAATCCTTGACCTTGAACTGACTGACCCTAAATTCGACTTGACCTGTCTCCTCCCTGGTTGACCACATTGCAGCCAGAAAGGCCCGCTTTTCTCACAGTCTAGCCAACAAATATCCAACAGCCATATAATCACATAGTGAAAATAAAGTAACTAGGCAATCAAATGATGCATAATGCATACATTCCTAAGTGCATGCATAATTTATTAATAAAGTAATATGTGGTAATAAAATAAGAAGAAATAATAAACATTTTAACATGGAAATCAATCTTTTTATGTGGGAAATGCATCTAGTTATTAAACAATTATCAGTATGAAATAGGATATGAACAATTAGGACAAGATAGTCCTCATTTTTGCCTGTCTTCATCTCTTTGACTTGTCACTTTGTGTCCTTCTGTGAACCTCTCAGTGTCTACTTTGCATACATTTATTTTTTTCTCTGTACTTGTAAGGATGTCTCCTTATTAAGCCAGCATCCAAAGCATCAATTAAGCACCTGCATATCCATAGAACTTTTTCAGAGTCTGCCTTCCCACATACTTTTCTATTTATGTGTCATTGCCTGTCTCATTCCAGATTTTCCTTGTGTTTCCCAATATATTTTGTGCCATAGTCTCTCTGTGAGTTATTCTTTATGGTGCCATGTTTATTTATATCTCTGCCTTGTGATTTTATAATCCAGATTATGATCAACCTGAATTGTTTTATAATCTCTGGCATGTTCTATATAAATAATGACATTGAATATAATTGCAATAGATTGAGTAGATCAGTTAGTATTCTATCTGTGAAGTTATGGATTCTTATTGTGATTCTCTGCCCCAGTGGGATATAAAATATATGAATTGTCTAGAACTCTAGTTTTCTAGGATAACAGATGCCTTACTACAATATGGCATATTTGTCCAAAGATTCATAAACCAAGAGTAATATGATTTCATTTCTTATCTATTCCATGAAGCAGTCCTGATTTTTCTTCACTTCACTCAATGATCTATAGATTGAGAATTGTGTAAGGGCTGTTTGGATTATGAAAAATGGCTAAATTAAACTGTATTGAATTGAGGTGAATGGTAGAGAGAATTAAACAGAGTTTTAGGGCACAAGCACTAATGAACACTAAAAGATATACATTCATCTCTCATGACACCAGGATCTCTATAGATACTTCCTGATGTAGCAGTGTTGTAAGAACTTGGAACACCGCTAAAGCAGAGAACAGATGAATTGGGCATCCCTGGATGATTTGGAGCTATGGAATGTTGAGTTTGACAGTACTAGGCTCTGTTAGTTCAGAATTACATATACTAAACTAGCGAGATATTAGGCTCACCCAAGCAATAAGCAAACCCTTGCTGCTACTCTGAGGGAGAGTTGAAGGGTGATTGACAGAAAGAATAACCTAGCCTCCAGGAATGCAAAGCACCTACATGCCTTGAGTGTGTCATATCGTCCTTCTTCCAGAGGATGCAGTGTGGGCCCTGCAGCCAGATCAATCAAGGTGACTCTATGTCATATGTTGATTGGCAGCTGTTGGATGGTTTTCAAAAATTCCAGCCGGTTTCCTGACACTCTTTAGTCAATAAAGGCTTTCTAAGAATCAGATGTAATTTCTGGTCCTATGACTCCCTCTCCCCAACCCCCTCTTGATATATTTAAAGAATTCTGTGGTTGTGATTCAATTCTTCATTCGACAAATACAATGAAAAACTAAGTGGTTCTAAAGGGATAAAGGAACAGAAATACAAACCAAAGCTTGTGCAAACTGAGTCAAATGAGATTTTTAAAAACAATAAAACTTCAAAGTGTATTTTCAGAAGAAATTGTCTTCCAAATGACTCTTTATAAGAGTCAGGAAAAATGAAAACCGTCTGAGGATATAAAAAGGATGTACCAGCATGCCTTGTCTGGAGCCACAGCTTCACTGTTGTGAAATGTCATCATTTTCGGCACTGCATTTTCTTGGCCTTTTTTTGGTGTGATGCTAATGGAATGTTTTCAAAATTCTACATCTGTCTCACGCTACAGAAAAGCATTTATAACCATAAGCTGTAGGACTGCTTGTTATAGGAGCTTTAAATATGGACTCTAAATATTCTACATCTTTCAAAACCATTGATTGTCATTGATCAAATAGAACTAAACTGCTTTTGAGTCTTTGAATCCCTTGCATAAATACATATTGAGGAGCTGTTTTAAATGTCCATTATATCTTCACGTTTCTCTTTGAAGCCATTACCATTTATCATATGACTGTAAATATAGATTCAGGGATGTTTAAAACACACATTATTTACCTGGCAAGGCTTAATGGCTCCAAAAGATGCATTAGAGCCTGTTTATAACTCCTCTCCAAGAATAGATCATGAACACCTCCCATATATGAATTTTATTTTATACCAAGGCAGGAGATGATGCTACTGAGTAATTTACCCAATGTTTTAATAAAATATATTTTCCAAGGCATGTAGGTTCAACAATTTGGTGACTATTTGTAGAAGTAATTTGCTTGGAGTGGTTCTTTGGCCAAAGCATTGCATCCAACCATGGCTTTACTGAAAGCACTTTTATTTTTAATAGAGCCTCAGAATAAAATACTAATAATTACCTTTAGAATAAAAATGACCTAGTGACTATTTGTATGAATATTTGTTATTTGGGAGTGAATATTCTGCATGGTTAAAATAAATATTTCAGAAGAACAAATAATGAAAAAATGGTTGCTGGAACAGAACAATGAACCAAGAAATCTTCACATGTATGGAAATTTTTTTTCTAAATAACAATTTTATCACTTCATTTGTTTACAATGCTGTTAGTTTTAGGGTATTGACACTGCACCTCAGTGTGTATCTTACACCGCCCTGGTCACCAGCCTTCTAGGGCCCTTGAACACCACCTGGTTCCCTCTTTTCTTCCCTCCCCACTCCCACCCTGCTGGGAGCCACAGTCTTGTGTCCTGTGGAGGTTGTTGAGGTTTGTCTGCTCGTTTGTTTCACTTCATTATATCCCCCCATAAGTGAAAACATCCTGTACTTCTCTTTTTCTTTCTGACTTTTTTCACTTTACACGATTTCCCTCCAGTTCCATCCAGATTGTTGCAAAAGGCACAATTTAATCATTTTTAGTAGCTGCATGAATTCCATGGAGTATTTTGATCACAACTTCTTTATCCAGTCATCTGTTGATGGGCATGTAGGTTTTTTTTTCCTTGTCTTGGTGATTGTGAATTATGCTCTTATGAATGTAGGGGGTGCAGATATTTTTCCTGATTAGAGGTTTTGTATTCTTGGGGTATTTGCCTAGAAGTGAGATTGCTAGATCAAAGGGTTGATCTTTCTTTTTCTTATTGAGCAATACAGTTTTCCAGAGCACTTGAACTAGTTTACATTCCCAGCAATAGAGGTAAACGTGATATGACTGAGGTAACATGAAAAACAGTGGGGAAAGAATGGACAAGTCAGTAAGTGCCGGTGGGCTTACTGGAATCCACAAGGACAGAGTTAGATCCCTGCCTTATACTGGGTCTCAGCTTCAAGGACTGCATGTGACAATGAAAACCTTTAAAACTTCAGAAGACAATGCCAGGGAACATTTTATGACCTACATGTAGGAGGAGAATTTTTTTTAAGTACAAAACTCGACAAACTTTAAATGAAAATTTTGAAAAATTAGGCTATGTTAAAATGTCTTCTATTTACATAAAATGCATCATATTCATCTAAAGATAATATAGAAAATTATATTCATATTGTATATTATGGCAGAGACTTAGCATCCTGAGTGTATAGAAAAATTCTGTATATTAGACCTAATAGAAGCCACAGAATTGAATAATAATGGGGAAGGGGTAAAAGTAGAATAATCACAAAAGATGAAATCTAAATGTTTGATAAACATATGAAAATAAACCTTTAAACCCTTCTTAATGATCAAGTATATGGAGAATAAAATCATCAACTGCCATATTAATCATCAACTATGAAAAATGGAAATATTTAAAAACGTGAAAAGTTAGAAATAATGCCAAGAGTTGGAAGGAACAGGTTTACATATTGCTGGTATGAATTTTCATTGACCTCATTACTTCAGAGGTATTAATTTGGCAAGGTGTAATAAATAACATTGAAGATATGCATTCCCTACTCTATAGCATCTCATTGCTTACTACGGATCTCAAAATAACCCATGCACAAGTGTGTCAATATAAAAATAGACGTAGAAAGATATTCATGGTTGTTTATAATAGAGACAACTTGGAAACAGCCCAGCTGCCCATTTAGTGAAGGATTGATGAATACATGGTAAAGTAGACATAAATTGTACATAGCATTTTGCTAAATATGCTAAATAACAAAAACAAGCAAGAATCTTGAATAGATTAAAGCTACATATATCAATATGGATAAACCTCAAAGAAATTATGTTGAAGGAGAAGTTGGCAAATATGCAAAATAATGCTGTGTATAGTACGGATTTATATGTGTGAAGGGAAAACAAAATATTGTGGATACTAAACACCAAATTCAAAAGAGTATTAATCTCTGGAGAAAGAAGGTAAATGATGAATTAGAGAGATACATTGGATTCTTCAGTGGTATTTTGCTTTTTCTCTAAAACTTTTGACATTTTTAAGTTAGAAAAAGTCTGCAGTAAATATGGAAAAATAATAAATTTGATAAAACTTAGTGAATTTGAATATCAGTTGTGTTTGTCTCTCCCCTTTTGTCGAATTATCAAAGTAGTCCCAGATTACAATGATATATACTCTAAATCTGTAGGTTATGATACAATATTAAAGCAAAAATCAATGAAATTTACAAATAAAAAACATTAATGATCACACACAATGGTTCCCTTCTAGATTGTTTTCCATTTCTTATACCACTTCTTAGAAAATTAATAACCACCCTTAGCTGTTTCTGATAGCTCTATCTTTAGTTAAGGTAAAAATCTTACTAATTGAAAATTGCTCCTTTCCCACGATGAAAGTTAATGATTATACTCATAGCACAAACTATCTTCATGCCACAGTTTTGAAGCATCAAGATTTTCATTTCTTTCTTGGGAACGTGTTACCTAAATTTTAATTTCTTGTTTCATAAATTGATAATTGGTATCAAAATTTTAAAGTGATAATATTTCTTACTCCTCTGTTTTCTAAGATGGCCCATTTCACTGCTTGTCTTCCCTTCCACCTCTGAGCTTTCTTCTTTTGTGCTTTTATGTTATTCAGATTAATAACATCTGAATTCTGCTCCATAACCATAATTAAATCTTCCATGCTTTGTTACTGAGCTAATTCTAAAAGATCAAAATCAATAAGGAATATTTATATTATTGTGTTATTCAATATGGCTTAAAATAGATTCAAGCAGTGAGCCATGACTTGCTTTTTGTTTTGTTCTTTTCTTTTATCGTATTGCATTTTTACTTTTTTCTGGAAATTTTAATTAATTTTTCTATTGTATTAGCTACCGTTATTATTTCCTCGTTCAAATGTCCCATAATACCAAGCGTGCCATTTGAGGGGTTGAGGTGATTAGGAAAGTTATCCTTTTTTTAAAGTAGAAATGAGTCTGAACAGGTAACTAAAATAGACTACCAAAAGCCTAAAGTGTAGAAGAAAGCAACTACTTGAAAGAATAACCCATCATTGAATAATAACACACTAAATTAATTTTTGAATCTTTGATTTTATATTTCACGGGGGTTGGAATCCTCCTGGAAGAAAGACCAACCAAGAACACAACATGGAATTTGTCTCTACCTACAACCAAGAGGGTATATTGATTCAGATCCACTAACATGGCACATGGTAACTACTTTCAACTAGCATTTGAATGAACTCAAAATACTGACAGTGATTACCTAACTCACTAGCTGGTGATCTATACTAGGTTTATGTTGCCGCATAGCATATAATCACATACCTAGCTCATAGCTCTGTAGTTGGAAGTTTGGGTAGGCTTAGATGGGTTCTCAACTTAGGATCTCACAAGCCAAAATCAAGGTGTCAGCGGAACTGCAGTATGGTCTAGGGGCTCTGAGAAAGCATCAGTTCCCAAGCTCATTGAGAGGGCTCATGGAATTCAGTTCTCAGTAGTTTGAGAAATGAGGTAGCATTTCCTTGCTGGTTTTCACCTGGGGATGCTTCCACCTGCATTTTTACTCATATGATCCACTTCATCCTCAAATTTCAAATCTCTGATGAAGAGAACTCTCCACTTTCCAGAGCTCCTGTGATGACATCTGACCCATTTGGAGCTTTAGATATATTTGCAAAATCCTTTCAAAACTGCACTTAGATTAGGAGAATTTTAGGATGGAGACATCTTTAAAATTGTGCCCATGATTCTATTTTCCTCCCTCCCTCTCTCCCTCCCTCCCTCACTGCCTCATCTCTTTTCTTCCTATCTGCCTAACCTATCTAACCTCCATATAACCTCCCATTTAGCTAAATATATCCCTCTTTCTTTGCCATTTATTTCTGTTCTTGTTCCAGAAAAGAGGTGGTTTTCAGACCTTAAAAAGCATCATAGAAAGAGGAAAAAGGGAAAGAAAACATGAGGAAGGTAGCAAATGTTCTTGACCCCTCTGTGGGTGTAGATAAGAGGGTCAAGAAAAAGAGCATAAGTTAGCCACAAAGGTAGCAAACTAACATCACACTCTAATAGAAAAACACCTAGGGTCATTTCTCTCCTTCTAGGTGAGCATGGGTTAGGTCCAGCAGCAAGCCTGCAGTTAATAAGTGGAGTTCTAGCAGGAAGTCATACTGAGGAGATTCAGCAGGAATTATACAACACGAGAAATTCTAGTCCTTCGTGTCTGGAAAAATATCCAGGATGCATTACTCTGTTTTTTGAACCCCAAAATATAAAAAAACATGTTAGTCAAGAAAGAGGAAGTACGTTTTTAGAAATAAGGACACCTGCGTGGCAGATCATCTGATTCTGTTGTCCAGTTAGATGCAGTAAATTTGAGATTGCGCTGCACACCGGGGGACTGGAGTGGGGGGAGGCAAGCGCAGGAACCTATTGTCCCTTCTGTCATGGAGAGACTGTGCATCTGGATTTGATATCAGCTCCTATACGGAACAGACTATGCTCCTATAGGCACATGGGAAGAGAGCACATTCTGGTCAGAATGAAAGTGTCTGGTCCATAGTCAGTATGAACTACCATTATTTCCCACGATTTCTCCAGGTTTTTCCTTCCTGATCCTTGGCAGGATCGCTTTCACAGAGCAAATGGCAGGTGATCCCCACATTAACCCCGACAAGTATATCCTCATTCCTGCTTTGCAGTGGGAGAAAGAAGCGATGAGGCCATGGAAGTGAAGCAGTGTTACACAACTCTTCGTTACTAAGTGCAGTGCCACTGCCTTTCGTGTTTAATTTCGTTGATTTCTCACAAGTCCATGAGCTAGCACGTATTGCTCTCATTTCCCAGGGAGGGAAATCAACACTCAGAAATGAGACAGAGCTTGCTGGTGTCAAGCTAAACATGATAAACTCAGACTTCACCTTGGTGTGTGTCCCCAGTAGCTTTCCTAGTGGGAAGGACCCCCAGAGAGGTGCTTTTGTTTTCATAACGTGGGGGCCAATTTCTTTTTTATACAGAATTTAGTCCTATAATAAAAATTAATAAATTAACTCAGAGATGCTATATTCTAAATTTTTATCCCCAGCGTTGCAGAATAAAATGATAGTAACATCCCCCTCTGCTCAGGGACCCCCATCTCAGACTACCCAATATTTCTTAGAGTCCCCCTCTTCCTAGCCTTCCACACCAACATACCTGAGATGTCTTGAATCTCTAATCTGAGTCAACATCCTAACCACCTACTCACATAGCACTCTGTAACACTTATTACAATGATTATTCAGTAATAATTTGTGTAATTAATTTTGTTTCATGTCTACTCCCCAGCCAGATTTAAATTCCAGGAGAGTGACAATGATAGTTTCTCCCCACTCTGTCTCTAACGCTGACTTATTGAATCTACAAGTAAATGCCAGGTTAAATCATTTCTGTGCCAGTGTCAGATAAGAGCCTTCCTTCTGTCCCTGTTTAATTGACAAGTACCCTGAGATTACAAGATATGCTGTCAGGCTCTTAAGGAGCTGTAACCAACTATATCTCCTTTCCAGCATGGATCAGGATGGTTTCTTGTGAAATCAATGGCAACAAAAAAGGGGGGGAGAGGTGCAAAAAAATAAGTTGGATAATTGGATGTCAACTTTTATAGCTTCCAATTTCAAATTTGGGGGCTGATCAAAATAGCCATATTACTTGGTAACTATGAAAAATAAAGATTACAAACTTGAACTTATGCATCTAGCTTCATAAAATAACCACTTTCATCTGTTTTGTCTCACAGGTAATATAAGAATATAGATGTAATATATAAGAATTAATTTGAAAAAGAATTGAATAGCTACTGATATAATTTCCAAAAATATAATGCTGAGCACAGAGGAGGACTTGATTAAAATCTGTTAGATGAGAGACTGAATTGTTGAGTGAATGAATAAATGGGTGAATGACTATATTGCATGCTATGGACTCAATGTTTGGAGTATGGGCCCATATTCATATGCTGAAACCCTACTGCACCCCATGTGATGTTATTAGTAGGTGACAACTTCGGGAGGTAATTGGGGTTAGACGAAGACCTGAGGGTAGACCCCTCCCATAATGGGATTAGTATTCTTAAAAGAATCAGAAGAGACATTGCTTCCTCTCTGCTCTCTGCCATGCAAAGATACAAGTCAGCAGTCTGTAACCTGGAACCCCTGACATTCATCTTGATCTTGACCTTGACTATGCTGGTACCCTGATCTAAAACTCGCAGCCCCCACACTGTGAGAATTTTGTTGTTTATAAGCCACCCAATCTATGATTTACAGTACTTTGTAGAACAGCCCATAGGGAATAAGATATTTGGTAAATTTCATACATCTAGCAGCCTTCTGACTCCTGTTTTCCACTCTATCAGCCATCTCTGTCCCTGCTTTAATTTTCATTTTTTGTTCCCTTCTGTCCTCTGAGCGATAACATTTTCCTTAAATAATGAAGCTGTTTAGTAAAAAAAAAAAAAAAAGCCTTAATAAAGGTGCACCTTTATAAGGCAGTGTGTTCCTTTAGAAATAAAGCAAACACAGATTACGTACAAAATATTTTCGTTGAAATGACAAATAAAGATCTATTTAAATAAGCCGTAAAATGTGACACCAATGTTTGGGACTACAGAATGTGCCTTTTACTATTTTGGGGGGCAGGGGGAGGTTGTTTCTGTTTTGACTTGAAATTATTAGGATTTTCATAAGTATTTGAACCCTGTGGAAATAATCTCATCAACATTCTATTTCTAGGTCGATAAAGCAATTACAAGCTTGAAAGTGCTATTTTATTGTCATAAAAAGGAGCGTATTGGTGATATGTGGTTTGTGGTTTATTAAAGCCAGCTTGCTTAGATTTTAAAATGAGTAATTGCCAGCATAATTACTGTTTTGCATTATGTGATTTGCACTCAGCTTTTTCAGTGAATCTGTCTTTCTACAGGTTTATGGTGCTCTTGCTTGCAGGACTAAAGAAAATGTAGTTAAGTGATTTAGCGCCTATGGTGTTACTCAGAACCTGAGTTTACCTGAGTCTGTGCACCTCAAAGTTGTCCTAGAGGCTCTTTGAGTTAAGTTCAGCAAGAATAGCCACACCCCCACTGCCTTGCCAGCCAGTCTGTCTAATGTCCGTTCTTCCTCTCTCTTTTCTCCTACCCTGGGAAGAAGTCACATCTGCCCAGACAACCCCATTTCTCTCTGAACTCAAAGGGGCCCTCTCTCACCTGCACTGGCAGATGATGACAAATGGGAGGGGGGTGTGTGTGTGTGTGTGTGTGTGTGAGACCGCACTGCTCTTCCTTCCTGCTTTCCTCTTTGAGGTCACTAGGCCACAAAACAGTGATAAAAGAATCACTGAGTTTCCAGTAGAGTCCTTTATAATACCCTCCTCTAAATGCCCAGCATGTGCTCTGAACACTCAGCTGTCACCCATGTGTACCGAAGTTGTTTTCTTCATCTGCTTTTATCTCTAAAAAAATACGTCTCTTTGTATGACTCATCCCGTAGAGTGCGTGGTCATGAGCTACAGAAAGCAGAGGCACTGCCCTGCAGGAGGCTTCTGCATGACCTAAGCAGCCTCTGAAAGTTCCCACATTGGAGATGAAGTCTGGGCAGGTGTTTCCTCTTCCACCCTCCTTCGGGTGGGCACCGCTCTCTTCTGTCTTGTGGCGTTTGTGCAAGTCAGGTGGGGAAATGAACTCAGGGAGCTTCCAGGGTTGTTACAGTCTTCTGTTACACTTTTTTTTAAGTGTGCTAGCATGTCGTGAGCTATGGTGACCACCACTGATTATACCAGTGATACCCTGCTCTGTTACCATTCCATTGTCCTTTGCTTATGTTCTCATCTTGAAATGGTAATGCAATATGTACTGGGAAAGGACATTCCTTCTAGGGATGAACAGCAATATGGGAACAAAGATTGTTTTCTTTCGTTTATCATCTTGATAGCCTCTGACTCTTCAAGGATGGCATAGATGTGTTTGGTAGTGTTTAGAGGTTTGTTGCTCACTTAGGCAATCGTGTTTCGTGGCATTTATATCGCAGGTTTAAGGGTGCCATTGAAAGAATCATATGAGCGCATCTTTCTGTGATCTGTTCGTTTTGTGTCATTATGAGAGCTCAATGTAAGATTATGTGATGATCACTATTGCAGGAACGGAAAGAAAATCATATACTTTGTAGAAAGACACATGGTGAGCAGAGAGTATAGCCCTAGATACTGTGAATGAACATAGAGATTCTGCAGCAAAGCTCTCTCATGCTGATTGCCTGTATGTGAAGACCGGTAGTAATTCCTCTTGTTCAGAACAAGGTGGTTATGTGTTTTTATGGTGCATACAATCTGAGTGTGAGGAGCTTCGACATATTATTTGAGAACAAGACATGGCATTTTTATATCTTTATCTACTTAATGACCTCATATTTGCCTTTGTGGGTGATTTGTGTTTCAGTCAGGAGTCTTTGGGGATTAACCACACATAAAGTGTTGTCTCTGAGGAAGATTTTTTCTACAACCAAATTGAACCAAGTTAATTAGAATGTTAGCATAAATCACAATATGTATCTAATAGTTATGTCTAAGAAGTTTACATTCAAGGTAAATTTACAGCCAGTCTTTTTATAGAAGAAAACATACTTCAGGTATTGATTTACAGAGCTAAAGGCAAAGGAGCCAATCTGGCCATGGACTAATAATAATATATTACACATTTATGAATTTCTCAAGTCATCCCTATATACTTTCACAGATATTACCTTATTTGATTTTCAGTAGTAAAAAGATATTTATGTGGTCTGCATTGCCTTATCTAGATCTTTAGGGCCAGATACATTTCTTTGAAAGTTTCAGTCTTATAAAGGTAAGGTTATACATGTACCATATATAACAAAACATCCAGGGATTGTACAGGGATTGTAGTCAGACTTATAATATTGTTGCCCTGAAAGTTACGTATGGTTGTGTCACTGTGAGAGTCTTGGAGTCTCTCTCCTGGGTTCTCATGAGTCCCAGAGCGGCCAACCTGCTCCGGGAACCAAGAAGGTAACCCACCCAGCAGAAAGCAAGTGAGATTTATTGATGTGAAAGTGAAAGTACAGCCTTAAGAGAGAAAGGACAGGTCCTTCTGAGAGGGGAGTAGTCACCAGGACCCTGGGATTGGGATTTTTATGGGCCGTTTCCCGTCCTTATCCCCTCCCAGGGGTGAGGTAAGGTTTTTGGTTGTTCTGTCAATTGTTGCCTTTTAAGCTAGTAGGCCTTTAGGCTGATTGGTGGAATTCAGGTATCTTTCCTTATCCTTCCTTATCCTTTCCTTCCTCTCCCCACCCCTCCCTCCTCCTGTTCTCTGCCCATACCTAATTGCTACCTAACAGTTACACAAAAGAAGGTAAATAATAAATATAAAAGATCTCACATCAATTGCAGTCAGATGTTGTCAGTAAATGATACAGGGAAAATGTTGGTTTTCAGAGATTGGAGATTTGGCATTTAAGTAATGGACTGGGAAGCTATATAAAATATAATATTGTCTATCTATCTATCTATTATTTATAGATATATATATATAGATAGATAGATAGATAGATAGATAGATATATCCCAGGGTTTCACTAACAAAAGTCAAAAATGTTCCAGAGATAGCACTTAACAATTTCATATTGGAAAAGAAATGATCAGTACACTGTCCTGTTATTTTATAAAAATTTAATCATAATTCCTCTCTGGTTTTCTGACTCCTTGTTGCATTCACATTCATACTCTTTTCAGTGATCTCCCCCCTGGGATGCTTTTGCTAGACTGATCTAGATATTAACCCTGCTGTGACTTCCAATAATTTACTTAAACTCTTGATATCTCATTTTATTCACTCTAAAGTGAATCCCTCACTCCAAAGTGGGGATAATAATGTTTATCTGGTCAGGCTCATGTGAAGGTTAAGAGTATATGAATAAAAGTACTTAGCCTACAGTAGTTTGTGACAAAGACTGTTCATTGTAACTCCGATGCCCCTCTTCTCTTCCTGCTGAATGGCAGGACTTTAATTGTTAGCTGGAGTATGGCCTCTATAAGTGATGACTACATCTCCCAGCTTTCTTGGAGCTGGGTATGGATGCCTATGACAGAATTATAGCCAATGAAATGAAAGTAGAAGTGCTAGGTGGCACCTTCCCAGAAACCCAAGGAAGCAGTGGCTGTACCCTTTGTGTTTTCCCCTTTGTTCCTTCCTCTACCCTGGAATGTCCACAAGGTGCTCTGGTAGACATCCCTGGACTAAGCTGGTGACTTCGACCCTAAAGATGGTGATATAATGAGCAGAAAACTCTGCATGACTCTGACATCTCTAAGAAGCCAGCCTTCTAAACTTGTGTGCCTACTTCTAGATTCCCTTTAAATTTTCTGACAGCTTTTAGTAAATGTTGGTTCTCTTGAGCCAACTTCAAAATCTGCTTTTTAATGGCAACTGTAACATTCTTTGATGATCTCTGAATCTCCAGTTGGAGCTTATTCATAATTCTTATGGTGTATCCATAGTTGCTGTGGGTATTTCAACCCCACATTGCTTGGCAAATGCTGTCTTTCCACCTTTCAACCCAATCTTTGTTTAACCACCTGTTTCTTATATAAGGCATTTTCCATGACATTTCTGTTTTATCCTGCTTTCATTTCCTGCAGCTTCTGAAAGTTCTTTTTAATGGTCTCATCTTAAATTCCTTTAATTCCTATTTTATGATTCTAGAACTCTTGATGTTTCATTGTGAAAAATTTATTAAGCTTTCTTTTTGCTTTCTCTCTTCCAAACTTTCCTTCCTTCCTTCTTTCCTTCCTTCCTTCCTTCCTTCCATCCTCCCTCCCTCCCTCTCTCCATCGCTCCCTCCCTTCCTTCCTCTAATGTTTTCATTTCAGAAAAAGTTGTATCTTCATTGCTTCTTTCCTCTCTTGGGATTATATTGGCAGTGCTGCTTCAGAAGTAGAGCTCAAATATCCTTCCTGGAGAGAGTAAAACCAGTAAAAAGTAATTTGCACATTACACTACCATTTATAAATGTTTAAAACATACAAAAAATAATATATTTTGTATGGAAGCAGAAACATGTAGATAAAGTAAGAAAAATGCACTGAGTAGATACCTATCAATTTTAATAATGATTACATAGGTGGAAGCAGGGGAAAAAATGGGGTAACAGGTATCTTGGTTATATCTATAACTTTTTAAGCAGCTTTGAACAGGTTTAAGTAGGAAAGTCAAAAAACATAAATATTGAAAATACAAGATAAATAATCAATGTACACTTTCAGTATTATTTAAGTACAGGCATGAGAGAGATTACTTCCAGTTGATACTCAATAAATGTTTACTGAATGAATAAAGAATCCCAATATTATATTCACCTACCTAATTTGTGTGAGAACCATGTCTAGAATTCAGGATTCCGGTCTTCTAGTTTAGAGCAGTTTTCAGTGCCTCATTCTGTCTTCCTAAAATACAGATAAGAAAGCTATCCTAGAGTTGAAATTAAACATAACTCTGGAAATGCCTTAAATATTCATAAAAGAAGATATTCCTTTTTTTCTAATATTTAACATTTTCTTCTAAACAGAGGCCACCCACCTACATCTTGAGTATTTTTTAGATGTTACACGATGCAAAATATGAAGTGACTCTTTTTCAGTGTTATAAAAAGAATCATCTCACTTTTTTTTATTTTTGCTACCATTCTCATAATATGACGGGCTCAAATGTTAAAAAGCTTTATCAAGGGACCCAGGGTATGTGACATCTTTCTTGAATCATAAGTTTAATCCCCGGTCAAATGCATGACAAGCACTCATACTCACAGGAGAGCCACATTTTGGGGGGTGCAGGGGGTGTCTTGTTAAAGAAAGTACTTTCTACAAATGGAATCAGTGATCTTCTGTTGTAGGACTATTATGGGACATAAAAGAGCTAATATGTACAAAGGGCCTGGTGTATAACAGTTGCCCAATAAAAGTTAGTGCTGTTATTTTTAATTGGACTTTACAACCAATCTATAAAACAGTGCTAGTCGTCATGAAAATGACTCCTCCATTTGGTGTAGGTGGGAAAGAGAACAAAAGAGTCAGATCTTTGTTTCATATCAAATTATGAGTTTTCACCTTTGTGAGGTGAGTGGTGCCTTTCCAAATCATCTTCCCTGAGAATGCTCAGGGGTCTTTAAGGAACAAGACTTGAAGGCTACTTTCCTTGTCAAATCCCAGGACAAACTTAGAAGAGAGAGAGAGAGAGAGGTGGGGGGGAGGAAGGGAGAGAGAGAGAGAGAGAGAGAGAGAGAGAGAGAGAGAGAGAGAGAGAGAGAACTTGCACTAGATAATAAAGGAAGAAATTTGTTCTAGGCCCAGGGGTTAATAACAGTGCCCATGATAGGGGTAGAGAGGTACCTTTCCTCTGACTTTTTTAAGGAGCGTGCCCTTTCTAGTCTGGAATCCCATCCTCTGAGCACAGAACCTTCACTAGCTTAAAAAAAGAAGAAAGAAGTACAGGTCTTCCTGCATCATCTTAAGGTATGAAAAGTGGCTCAGCCTTCTAAAGAGCAGAGAGAAGATTTGGACATCCTATGCCCTTAACTACAAAATAGCTAGAAGATGGAGCAGATATTGGAGGGCATAAAATGTTCAATTCAGTAAACTCTTCCAGTCTCGACTCATCTTATGACATGGTTGAGACTCTTAAAAGTGATTTATGCTTTCTAGACTCAAAAATCACAAAATATTTAGTCCACTCAGTTAGCAACTGCTTTTCCAATTTCCTCTTTATTTTCTGTATGTATAACACCTTGGTCTCCTTGGATTTCATTCTTGTACTGGATTCTCTCACCTCTGATACATGCCCAATCCAATTAATCTATACTGCTTTCTCTTTTTGAATAGGCTTTGTGTAGAATATAGTGGTTTTAACATGAACTTTCATGCAATGACATCTTTTTTGAATACCTTTCATTTCTTGATATCACTAGCCTTTGTAAATATTTTCTCTTTGTTTTCACTGATTTGCCTGACAATTCTCTATTTAGTATCATCTGGAAATTTCATAGATGTACATCTACTTCAGGTGATCAACAGATTTGTCATCAAACTGTGTCTCACACTCCCACCTGGCTGTCTTCTGGTCATCCTCCTGCGGTTCAGCATGTCTCCCTTTAATATAGTATATTTGGAGTGTTTTCTAGTCACTTCCATTGCTCCAGTTATTTCTCATATTCAGCCACTTTAAATTAATTTTCTAATTGGTGTTTCAGAATCTAGTCAAGTGTCTTCTATCCAATTAGCTCTAGATAAACATTAGTGGAGTTAATTGGGTCACAGGGTCAGTCATTTGTTTTACTCAAGTATGTGGTTTTCCCCATCCCTATTAAAAAATAAAAGTTAAAAAAAGAAACATAAACCACTTTTGTTATAGACTTTTCCAAACATTTTTCAACCACTTTCTCTAGTCTTTTTAAATATTTAAGGATGCTACCTTTCTTTTGCTAGTTTAGAGACTATCTTAATCGAGATACTGATATAGATAATAAGCCAGGCAGATGCCCAATTACTATACATAATCTAGAGCAGCTTCAATATTAATCAACATTAACAATGTTCTTATAACCCTACCAAATTCCTATTAAGATTTGAGATGTCTTATAATAAATTCATATTTACGGTAAGATCAAAACCAATTATCACAGGACATAAGAGAAGAACATAATTAAAAGAGAAAGAAAGAAAACATTTAAAACGTCCTTCTAAACTACATTGAGAGACACAAAGGAGAGAAGGAGAGAGTCATCTGAGTTTTGAAGTCGGAATAAGGTTGAATTCTGACTCATTAGATAAATGGCTTCTGTAGTCATGTAATCCCTACCAGTCTGTTCCTTCAATGATAAGGCTTTGTGAATGCCACAAATAATATAAACAAGCCCCTAGGAAAATGCTCGGTATCTGATGGACTTTGCAAATCTTCTTGCCCCCTTTTCCTCATCTCAGGAAATCATTTCTCTCCACACACTCACACCAGAGACTGAGATCTGTGATGGTCTCCTCTTTCCACCTCCACATCCAAAGAATGGCAAGACCCATTGTCCCTTATCAAGAATGTTTCCAATCACCCCTGTTACCTCCGAACCTGGTCACTGCAATGGACTTTAAACCTTTCTGTTCACCTCACCTCCCGCAACATACCACCTACCCAACATCCAGATTTAACCTTTTAAAGGTCCTAGTGGGTAGAGGGGACCAATTATACAATGGAAGAAGTGGTGATGAACTTAATGTTTTATATACAGATGCTGATTTATAGTGAAGCTCACCTGAAACCGGTATCATGTTATGATGCAGTGTTCCTTCAATAAAAATCATTTAAAAATTAAAAATAAGGTATTGGGGTCCAATGGATCATGGTGGAGAGCTTTTTCGGAGTTCTAAAAAACTGGAGAACTAATTTGGTGGTCGGGGTAGTGTGTTATCATATATTTAATGAAGAGTGAACCTGCACATCTAAACAGAGTATTTTGTAAATACTCTTTGAAAGCTATCTCAATGAAAGAAAACTTTTTAATCCACACAAGCTTCAGGGCACACCTGTTAGCTCTGAAGAGCATGTTGAGGTGGGGCATCAGGTTTTCACATTTCTCCTGTGACTCTGTGTCTAAAGCAAAGCTCTGAGGTGGATGCATGGGTATCACTTCTAATTTTCCTAATTTTCTTCATTAAACCTTATCTCTACTATGCATACATTTTTAAAGGAAAGGTTCAGGCAGCAATGAAGGTGAGTTGGCAGGCAGGCAGGCAAGCAGGAAATGAGAGGAGGAAGAAGCACTTTATTTACTTTATTTAGTTGTTCATCTTTGTTGCTCCCCAGAGCCAGAATGCAAACTTAGGTTCTTGGGACGTGTGTGGATTGTGCTGACCAGAGGCCACAGACTTAACCACTAAACCACCAGGACATGCTATTGCATATTTTTATTGTGATATAGATATATATATATGTATGTATATACATAATATATATACCTAATCTGAATGAATAAAGAATAATAAATAAATAAAACTAAAAAATGAAAATATACATCTGGTTTTGTCCCTCCATTACTTACACTTTGCAGGGACTTCTCACTGACCTGCAGTAAAATTCAGCTTCTTTATTACTCATGATCTGGCTACTTCTCTCAGACTGCACACTCCTCATATGAGAGCAGGCGCCAAGAAGCCATTTCTGCTCATAGTAGGCAGTCTCTGGTACATTGCCAACTACCTAGAGGTACTGAAAAATATTTGCTGGCTGACAGACATTCGCTGCCCTATCACCACAAGGGAAAAGACTCTTTAACCCAGCGTGGTCATGGACTCCTTTCTGGTGTTTCAAAATCGATGACTCAAGGGTGGCTGGCTGTGAGAAATGGTGGAACTATGTGTGCTCCTGCATTGGCTCCATCTTTATTTACAAGATGCTGACTTTAATAATCATTGAGTATTCACCCAGGCAGTTCTTATAGATTAAAGTAACTATTTGTTAAAGAGGAGGGGGCGGAAATCAAAATGGAGAACCCTTTGATGAGCATTACATTCCAAGCGTTAGACTTTCATATAGATTATAATTGCTCCCTTAGAAATAGATGAAATGTGCAGAGCATTTTAAATGATATTTTTACATTGTTAAAGCACAGTTGATTATAAATTATGAGTTTTTTAAATCGGGCATGTTTCCTCTCCATCAATCAGCATTATCATGGCCATCTCTTTAATAGGATTATTTGCTAATGGAAAATGAAAATGAGCAAGGCCTGAAGCAGCTCCAGTGCAGGGAAGGATCAAGTGACAACACAGCCACCATTTGATTCTCTCCCCAGGACAGGGTGTCTGGAGAAATTTTCCTTCATTCACATACACCAGTGCTAAATGGGTACTTTTTTTCAGATGAGGAGTCCTGAGTGCCTCTGAGCTTTAAGGAACTAATCATTAGCAGTTAAGAAGCATCTTAAAGAACACAATATGGCATCCTCCCCAAAAGCTGAAAGTTGAGATGCCTCAGGGCTATTTAGGATGCTCTTTTGTCATTTTTCTATGCCTTCAAATTAGGAACACCATATATTAAGTTGACAAAGAAAGTAAAAAGCCATCAGCTGTCCGTGGTGCAATGCTGTAGACTACTCATCTGGGCACATTAACCCAAAAGTTCCAGTGTGCTATTTACCTGTGCAGTTTTTTATAAGTGCCTAGGATGATGCATGATGAAAATCACCCACAGCAATAAAAAAGGTACCAACAATATCTCTAAAGGAAACATTATTATTAAAAATCTGAGACGGGAGGATACATTTTGTGTGTGGTACAGGGATAAGAAGGAACCCAGGAGATTCCAAAATGATGAGTCCTCTTGGAAAGTTATCTGAAAGGAAGCTTTGAACAGATAAATTACCTAAACCTACAGCCAATTAGATGATACTTTTTCATTGCAAGTATTCACTATAAAGGAACCATTAACATCTATGATGAAGGCTATTACATACAAAAGGTAAAAACTTGCCTAAAACATAGAAAGATGTTGGGTTACCACATGAAATTTCCTATTTAGAGGAATAGACAGTAGAGAGAACCAAGGTCTTCATATCTGTTATTTAAGAGTGAGCCCATTTGCTCTTTCTCTAAATTTCTGAACCCTCTACATAAATTAGACCTGTACTCTCTTCTACCTCCTATCAGTAATAGAAAAGTAGAAACACTGAAAAATGAACTGAGACTAAATATAACTATCATATATTTAAGTTTAAATTGGTTAAGCACATTTAAGAGAAAGACTCTTAGATATACAACACAATATCCACCTATATTCTGTACAAAAAGAAGACTAAAAAAAACCAAGTGTTTGAAAAGGGAGGAACTTACCTGGCAGGCAAACACATCCCAGACACATGTGAATAAAATTAGTGCATTGACCCCAATGTTGGCACCAGATGAATTTAATCCAGGACAAATCTAGAAAAATAATAGTGCTTTATAAAGCTATAATGTACAGTTTACAACAAAGCGCTAACAATGTCCCCAAATGATACGACATTAAGATTCATTATAGGCGCCCCCTGTTGGAACAGCGGTTAGGTAGCGGTTAGGCTGTGTAAAGGCGCACAGCCCACACTACCCTGGATTCAAGTCCTGCGTCTGGGGGCAAACAACCAGTGTGAAAAACTAAATAAAAATAAAATGCTTTTTCCTCTTTACAGAAAAAAGATCCATTATAAAAATCGCCTGAAATACAAGGCAAAATTGGGGATTTTAGGTTATTTATTGTGATCAACAGACCAAATAAAGAACAACAAAAAAATAATGGAGGGTAGAGAAACAAATTAACAATGAAAAAAGTGAATTTAAAGATAAAATAGATGACTTTGTAATGAATGGTAGAATATATTATAAAAAATAATCTATGCCAGCCAACTTCTATAGGAGAGATGATTTCAAACCCCAATCCTCCTGAAATGTTAAATAATAGATGACTCAAATGCCATTCAAAGTATTTCAGAATAAAAGAAGAGAAAAGTGTCTGTGTTAATAAAGCTATCATCTCTAGAGAAGACTCTTTTTTCCTTGCCTTTCCAGTTTCTAGAATTCAGTTTTTGGCTGGTGGTCCCCTTCCACCCTCAAAACAGGCGAGCACACTCAGACCTTTGCTTTTGCTTTCTGACAGCTCTTCTCTTCATCAACCTTTCTCTGATACTCCTTCCTCATTCCACATATAATACATAGGATCCACTTGCATAATCCAGGATAATCTCTCCATGTTAAGATCCTTAAATTCATCACAAAGTTTACAAAGTCTCCTTTGCCGTGGAGGATAACATAGTCACAGGCCTGTGGATTCAAATCTGGGCATCTTCCAAAGACTGTCATTCTGCCTCCCACACCATATTGTAAAGACTAGTATATTTGATAGTACCATATGCTGGAGGAGAATGACTTAATAGCAAGCCCAGACATTGCTGGAGGCTGGCAAAATCTTTATACCTAGCCATTGGAGTATCCATACAATTATTATTGCCATTCTAAGAATTTCTTTTACAGATTCACCTAGACATGGTAAAGATAACTGTGTATACAGCAAAACACACTGTGGCATTTTTTCTGTAACATAAAAGAATTGGAAATAAGTGAATCATCACCAACAAGGAACTGGTTAAATAAGCTACGGTGTTCTGATAAGATGGAATATGAGCCAGCATTTCATGAAAGATGATTTTCTCTCTATATTGAAAGGGAAAAAATCTCCAAGATGCAGATCATATGTCATTGTTTATGAGAGTTTGTTTTGTTTTTTTTTTCCATTTTAACATCACTGAAATCAGTATATGTCTTTCAGATAATGGCCTGTCATAGTTTAAGTGGCAGAATATTTTTTCTTTCATAGTGGTAAAATAATAATGGTGTGTCTTATGGTCAATGAGAACCTAAATTTGATGGAATACTGTAGTTAAATGGGAAAAAAAGTTGAAATTAGTGTGTAACTATATCATATGTACAACAAAATAAATATGTGTAAACACACACATCTTCCCTCTTTATTAGATCATTACCATTGGCTTTCAAACAAGCTTTTTATTTCTCCCATTAAAAAAACAAATCTCCTTTTGATCATATTTTTTCCCTCAAGTTATTACATCTTTTCTGGGCTTTTTTTGTAACTGCAAAATTCCTCAAGAAACATTATCTATGCTCATTTTGTTCAGTTTCACTTTTGCTTCTTTCTTCTAAATCCATTCTAACTCGGTTTTCTCCTTCTAAAACTTCTCATCAGTATTACCATTGACCTTGATCTAGATAAACTCTTTAGAAGCATTAGACATCATTGTCACACTTCCTCCTTGAAATATTTTCTTCCCTTTTCTCTCAGGACACACTGATTTGCTCCTTCCAATTGCCACTCCTTCTCAGCCTTTTGGCTTTTTCCTCTTTCACACTAATTGTTGTAGGGCTCCAGGACTCCAGCCCCTTGTCTTTCCACATTCATGTCTCCAAATTCACAGCTTCAACTACCATATTTTTGCCTTTGAATCTCAAATTCTTACCCCTCTGATATTTTTGCTCAGTACTATTCCCTGGTTTCATACCCATATATCTGACTGTCTGCTTAATATTTCCAAATTGATGGTTAACCAGCATCTCAAGTGCAGAAATCTCGAGAGTGTTCTTTTCATCCTCCTTCCCACCCCAAAACAAACCCAACTCCTTCAGTCTTCTTGTCTCAGGTACTGACACTTCTATTCTTTCAGTTGTTCTGCTGTCATCCTTGCAGTCACTCTCCGTTCTTGACTTCCTCTTGTCAGCCCACAGACCTAACCATTTCTTACTACCTCCTTTGTTGCCATCCTGTTCAAGTCATCAGCCATCATCTTTTGACTACACATTGCAGTGGTCTTTCTACTATGCTACCAACTCTTGCTCCACTTCAGGCTATTCTGATCAAAGCATCTAGCATATCCTGATAAAATGTAAGTCAGATCATGTTTCTTCTCACAATCTTCCAACAGCTCTCTTGTTCCTTCACAGTAAAAGTCAAGTTCATTATCATGACAGATGTCAGCCTGATTGGGTCCACTGTAGACCTTGACCTCATTTCCCACTCTTCTCCCAAACTTGCTCTTCCTGGATAAACCCAGAACTCATTTATCTCCCCTCCTTCAAGTCTCAAAAGTAACATTGTCCATGAGTCCTTTTCTGGCAATGTTTAAAATTTACCATCCGTTTCTTTACCTTCCCCAAACTCCTTAACCCCACTTCTTGTTTGAATTTTCTCTAGTAATGAGACTCTTCTCATAGACTACAAAATTAGCATCTTCATGTTATTTGTTGCTTGTCTCCCCACATTAGAATGTAGACTCCTTGAACACAAGGAACACTGACACTTTTGTCACTGATAAATGCTCTGCATTCAGTGCTTGACATTCATGGAGAACTGAATATATATTTGTTGAAAGGTTTATCAATTCCTTATATGGACATAGCATAGTTCTGGAAGGATAAACAAAAGAACGAAGACAAAGACTTCTCTGTGAAGGGAAATTTCTGGGATACAAATGCGGAAGGGAAACATTTTTTTATTCTATACATTTAAAAATTATTGAAAGAACATTGCATTCTAACATATAGGTTTAAGTTGTGCATCATTGTAAATCAATGTTTGTATTGATTCGTTAAGTTTACCACCAACATTTTTTATCTTTGAATTTTATGCTGTATTATATATTTAAAATAACTAAATTCCATAATTTTTCAAGGCTTAAAAATGTTATTTTAGGAATAGGGAATCTGCACATATGGGTTTATGTTATTTTGTACAGCAAAGTTACCTCAATAAATATTTCTTTTAAAAATCTATTAGATAAAGACTCAACTCAACTGTGAGATGGGATGGAGTAAAGGAATTAGAACAAAGAATAAGATATACCATACCCATTTGGGGCCACCCATCATTCTTTTCCTTCTGGATGTCTCTACTTGTCATCTGGTGACTTAAGTCTCTAAGGAGAATCATTGGTAATATTCTACAACACTAGTTCATTCAGTTTTATTACACTGCCCCATTTTTAAGAGAATTCAAAGAAAAATCATATCCAGAGGGACAGGCCTCTTGAAATCAAAGTCAAAGTGGCTATATGAGAATCCAGGAGTAAGATTTCATCTTCTCTCCTGAGGAGGACACGGAGGCCAGCTTGAGGTCAGCAGATGGAAAGCTGCGCACAAAACTGACCAACTCTTGTGTTTCTGGCAATGAGACTGGTGTAGAAACAACACTTGATTAAACAAACCAGCAGGTGATTGTGTGAAGTTAGAAGTCGCAGTTAGGTTGCCAAGCAAAGGTGCTTTGTTAGCATTAAGCATTTTCCCTTTAACTGAAATATAAACCCACAAGGGGAAATAATCCATTCTTTATTATTTTTAAAGTAACTTTCTGCCTTGAAAACAATTTACTGCCACCAGAAATATGTCTTCTTTTAGAAAAGGTATAATTGGCTGCCATTTGACATTATGTGGCATTATTAAAGTCTTGAAATTCTCTTAATGTGCATTTTCTTTTTCTTGCTACTGAGCAACACTTTTACAATCCCAAAGATTCCCTTGCTGTCTTAGCTGGCTAAATCTATTCTGAGAACTTCTCAGCCAGAGTTGATTTTGAAAGAGTCGAGTTCTTGAGACAACTCTGTAGGACTGGATGGGTCAGACTAATATAAAGATAAATGTATCCATGGTTATTATTACTTGTGATTAATTTTTATTCTCCACATCACACTCTCAGGATCTTGTCAACTAATAGCTAAACTACTGGTTTATAAAAATGTGGGCTTTTCCCTATGCCCATTCTAGTGCAAGAGTCTACCTCATGGTGGCAGGCATTTAAAGATCACATATGGACTGCTCTGTTATTATTTGTTCGGAATGGACAGCCTAGACCAAGCAACTGGTACCTGCTTCACCCTCATCGAAGAGAGTGATGTTAAACAGGCAAATCCTCAGGCTGCTCCATGACAGTCCAACTTACCCAGTGATTCTGGTGCTCACTAAGGTTTGGGAACTACTGAGAGAGACAATGGAAAATAAATGCAAGGCGTCTTTGTTCCTTTGACATGTACAATATAGTCTTTGAAGATAAAATCCTTAGTTACAAAGCAGTTCAGTTTTATTATCAAGTAATAGATCAACAACTCGAGAGACACTCAGCAAAGATCTGCCCGTTGAATGTGTGATTGGATGGATGAATGAATTCAGCGCAGATCAATGATGGGACATACTATCTTCTCTTCTATGCTGCTCTGCCTTATGCGATTTTCGGTTTCAAATGATTTTTAAAATGTCCCATCCACCTGTAAGCAATATTGGGCTTTGTTATTATTGAACTTACACCAACATCCCATGGAAAGAGGGTGTGGGAAGTCAGTAGTTATGATGTTAAAAAAGTATAAAGCACTTCACTTAGTCTGAGCAAATCCTTGATGTAAATGACTGTGAAAAATACAGAAATAGAATTTGTCACATGCTAACCAGTGGAAATGATCAGAGAAGTGAATTGAAAAGTTGAATCCAAAATATAGAAAGGAGAAAACAATAATCATAGATAAAATCATAACATATAAGAAGAGTAAAACAAGGTGCTTAGAAATCATTGTGGGCATATTGATAATCTCAATCATTATAAAAAGAACAAGCTCTCTAGTTTAAAAATATGGAGATATCAGCTTAAATAAAAGAAAACCAAAATCCAGCTATCTTCTGTTATAAGTGACATCTATACTATGACACAGATAAAACATGGGGACAGAAAAATGTGGAAAGTGAAAGAGGAAAGAGATCTACCAGCCCAATGTTAGCAAATAATGTACTTGAGGCCACCACATTATGCTTTAAGATTTCCAGCTCCTGCACATTTAAAAAGAATACATAATTAAATAGCATGAAATCCATGAGATTTCAGCAGAATATACAGGCTTTTTTAAAAATCCAAGGCATTTTTCCTTAGAAGAATACCAATTATAGAAATATTCTTTGAAGAAGCATTCCCAGATAAAGGGAGAATTAAAAGGAAAAATCACATGTATATGACTGGGGTAGATGAAAACAAGGTTTTCATAAAATAGTTTATTTTCATAAAATAAGTTAAATCCCTGTGATTAGAGATGCTCATTTCCAGTGCAATAGATGAAGGTTCTCAATGGATTGTGTTTCCATAAGAAATGACATCCTGCTTTTGCTACAGCCCTTGAACATGAGTATCATGAGGTTTCTGTGTAAGTCTAGTAAAATGTTAATTGAGGGAAGGCTGAGAACTGGAAACTTCCTTGATAAAACCCAAATCAGATTGCCAGTGTTGGCACAGAAAGAGCATGGTCTCAGGAAATATATGTGTTCCTTCTAAACTTTAAAAAAAAGAAATCCTCCAAGGTTTATTGAGAAAAGTGAATGATTTCTGAAAAAAGTGTTACGACATAAAGCAGTAATAAGTACGCCATCTACAAACAGACTCCAAACATTTCCAGGCTACATGGCCAACCTTGGATGATCAGATTTAATTTTATTAACTCTAGGGGAAGGGGTGGTTTTCCGTATGTTAAGACAATGGTTAAATTATGTTGTTTCAAGACATTCTTTTTTCTGAGTTCTTCCCCAAAAGTCAATTAAGCGAGTTTGAAAAAAGTTGAGAGATTCAAACATGTCTGCTGAAAAATATTACGGATATAGAACAGTCACTTGGCGGATTCTGATATTGACTTGCTCTGGTCTCTTTGAGAGTCTTTGGACAGAGCATTTGTATTGGGAGAGAAAGTCTCTAAGACAACCAGGTGTTCCCTAGAGGATCCATTAACCATCCTCTATTCTTCTCTTACAGAAGTGCTACATACTGTGAGTAAAATCTCCTGATGACTGTGGAAATCCTGCCTAGTGAATAACTGATCATTCTCTTCTTTTTGAAGTGAGGAAATGGGGGCATGTTTCTTTATAGTATTGCCAGAGCTCTTAGTCCTTGTACTGCATGAAATAAAACCAAAACACAGCTTGTGGTCTTTCCTTTGTTAGTTTCACAATGCGGGTGTTGTGAATCAGGAGATTGCCAGACAGCTCTCCCTTGTAATATACATTTGGGGGCAGCGTCTAATTTTTGAAGATTTATCAATCAGGTGCTTGAAGAGGCATATCACAGGAAATATTTTGTACCATACAACTCTTTTCCCTGGCTATGATTTATTGGACTATGGTACTATAAATCATTCTTTCTGATTCCCTCTTCTCTTTTTGAAATAAGTGATTCATTCTGTAGGACCAAGACGGTTCCCTTTTTTTTCCTTTTCTTCTTTAAAAAAATTCACTGAAAATCTTGTTTTCATCTACCCCAATCATATACATGTCATTTTTCCTGTTAATTCACCTACTGTCTGGGAATACTCATTCAAAGAATATTTCTATAAAAGCCCTATATCATCTAGGAAATGCAAGAACTGAAAATTTTTAAACATTTGAGCCCTTTAGAAAAGCATGTTTCAGCGACATTACTTCTTGAAATATTGGTACAAATAAAATTTTATCTTATCGTCATTTTTTTTACTCTTTTCTTAAAGAGTATAATTTTCACCTGGCTTGGAAAATATGAATTCAAATTACAAATCAGGTTGTAAGCAATGTTTATTTTTTTTAAGTCAAACTTGTAGAAAACCGTAAAGAAAATAACCATATTCTTTACAACACTGCAGGTAAGCAACAAATATATTTAGAAACTAGATGATTTTAAAGTGAAGGGCCAGGTAAATCAATAGCTCCCACATGGAGGGAAGAGTGGTTTTCTATTCAGGATATCAAACAGAACTAACATGATATTAATGGCTGAATGAACAGGCTTCCCATTTGCACTTGCATGAGCGGGAGGTTAAGGATTGGCAGTTGCTCAAATAAATCAAGTCTGGTAAGAACTGTATGAGTAAGTGTTTGACATTTTCAGTTGGAAAGGAGCAGCTTGTCTTTAGTTCTGAGAAAAGTCTTCCTCTTTTGACAATCATCTTTAATTTTTTTTGATGAACCAGATTTTTAATATCAACTTTGTGTAAGCAAATCCATTGTAGTCCAAAGAGCAGAACTTTATGAGGTGGCAATGCAGTCAAGATGAAAGTGGAAAATATGACTACATTCGTTTATCCAAACCAAATCTGTTGCTTGTGTATTTGCCAACACACTTCACTTAAGTTCTTTCCACACACTTGCGCTGTTTCACACTTTCCAGATCTAAAGAAATATGGAGAAAATGGTGACATAGAAATAAGATTTTCTACTTTATGTCAATTTCATGGAGCAACCTAATTTCTTTTTGATCAATTATCTTACATGGCATTACTTACATTACTTACTGAGCAATTATTAAGTTCAATATTTATTGTTGAAGGCCTAAGTGCCCAGAAAATTGTGTGATTCAAATCCATGAAAAGACACATTGGTTAGTAGGAAAGATCACTCAAATCATCTGAGTTCAACTCCTATCTCTGTCTTAGCAAGATAGCTGACCTGATTTTTGTATAATGAAAAAATGTAGATATTTTCTAATGCAACAGCCAATGCAAATAGTGTAGCATCATTGATTAACTTAACTGGACCTACTTAATGAACACTAGAGGAGGAAGTGAGAGATCAAGAGGCAAAGAGAGAATAAAAATAGCAAAAAATGTTAGTGTTGAAATGTCTAAGGTTTTTAGGCAATGACCAAATATTTTTCATACAAGTCCTGATCTCTCATTCTGCTAGACATATGTGACCCCACTTTCATTCTAAGGAGCTGAATCAAATCTATGTGGGAAGGATGTACCCGAGTACAGTTGGAGACATTTAGGTTTAAACAAATGCACCAAAAATTGAAAAATAACAGAGCCACACTTCCTCCAGAGAATTGGCTTTGACATGGAGGAAAGGGACAAACATTTATTGGAGCACAAAGAGTTTCCAGGATGAGCCAATTACAGTTAATATATATTCAGTAACTCAGAGTGCATTTCCTTGCATTAAATTAGTTGGATCTCTGACTTGACCCACCTTTGAGCTGATGTGATACACAATCCTGAAATTTCCACCTTTGACTCCAGTATTGCTCTCCTAGTTCTCTGGTGGTTGGCCTTCCTCTGTATATTTGCTTTGCCTCATTCCAGGTGCCTCCCTTTCATCTTTAGACATTTCCAGTGCTATTAAAGACAAAGCCCAAACAATATGTTAGAGCAGCAGTTTCAGTTAGATCTGGCCTTATTTACAGCCATAAATTATCAACTCCAGTTAAAAAATAAGAAAAGTATTAGGAGGGAGTCAACTCCCTAGTATCAGGACAAGACCCCAAAAATGCATTAGAGTCAATGAAAATGGAAATAATTCCACTTGAAAATTATCCAGCCCTGATTCCAATGTATTTATTTCTTAAATTTGGTTAAAGTCATTTACCTAATGACATTACATAGGTTGAGGTATGCATCATTGCCAATGAACAGCTGTATATACCACTAGTTCACCATCAATAGTCCAATTCCACCCTTCACCCTATAATTGACCCTCTCTACTCCTTCTCTCCCATCCCCTGCTACTCTGACAACCAATAATTTTATCTTATAGACCAAAAGACTGTTATTGTTCAGTTATGTCCATTCCTTTGTTTGGTTTCTCTATATACCACTTTAAAGAGAGAGTTATTTTCTTACCAAGACTAAGGAAAAGTAAGAGGACTAATATGGGTACTTTTATGTATCTAATCTTAATAACCTTCAATGCTATTTGACATAATTCCAATTTTGCATGGAGGAGTTGAAGACTTTAAAATGTTAAGTAACCTAGCTAAGGTCAAAAACTTATTATGTGGTAGAACTGATTAAAATATTTAACTTCCAAAATTCTATTTTTTCCATCTTTTATCTCATTTTGTGAGTATACAGAATAGCAATTACTTAGTTCCTACTCAAATGCAAATAGAAAATATTTTTAAAACTATTATAAGTGAAAGATATACACAAGGAAAGTAGGCTGTGGTAACTATATAGTAAATTAGTTTAAGTTAGTTATTTCCAGTGCTTTCAGGAGAATAAAAGAAAATAGTAGACATTTCCTAAATCAGATTGGACTTCCATCATTTTTGCATTTCAAGAATAACATAATTTGGGCTTCTTATGAAATCATGAGGCATCATTATAAATGTTTGATTTATGACTTTGAAGTTCTTATTAAAAAAAACATTTAAATGCTTGCTCTGTAATTAAATGTTATATTGAAAATGCTATTTTCAGTTCAAGACTTCCCCTAAAACTAAGTAATGATATTATAAAATTTGATTTATACAGTGACTTTAGGAACCCACCATAATGGATTCATGTCAAGAGTCTTGCAAGGTCTAATCTCACTGATAATAAACACTGGTGGTAAAATTATTTTGCTATATACAGATGTAAATTCCCTATTATGTATACCTCAAAACAAGGTAATGTCAAAATGCAATATCCCTTCAATAAAATCTATTTAAAAATAGTAAATACTAGTGATCATCTCTAGAGACTGTAAGGTTCTATGCCATTGAAATTTGCCATGGTACTAATAGATGTTTTTTATTTAAAGTCAGTTGTTTGTCACAGAATTATAATAATATTTTTCAAAAAGCTTTTCTTTGACTTCTATTACACAGCAAGATTATTTCTTCCCCAACCTTCCTACCATCTGTGTTGATTTCACATTGGAAAATCTCCCTGATATTCCATCCAGAAGGGCTAAGAGAAATCAATATGGCAACAGCAGATTGCCGATGCATTCCAGCTTTTAAGCAGGATGTTGTTATGATTAACAGTGGCCCAGCTCTTTGCCTCTCTGTTATCCCAATACCGTCTGACAACATTGCAGCCCCTCATCAGACACAATGAATTCTATAAGAATGCAGGATAAGGCTAAAAGAAATGTGAAGAAAATAAGATCAATGATATTTAGCTTTCAGCCAGTCACTTTGGATGGAGAACTGGGAATCGAATGCCTGCTTGAAAATCTTGGGTCACTGTGGTGCACTCCTGTGACTGTGGAGTGTGTGGTGTTATGAAAAGAGGAATAATTCATGGGGAAAATTGTCTAATTGGTTGGAGATGAAGACCACAAGCTAAAAGTCCTCAATCAAACTACAGGAAAGGCTTTTGGTCCTGATTAATTAATGGCTAATTCTATGCAGGACCATTCACTGTAACACACACAGTTAAATGTAGCTATTTGGAGCTAAGCTAGTTTGCAAATGTCTCCCATGCAATTCTCACATACTCTCTGTTATGCCTTCCTTTTCATAAATGTTTTGCCTACTCTCATCTATTATAGTGTAAATTTTCAAGCTTCATTAAGTGACTGTGTTTTGCCTATTTCTCTGCCTGGCTTATAGTAAAACCTCAAAAATGTGAAATGAATAATAATGGTGATGTTTTTTCTTCCCTGTGCAGAGCAACTGGTAGAGTCAAGTTGGCATCAGCTCTCGGGTACTAGTAGATGTTCTTGCTACCATTATAATTGACTTAATCTGAGTTGGCATTTAGTGTGATCTTTCAAATTTCTGTTTCTCCTACACTGCTCCCCTGTTTTCCTTTGGCTTAAGAAATAAAGATCCCAGACATTAAAATACTTACAGCTCACCAGATCATTAGAATTCTCTCTCTCTCTCTCTCTCTCTCTCTCTCTCTCTCTCCCCTCTCCCTCCTCTCTCCCCGCTCTCTCCCCCTCTCCCCCCTCTCTC
>RJWH01000716.1:593455-608095 GCA_004363575.1 Solenodon paradoxus | reverse complement strand
CACACACACACACACTCACCTGACCCCACCTGAGCCAGAAGCACAAGTTTGAAATTAAGTGGAACAGTGGAGTTTGACTTCACGAGCTGGAATTCTCACCCAGCCAGATCACAGTAGTTTGACTACAGGCACGACCAAACCAAAAGACCATGGAAACACACTGCAGGCCTTGAAGCCCGTGTATAAGGGAAGATGTGGCTGAATCTTGTTTCCGGAGTCCTTATGGCTGACATCCTAAGAATCAACAGAAACCTGGAGTCACCTGCCATTCTGAAACATGGCCAGGGCCGTGGATTCACACCCGTAGGGTTTATGGTAACTTCCTGAGAGCAGATGCAGAGCTCGGCCTTACGCTGGCTACAGCGCCTCTCCCAGGTGGAATGCAGGGGCGTGCAATGACCTGGGACTTCCTCGGCAATTCCCTTACCTGCTGCCTGAGCTGGGAGAGTGAGTTCTCCTTCTTAGGCCTCATGGTCCTCCTTGCTAAGTCTCATTCTCCAATTTCAAAACAGGACTAGTGGTTACGAGCCCTCGGGATCTCCCAGTCTGTTTGCAGGCGCGCAGGACGGCTGGGGGGTGGGCCATGCCCTCCTGAGGAGAAGGCGGGTGGGGGTGGGCTATGCCCTCCCGAAGAGAAGACCGCCAGCCCAACGACAACAGTGATTATACAAGGGGAGCCCTGTTCACCTGTCATGAGCCAGTGGGACTGGGTCACCTGGAGAGACAGTATAGGAAAGCCTCTTGAGGAGAGAAGAAAGCCCAAAGGTGTAGGCATAAACCAGATGACCCCATCTGCAGAACTGAACATGAAGAGGGGAGAGAAAAATGGCAAAGGTGATGGAATCAAGCAGCTACCACTACAAATTAAAAATGCAAAGAACCAAGGGCAGAAATCTGTCCAGACAGCACCCTGGAGGTTAGGAGAGAGAGTGACAGGCAGAGGGAGCAGAGGGCCACACACAGGCATTCCTGGAAAACACGCAGAGGTCAGGGGGCTGCAGAGCAGCTCAAGCGAAAAGGAAGGTGAAAGGGAAGCCCGGAGAGGAAGTCTGGGCAACAAAGCAGGGTTTGTAGCTCTAGTTCAGGAGCAAGAAAATACTCAGGGCGAGGAGGAGTGGGCGGGCTGTGGAGGGAGAATGAGATTTCCCACTAATACCCTAAATCCAGAACTGACCAAACTATAAAACCAAATCAAGGTCCCCAGGGACTTGGAGTCTGGCTGTTGAGTTCTCTAAACTGCCTCAAGACCAAGCAAAAGTTGGAGTGATGGCCCAGGAAAAGGAGGGAGACAGCCATGAAAACAACAATACGTTTAGAAAGGGCAGAGGGCAGCTCTGATCACATAGAGTTTCCGCCATGACTCAACGCCACCACAGCCTCTGAACCAAGGCTGGCCTGAAGGTATGCACAGCAGACAAGGCTGGTACCATGATGGATGGCAGTGAACCACTGGACCGCACACGAGAAATCACAATGGGGTCATCTCATTCAGATCTGCAATCCACTTTGGACCAGACATGGGCCAGGCAAAAAGTCATGGGAACTTTGGAGGCAAAGAAAATGCCTCCAAAGGGGGTAGTGAAACTCAGGAATCTGGAGAGGAGGGTACACCAAGGCTGACGTTTGATACCGGCCTTCGGACACCACCGCAAGACAGAGGACAACAGAAGTATGTTGCCTTTGGCAGGGGGAAGCAGTAAGGCAAAAAGAGGTCATTGAGTGCTTGCTGCCAGAGGAAGAAACACCAACATCATCAGCATATGATAGGGCTCAAATGGACATAGACATAATTTTTTGAGCACCTCCTAGGTATAAGGCAGTAAGCTAAGCACGTATATATTATTTCCCTTAATTCATACACACATACACATACTATTGACAAGAACACTGAGATTTCAGAGTGGTTGTGATTTGCCTCAGGCCACACAGCTAATAAGTCGCAGAGGTGGGACTGGATCCAGTTAGCTTGACTCCCAAGTCCATGCTCATAATTGCTGTTCTGTTCCTTAAGAAGACTGAAGGGAGTGCTGCTTTTAGAGGGACTTCCCGAATCTCCTATCCTACTGGAAACTGGAGGGGAGGGAGGGCTCTGTAAGAAGGTCTTCTAGAAGGGCCTGGGGCTCTGTGCATCTGCTCTGGGTAACTGTCCCTGCTTTCTCACTTGCCAGGCTGAATGAGGGACTTCTCTTGCATTCCCTGTCAGTCCCTTGTGCTTATCTCAGCCTTCAGGTGGTATTAAAATCATCTTCTCTTCCTCTGTCTCATCCATTAGACCAGTAAGTGGTTCACAGCCCTGGCTGAGCATAAGCATGTTTTTTTAAAAATAACAATTCCTGAGTCCCCACTCAAAACCAATACAATCAGAATCCCTAGCGTCAAGATTTTGGCTTTTTTTTTTTTCCCAATGATGATTTCAAGGCACAATTCACTTCGTCCTGTTTGCGGCCACCGTTGCAAACTGCAGGCACTTCAAGGTCAAAGAGCAGCTCAAGCATCTTTGAATCCCAAGACTCGGCAGGGTCTGGCTCTTAGAAGGGGCTGGACACACATTTAACGTGAGGATGGACACAGATGGCAGAAAATGAAGATCAAGAATACAGAAAGGAAAATCAAGAAGTCTGATGCAGAAAGGGGCAGGGGAAGAGGAGTGATTTGAGACGGAGAAGCAGGAGATAATCTGTAAGATGCCTGCCTCGCATAACAAATCTCTAGTTAAAGCTAATTGGATGCCTCAGTGCAGAGTAAACAGCACCTGCCTCACAGAGAAATGAGGTGAAGAGGAGTCAAAAGCACGCATTGCATTTTAGAAGGTGCCAGACAGTGGGTTTGGGGGCCAGAACCTTCAGCAATGGTGAGAGGAGACAAAGAGGACAAATGGCAAAAAGGAAGAGAAAAAACAGAAGGTCATTTGGAGAATCACTGAGACATCTGAAGAATCTGACCAGGAAGATAGAACTCATAATTTAAAAATAAAATGGGGATACAAGAGAGAGCAAGCTTGAGAAAAAGAGCGGCATGAATTCATAAGTCATCCATACGTGTTCTGGCTCAAGATACTATTGTTTGAGCAGTGAGAAAAGGATGATAGGTAAATAAAATATGCAAATGCATTTCGTAATAAAAAATTCTCTGATGAACAACTGAGATAATCATTGTGAAAATTCTCTTTTAAAAATACAAATTGTTTTACAAATGCAATGTAGCAGCATTATCATTCTAAGGTAGATGTTGCTGGGTATTCCAAAAAATAAAAATGGTCTCTCCATGCTCTGGTAATTCGTCACCTAAACAGAGGCCCAGAGTGCCCCTAATTTGGTTCTAAGACCTCTCCAGAGGTAGACTCTGCAGGCTGGAGAGAGCAGGGCTTGCCTGGTAGATGCATGAGGTACCTTGGGATTAGCTTAAGTTGGAAGAAATAGGTTTAAGTCTCTGGCTACAATATACAGAGTGAGAAAATAGAGAGGAATAAAATAAAGGGAGCAGAGTTTGCAAGAGAGAAGGGAGAAGTATCTAGTATTTATTGAGTGCCTACTATGCATCAGGAAATGGGCATATGCCATTTCATTTAACCAACAAAATAACTCCAAGAACCTTAAACTGACCCAAGATCATCTTAGACCTTAGAGCTCCCTCCAGCCCCCCTCCATTTCCACTCCATCCTCTTTCCCTAGCATTTCAGAACTACTCAGAACTCAGAGCTCTAATCAATGATCCATGAAAAGTGACCAGCCCAGTCTTCTCTGAGCTTCTACACTTATATCTCATTCAACTCAGATATTTCAAATGCAATTCAACTCTTCCAGTCCAAACAAGTGGCTTCAATCTCTTCTCCAATTCTGATCATTTGGTGTTTCCTGTGCCAGTGATCCCTGTCCTCACACTGTCATTCCCATCCCCACACAGGCATATTAGCCTGAAATCTAGTCTTTTTTGACATCCCTTTATCTTACACCACTATTCTATATCCAATCTAGCCCACGTCTGACTTCTTTGACTTCCTAAATATCTGTTTAATGTATCCACTGCCCTAGCTTCCATCTCTCCCTACCTAGACCAAGCTAGCATCACGTCTTGCCCGAACTAATGCAATATGCATTGGGTCTCCCCTGTCTACTATGGCCCCCTCCAACTGGGTCTCTCATAGAGGCCAAAAGGATCTTTCCAAAATAAAAATTTAACCGTGTCTCTATCTCCAACACACTTCAACCCCACCAGCTCTGGATAAACCTTTGGAATGGATTCATGCTGCTTTCAGATTCAAGTCCTTTGCATGACCCCCTAGTTCTGCCATGACTTGATCTCCTGCCTTAATCGCCTGTCTTCCTCCCTATCTACTGCCCATTCACAGGCAATGGCCCCAGAGCTAGTCCTCCTACCAAAGGACCTTTGCAAGCACTGTTCCTTGTGTCCCCACTCCTCCACCCCTGGAATATGACTTTCCCACCAGATGGTAGAGATCTTTTAATGGAACTGTCCTTCTATAATATTGTTAGATAAGTTTGCTTAATCATCTTTCACAATATTCTTTCTTCTTAAAATACTTTTAAAACATTTAATTTTACATTTATTTAAAATAATCATTTGCTTAATATCGGTCTTCCCTCACTGGTCCACAGCCCCACGAGCACAGAAATTGTGAAGTTCAGCTCTGCTCTGTATCCCCAGCACCTAGCCAATGCCTGGCATTTAACAGGTATCCGGTGGGATTGGTAAAGGAAGGGAAGCAGGTAGGTGGGAAAAGGAGAGCCAGGCTCTAAATCCAGTCTGTCTCCAAAAATCCAGTCTCCTTTCCAACAAGAAGGAACAGAGATAAAGGGAAGGACGAGAGACGACATTATCTACCCACCATCCGGTCCAGCTGAAGAGGGGTTAAAATGTTAGGGTGGGACAGTGTCATTGTCAATGGTGTTTTGTCATTGGTCTTCCTTTGTTGGTACTTTTGACTGCTAGGCTGAGGCTCCTCAAAGGAAATTCCATGCACACTTGCTCCAAGAGACAAGATTTATTTGGGTTATATCTTCAATAACTCACTAGTTACTGTTCTCAGAATAAAGTCTTAACCTCTAAACATGCTTTTTGGGCCCTCCTTGGCATTCCCTGATTCTCTTTCCATCCACCTCTTCCATCACTGCTTCGCCTCAATTGAAGACTCTAACTGAATGTACCATGCTCCCTCATATCCTACATGGGGACATGTGACCTTTTTTCCGTTCTACTCCTACCTACAGTCTGCCTGATGGTTTTCTGCTGGTTCTTTAAGCCTCTCCCCACGTCTCATCTTCCACATCCCATCTCTTTGATGGCTAACTGCTCCCATCTTTAACCTTAGGTTGGGTTGGGGAAGATTTGATTTCTTCCACACTTTTTTTCTGCCACTACATCAAACCTGTGAATATTATTGTTAATCACTACCCAAGGCATTCCACTGCTTCAAATATTTCAATAATATGATTTGCTCTCTGGATGAGAAAGGATTTTCTAAGCATAAAAGCAATGGAAAAAAATCACTAAGGGAAAGAAAATCAATACCTTTGACTACACCAAATATAAAACTTCTAAATGTCAGAAACCATTCTAAACAAAACTAAAAGGCCAATGATAAAGTTGGGGAAAATATAGGTACTAAATATGACAAAGGGTTGTTATCCTTAATATATATATATATATATATATGTGAACACCTATAAATCGATAAGAAAAATACTAAAATACCAATAGGAAAATGAAAAAAGGACAGAAGTACAGTTAATAAACACATGGAAATGTTGAACTTCACCAGTAGTCAGGAAAACTGGAATTAACACTTTTCTAAATCATTGCTCACATATCAAATGAGGATAACACTAAACACTAGTGAGGGTGCAGTAATTATTGCAATCGTTTTCTAAGAAAAAATTTAAAGCTTTTCCAATGTTAACTAGTTACCTACTGGTCAGTAGCCAAAAATAAAGAATGCATACAACACAAGAGTAAAAATCTAGCAAGCTGACTAATGATTTTTTCAATTGAAAGAGAATATATACAGAAACTTTTCCAAAGAAGACATCCAATCAGACAACAGGTGCATGAAAAGATGCTCAACATCACTTATTGGAAAATGCAAATCAAAATGCAATGAGAACTGGCCTCACTCAGTCAGAGAACAGTTCCATGAAAAAGAGAGGATTTTTCTACTGTTGGCAAGAATGTGCAAGAAAGGGAAGTTGGTACACTATGGTGGGAGGGGAAAATGGTGCAGACACTTTGGAAAGCTGTATGGAGGTTACTCAAAAAAATTAGAACTAGAATGACCATATGATCCAGTAATCTCACTTGTGTGTGTCTACCCACAGACACTGAAATCAGGACCTCACAGAGACACTGGCACAAAAACTCTCATGTTCATACAACATTACTTAATAGCAAAGATATGGAAATAACCTAAGTGTCTGTCAATGGACAGATTAACATGTGAGATAAAGATGTTATATAAATGATGTGATATACACATATATAATGATATATATTACATAGTACATATACATTATGCACTGGTTGTATGTGTATAGCTGTATGTCCAATGGAATGATTCAGCTTTAAGAAAAAAAGAAATCCTGCCATTCGTGATCACTTGGATGAAACTTTCTTATAATAGGTGAAATAAGTCAGACTGTGTGACATCATTTATATGTGGAATCTAAAAAGTACAAACTCAAAAGAAGCAGAGAGCAGAGTGGGTGGGGGAGCGGACGGGAATGAGGAGATACGGGAGAAAGGGCACATATCGCCAGTTAAAAGATTAACAAGCTTGGGGATTTAGTACATGACATGTGGATGACAGCTAATAATACTGCATTAATGTTGCTAAGAGAGTAAATCTTAAATGTTCCCACCATAAAAAAGACATGATACTATGTGATGGGATGGAGGTGGTAGCTAATACAATGGTAGTGATTATTTTACAATCTATAAACATAACAAATCAGCATATTGCATACCTTAAAACTCACACAATGTTGTGTGTCTAGGGGGAAATAGCTCCCGACCACCTGAAGGAAAAGTCCTTCCCCTTATCATCCATCTCATGCCCCATCTCATCCCCCATCATGCCCCACCTCCAAATATTTGAAGCTACAAATTCCTGAGCAAAATATGAAACCTTAGTGTGCGCCCTGGTGGCCAAGCAGTTTAGTTCACTGATTGTAGTCCTCATACATCCCAAGATCCCGAGTTCAAGACTAGGGGTCCCGCAGTCAACCAAGATGAAGAGCAAAATAAAGTAAAATGCTTCTTCTTCCTCTCTTCCTACCTGCCTGCTCGTCTTCATTCCTGCCTTTACCTTTAAATGTGTGTGTATGTGTATATATATATATATATATATATACATATATATATACACACACACATTTTACATATTGTTTTTATTTTATATATACATATATATGTGTATGTGTATGTGTGTGTGTAGAGAATTTCATACTGCAAAGAATGCCCTTCCCAGATCCTCTGACTCTGCCTCTATCAACTCCTACCTCTTTCGATCTTGCCCTCTTCCTTGCCTGTTCTCTGGAAATTCTTGTGGGCTTAGTGCCCCGGCTCCGTGCTTTCATTACACACACATTCCCTTATCTAGCGCTCACCACATTTACAGAAAATGACTCTCTGTGGGTTTTTCCCACGCCTCGAGCGGCATTGCATTTTTACCCACTCCTCTGTCCCAGGGCTGAATCCAATGTAGATGCTTGACAGTTGACCCTTGAACTAATTGACATAGAATCAATTAATTATTCCATTTTGCCATCAAGTTTTGCCACGATTCTGGTAAATGTAGGTTTTTACTTAACACCGATAAAATGATTTTTGGATGGAAAGAGAATACCTCCCCCATGCCCCAGCCCTCATTAGAGTGTCCATCATGCTGGGGGTTGAAATACATTTGTGGGTGATGGAATTCATGTATTTCCTTTCAATGAAAATCACAGAAGCAGAAGCAAAGGGAGTGACTGCTCCTTCCTTCCCAAAGCGGCTTCCCCACCCTGCGTCCCAGGCAGGCAGGGGCTGAGCGCACAGGTAGGCAGCAAAGCCCTTGCTCTGATGCTGATGAACTCCAGGTCAGTGAGGCTCTCTCCAGGCACTTTGATCACCTGCACCAAGTTGATGCTAAAATACAGATGACCCCACCATGCTTCAAGTTCTCAGAATGCTTCCTCTGCCTTCTCAGGAGGACAGTGCAAACATCGCCCAGAAGCAGATGCCACAAGCCACAAGTCCATCTCCATGCCAACCCCTGCACTCTCTGTCCTAATGCCCAGTCCCTCTCCTCCCTTCCTAACCACTGGGCACTCTGCCCTTACACTGTGATTGGTAGGGAGCTGCTGACTCAGCGGGTGTGAGGCATAATCAGTGGTATAAGCCAAATGTAGGGGCCCTGGAGCCTCACTTCATACACTATGATGTAAACGACTTTCTGAAATTGCAACTCTGACCAAGTCACTCCCCTGATTAGCATCTTTCTATGGTCACCTTTATGCTTAAAGTTCCAGCTCCTTAACATTTCCTATAAAGTCCTTAAGTCAACTGGTCCAGCCCCATGCCCTTCCCAATCACTTGCATTTCTCAAATGAGCTACGCCCTCCGAGCCCTGGCCCCTTCCCATGTTCTTCTAGGATGATCTTGACCCTCCTCTCCCTGCTCCTAGGCACCCTGCCATCACAGCTCTGGCTGCAGCTGGGGTTCCGTGTCTCCAAGCAGCTCATTGGTCTCCCTTGCTTATTATGAGAGCTATGCCCTTTGTTCCACATCTGCAGCATCTAACAGGGTCCTTTCCCCAAGAGCAACGTGTCTTTGGGAGGGAGAGGGGGCTGGAGGGAGAGAGAAGTTGAGAAGGGAGAGACGGGAGAGTAGAGGGAAAGTAGGGGGATAGATATGGAAATTCTTCATTTGACACTTGCCTGAAATGTCCCGGGTCATAAAGCAATTTGGGGGGCTTTGCACTATACGTTGTTTTCTAAAGAGCAGGCTCATGTGGGCGTTTTCTAAAGAGCAGGCTCATGTGGGCGCCTAGAGTGTCCTAGAGAGAAGGAACTCCTGGAATGAGGCAGGTCACAGCACCAACGTAAGTAAGTTGGAATGCCAGGAACAGGCGTTCTGTCCCAGAGATTTCACAAGCTGGAGGAGGTGCCCTGTGCTTGCCCTGGAGGAATGTGAGCTTGAGCAATCAAGCCTGGAAACGCTGATAAGAGGCCAAGAGCTTAGACTGTCTCCATGTTGTGAACATACTTGAGGAAGGGCGGGGGCAAGGCTGGGTCAAATCCTACTGCAGTGAGTCCATATGTTTGCCTACTCGGTTCCAGAGCTCATGAACTGAAGCCTCTGCTTGGACAGTGCTGGTAACAGGAGACACCATCTGGGTCAGCTGCATCAGGGAGTGGAGGCCATGGGGAAGAGAAGGGACAATGCTGGCTCTTCAGTGCCAGGCACACAGCTGGGCATTTCCCATAGAGCCCGTCATTTGACTGTCACACTGACCCAATGAGGCAGTAGCCTTGATCTTACAGGTGAGAAAGTGAAGGACCAGAGAGTTAACTTGCCCAAGGTCACAAAGGAAATGACAGCCAAAATTTGACACTAATTCTGATTTCAAAGGTCTTGCTTTTTTCACACTCAATTCCTATCCCTAATTTCTTAATTCCCCAAGGACCTGGAGGAATGGAGTCGCCTTCAACCTAAAAGATAGTGTTTCCACCTCAACTATTAGCCACCAGCACCAGCCTTATCCAGAGATACATTTGCCCTGTAAGAACAGCAGAACCAGAGATCCTGATGGCAAGCAGATGATTCCCAGGCCTTCAGCAACCTCTCCTCCAAGTGACAAGGGAGCATCTCAAGGCTCAAAAAGCAGGTGTGCCAGGACTTGTCGGGGCCAGAGAAGGCAGACAACTGTGTGCACTGCTCCAGGGCTGCTGGAAACCTCTCCACTCCCCCTCTCCCACACTTCATGGATGGGATTGGAGACCAATCCAAAGCTTCTTCTCTTTGGCTTAGGACCCTTGACACAAATTAAAATGCAGGGGGAATTTACCACTGTGGCAGCCACCGCAACCTTAACATGAAGTGGTTTTCATTCATATTAGGAAAGCAAAGGGGGAAAAGACAAAAATAGGAGGATTATGAATGTCTAACTGTGAAGGCTACAAGGAGAAAAGTCAATAGGCTTTGTGGCCATTTCCTCCTCAAAGCCAGCAGGATTGGAAAGCTCACTCCCTGGCACGTATTGATGAGAGTGAACAAACAATAGGGTGTCCCCTAAAGTGGCAAATCCATCCTTCAGACTGAACGAGCTGAGCCCCAGCTTCTCTCTCTGGACCTCACTTCTCCGGTGGGAACCCACTGTCCATCGTGCTGGTTAAAGCATCCTGCTTTCCGGGAGAGCCTGAATGCACTCAAGGACACAGCTTGATGGCAAACAAACCTCCAATCGGGGATTTAGGAACACGGGGTTCTGGTTCCCTAGAATCAGGCTAAGAAGTGTGCTGACCTGAGCTCAGGCAGAGAACATGAAATGGGAACTGATATGAGCCCCAGTCATGCTGAACGGCACAGAATGTGAACCAGTGATGCCCATGCCAGGGTCCTCTGAAGAGCAAGGCTGGCTCTGATGGCCTGGAGAGCACAACACTTCAGGCTTCTGGTGGAGAGGAGGCAATGTGGGCGTGTGCCTGGTCATGAAACTGAGAGTCAGGGTCGTACACAGGTCTCAAGTCATAAAAAATGGCCCTTATCCTTCAATACTTGCAAGAAAACAGATCCTCAAAGAAGGGAAACTTGATGGATGTCATGGATTATGTGGAACCTGTTTATGACATTATCTTCTCTTGCCCTGAACTCTGAGGGTCTTTAAGTATCTCCTATTGAGTCAGACACACAAGGCATCCTCCGAGTTCTTGGTCTCTCTTCTTTCATCCTCAGTTCTCAAACATGTCCTGCCATATACCATGCATTTGAATTTGACTCAATAACCACACACTTGAAGAAAACCTAAGTATAAGTTTACTATCCACCTACTGCTTGCTAGGTATAATTGCAGGGATAATGCTGCTAAGAGAAGAATCAACTACAAAGCTCCCCTTCAAACCCACACCTGTTAAGGGGAGGATTCAGATGCCTCAGGGACCAGGCAGAGAGTACAAACAGATGAAACGGGCCAGGGAGACGGTATGTGTCAAAGAGGTAACTCCTTATTTAGTTTCAACTGATTGTCCTCTATGGAAAATGTAGATCAGTAGCCTCCTTTTCTGATTGTCCAAAAGAAGCAAGAAATTCTGATTTTCATATGAAGCCTTCTGGTTCTTAGATGATGGCTCGGTTTCCTTGAAAACACCAGGTGAGGTCACTCCAGCTTACAGACCACCAGTTTCCAAAGCTCTGCTGCAGCTGGTGGACGCTGTCCCCCTAACTGTGAGATTAGACTGCCACTCACCAGCCACCATCTGCAACTGCAACAGAGCCACCAACTGATGGAGCCACCCGCCTTACTTGGCACGCACAGCTGGACTCCTGAGCTGGGGAGAACAACTCACTCTACAGGCAAAGAGTGGAGGGCTCTATGGAGCCCCTCAGGGGTCCCAGCAGGCTGGAGCTTGGCCAGCTGCGGCCCGCAGGCACTAAATGGCTGATTGCTCCTGCAGGAAACCTTCGGGGCCAGGGAGGCCTTTCTCTGGCCCAGAAGCCAGGGCTGCTTCTCGAAGGACTTCCAAGTGCTCCTCAGCAGCTGACAGTGACTGGTCAATCCAATCCAGACCCCCGGTCAAGTGGCAGGCATTTCTGGTCACCAGCACCAGATGACTGACAGACAGCAGCAAGGCAGTTGTCCTAGAAAAAAAAACAAACCAATAGCAGGCTGGGGTTCGCTAGGAGTGAGGGGCTTGGCACCAAAGCCCATGGGTCGATTTAAGTGTTCCCCAAACTGGAGTCCCTTCCCTGGGAGCTTGGTGAATCTAAGGAAGGTTCTGTGCTCAAGGACATTAGGAAGTGTTGGATTAAACAAAGGTCTTGATGAGCCTGGTAAAGCTCCAAGGGGAGACCACAGTATTTTGTGTCTCACCACCACTCAGTTAAGACCATGGAGCCTGTTTCTACAGCACCCCAGACTAGTTACTATTAACATCTCCCACACTAGTGTTTTGAGGGGTGATTTGCATCTGTCCATTTGAAGAAAAGCATATATGCCCAACTTTGAGCTTTGATTCTGAATCACTATGGCCCCAGGTCTGTGTGCCTCCTCTTAAACATTTAATGGAAAACCAAACTAGGAGTGCTGGCATTTTCCCCCTAGTATTAAAAGATTACCCGTAGAATATCTTTTACAAGTTAGTGTGCACGAGGCATTTGGGATACATCAAAGCTCATGGCACACGGACACCGCCGGCTGCCACGGGAGTAGAGCAGAGCGACCCACCGGAGTCCTAGGACCCGCTGCCTGCCGGGCAGCCTAACCCACAGTGTCTACGAACAGTCAGATGACTCCAGCAGACCCAAGAATCAGGTTTGTGGCAGTGGGTTTGTCTCGAGTACAGAAACACAACAAATTCACAAGGCCAAGCACGCTCTGCGCATTGGGTAGGCCCACCGGAGAGCGGTTGCTGTGCCTGCCCTGGGCACGGGAGCACAGCCTTAGCTGACCCGTTGCTTCTATTCTCCATGCCCTGCTCGCCAACACGGGCCGTCCTCAGAGCTTGGCTGTGTCTGCTCTGGGGTCCAAAGAGGAGAGAGAGCAATGGGGACACAGAGGGCAGGAAGGCAGAAAGGACTTAGAGCACATGGATGGTTAATGATACAAATTCAAAATCTAAGACTGGCTCTCGCTTCTCCAGGGTTCCAGCAGGAGCACTGGTCTCTGCCGCCCCGCCGGAGATGAAGGCCTCACCGTGCATCCAGGAGTCTGGGGTCCAGCGGCAGGTACATGGACTTCACCACGTCGTCCACTCTGGGGGGAGGCAAGAGGGTTTCAGGTTTCTCTTCTAACCCCCCTCTCTCCGTCCTTCCTACCAGTCTTCCCTGTAGTTTGTCCCTTTTGAAAGTGAAGAGCCACTCATTCATGATTCTTAACTCTTTCTGTCTTTTAGAACCATGGCTTAAACCAGACTTCAGGTTCTGTGTAGAGAATATTTTGTTTTCTAGGTTTGTTTAGTTCCAGTGACTTAAAAAGTCCAATTTCACACATCCAGAATGATGTTCAAGAGGGACTGCTAAATTTAAAAAGCAAATTGACAAACAGTGGATAAAGATTGATGCCATTTGCATAAAAATAAATAAACAAAATCTGTGAAATGCATAGAAGTGGGAAAGTCTGGAGGACACATCACCATTCAATAGTGGCTACCCCCAGAAATTGGGATAGGGTGGAATTAGGGGCATTTCACTTTCCTGGTAACCTATTTCTGCAATGTTTTCACTTTTATAAGTGTTTACTACTTTTGTGTTAAGAAAACAAAGGACCATGTTTAAAAGTAGTTATACAGGACACATATGCAAAACCTACAAGCTTGATTTGGCTTTGAATTGCTCCACTGGATTTCTTTTAACAAGTGGTTCCGTTCAAGGTTTGTCTGTTTATCTGTTTGTTTAAATCAAGTTCAGAAAGGAACCTCTATTCACTCTGCTTTTCATGGTGCAAAGTTTTGTTTCAAACCCTTGCTACTCTTGATAGTCAAGAAAAAATAATGATATATTGTTGGAGCTGCCTTTCAACATCCTTGTCTCAGAGCTGCAGGACCGGGAGGAAATGCAGAGGCACATCATAGACCCTCAGCATCTGTCTCAGCCAGTCCCTTTTCTCTGTAGTAGCCTGCAGCTGATGCCACTCTCCTTGAAACTCATGCATTCACACGCCATATGGGATAAATGGAGCAAGAAAAACAATGGGGACAAAATAAATGGCCACAAGGCAAAAAATGTGACTACAAAAAGACAAAGCAAGGAACTGATTGAATGATGTCAGAGAACATTCTAGAACTAAAGCTCATTAAGACAGCATGGGCGTGCACATGGCCACCAGGTCAAGTCACCTTCGGAGCAGTGCCACAGCCTCACTCCAACACACTGCTCATCCACATCACCAGGACCTCACTCATCCTCAGAAATTTCAGTCTCCTTCTTCCCCCAGAACCTGCAGGCAATGATGCCGCACAACCTTGGTAGCACATCAATCCAGCGCCCTGGGGTGGCTCTTAGAAATGACAGGAAACATGAAGGGTCCTGCAGATGTGAGCAATGTAATCTCTTCCAGTAACGGGTGGCCAGAAGGCCTGTCTGCTGTTTGCCCCAAGCCTGGGTTGGAGGGTCTCAGGAGCAGGGACTGAGCTCGGCTGTAGCTGTGTAACTGCACCCACAGGGAAAGCAGCTCCAGAGGCAGCCATGAGCTGTGCTGGGCTGTGTCTCCCCTAGATGACCTCCCTCCCGCTTCTCAGCTCACTACACTCCCTGGACGGAGCTCAAGCCCACCAACTCTTTCCTAGTCCTTTACAGCGCTGGTTCCTCACGATTTGCCCGAGGAGGGTGATGTCTCCTGATGGTCACAAGGGCACTGACCATTCCCACCAGGAATCCTGGCTACTCTCCCTGTGGGCAAGGACATGTGACAAAAACATCCTGACCTAGGAC